>CP144069.1:0-510000 GCA_036428585.1 Kwoniella sp. CBS 9459
TAACCCCTAACCCCTAACCCCTAACCCCTAACCCCTAACCCCTAACCCCTAACCCCTAACCCCTAACCCCTAACCCCCTAACCCGTGTGAGTGAAAATCATTTTACATTCCTCACACATCATTCCTGTCACCATCTCATGCATGGATCCTGGCTCACTGTGTCTGTCTCTACCAGATCCCCGCTTGTTGCATGCATGCATGTCAATCTGAACTCTCACGGCCCGATCTTCACTCTGTCAGATTTGATTCCGGGCTTGGGGGTCAGCCGTCGGGCCATCTGAAAATCCGACATAACTTGTTCCACATCCATGCTAACTCAATCCTGATGGCAGATTCGGATTCAGCGGCCTTCATTGCCCCAGGAGAGCGTGTCAGATGCATGCGGGAAAAGAATCAATGTCACTCACCGTACCGGACCCCCCCCCCCCCGGGCACGGGGATGTAATGCGCGTCGCCGGAGCCGTTTGTGTCGATGCGCCGAGCTGAAAACCTCACGGGGCTCTTCGCACTGTCCCATCCGCCCGCCTGGTGACGCTCGTTCACCCGCCAGAAGCGTCAGTCGGTCCCGGCGACGCTCGCGAGATCGACCCGATTACTCACCGTACAAGCCACATCTTCAGCGATCTCCGTTGAGCCCTTATGCATACTCGTCGATGCTTTCGACGTGCTCAGCAGATAGACCCGCTCCTGGAGCCTCGATATCCAGCGTCGGGAGCCCTGGGGAATGCGTCGTTGTCGAGCGGCAGCCGTTCGGAGTTCGCTGCTATCGGTGCTGTACCACAAGTAATGGTGAAACAGAGTCCGCGGCGCCGTTGACGCAATCACTGATTCGATCGCTGTTCTTCGGTCATCAGCAGGTGCGCCCAGGTGAGCTCTGTCGCCTACAATGATCGTCACATCGATACCTAGTCAGCAGCGGGAGATGCAACGTCAAACAGTTCGACCCATATACGCACCGTACAAGCGACCTCTCGGACGTTGCGCCGGACACAGCCTATGCATGTCGGGATGCAAGTTGAGCTCGTCAGTCGATAGTCACGAGTCTGCAAGCGTAATAGATCGCGGTTCGAACCCGCTAGAATGCGTTGTGACGTCGTGGCGACGAGATATGTTTTGCTGCTGACGTGCTCGTCTGCTTGGTGGGCAAAAATGCAGTCGTCGTTGCCGCCGGTCCAATCGTACATCAAGCTGGGCTACCCCGGTCATCAGAATGTAGGACTAGACGAGTCCGTTCGGCAGGTGCGATCAGATCAGCGCTAGCTATCGATTCGAGCGAGCAACAAGAGAAACCGTCTATGGTGGGGATCCTCACCGTACAAGCCTATTTCCCGAGATCGACGCCGGACGCGCCGTGTGCATGATCTGCGGTTCATGAGCTATATCAGCGGCATTAGACATCCTCGTTGGTCCCCCTGGTGGCGTCTGTTCGTCGCTAGATGGCCTGTGGGACGCGCAATATCGATTCTCGGTAACCGCTCGTACGGTGGCTCACCTTTGACACGGGCGCCACAACGGGCGAAAACGGGATGCTGTGTTTCTGCAGAGGAATAATCTTCATAGGACGCTCCGTTAGGAGTATCTGAGACGTTCCATGCCGGTCAGCAGCCTGCAGCAAGCGTGGTTGAGCTGTGGCAACGTACTTCAGGTTTCCACGCACCGTACGCGGTTTGAATCGCAGACTACTTCGCCGCAAGTGCTTCCGCCTGTACATGCATTCGTTAAGCCGCACGGGATGATCGAGCGGGGCTAGCTGAGACGCCGTGTGGCCTTCAACACTTTGTAGCAAGCGTTGTAGAGCTGCGGCGACGTGATTTGTGTTTTCACTCACCGTACGCTCATTCAATCGCGAGTCACTTCGCCGGAAGTGCTTCTGCGCATGTATGCACGTTCGTACCTACACAGGACGGTCGAGCAGAGCTAGCCGAGCCGCCTGGAAGCGTCGGATCGGCCCTAGCGAGACGGGGAAGGGAATTAGAGCCGGAAAGGTGACTTCGGTGAGTGCCATACTACGATGAGAAATTCCTTTTCGACCACGGCGAGCGTTCCTTCTGATGCATCGAGTATCTGATTGACTCCAGGGCTCCAGTCAGCTCCCGTGCGCCCTCTTTTGCCGTCAAATCCACCCGTGGTAGCGTGTAAGGGTTCCCACAAGAGATCGCAGTTTTGCACCGTGCCGTGTGGTGTTGCAAAATCGACAGTGTCCGACTCGCCTCGACGAGGAGCCATTCTACCTTCTCCCATGCACAATCTACGCCATCAGTAGGTGGAGACGGTCGTGCTGGACGCCCTCGAAGTGTCCGTTTGATCGTACATGTGCTGGTTCCGATGTGAGAGCGATTTCCGTTCGGACGCTGTACGGTGAAACATTGGCGTCAGCACCAGAAATTTCCGAAATACTGGAAGATCGCCCCGAAACCAGCTTCCTCTGCTTGCTTCGCTGACTCAACGCATTGGGACGACGCAGTAGACCCGTGCGCACCTCCTAGTGCCGTCGCTGCGCCTGGCAATGCCATCGTCGTGGTTTGGCAACGTGTTTTCGTACGGTCGACCTACCAAAAACGCCACACACGCAGCCGAATCAGCCGAGACACCTGGTGATACCTCTTCCACGGCCTCACTCGGTCCTCAGAAGCACCTGTAATGGTCCGGCCGCTCCGTCCGCGTCTCCTGATACCGTCTGTGAAGCTGCAGATGGCGTACAAGGCCGCCGACAGATGAAAACGTGTTTCGGCACCACCCCTAACCCCTAAGTCCAGCCGAGAATCACTCACCGGGGCATATCTCCCGATCCGCCTTATGGATCGACGCACGGACACTTCGTGCGATCTCAGAGGACCCAGGCCATCATGCAGCTGTGCTCAATAGCCCTGCGGAATGCGTCGTTCAAAAGTTAGCCCGGACGGTCGCGTTTGTGGCAATTTCGTCTACAGTGAGAGATCCCGTTCTCGCTGTCAGCGCCGTCGAAACATCATGCAGGCTGTATCTATCCTCACAGGCAGCTCCACACTCGCCGTTCGCATCCCCTATGGGCGTCAGGACGCGCCCCGAAAGCAATCTGAGCCTGTGGCAACGGCTTGTCGCTTCACTCACTGATTTCCCCGCCGTGACGAGCGAAATCGCCCTCCTACACTCGGCCATGCATCGATATCGCTCCTGTAATGAGTTGAGGTCCACCGACCACGCTCCCTGAGCAATCTGGTGGCGTACATGCACCGAGAGAAGCGATGTGGCGCGTGAGGCGAAGCGAAACGGGCGCACAAGGGTCGACCAGCGTGGGCGATTTCCGAAATACAAGTCGCTGCCGCTCGCTTCCAACGCTGCATACGTCCCTCTATCCGCCTCAAGCATGACGAGCAGTCCCAGCTAGACCGTCCCAAAGCATTCACGCACCTGTACGTACCGTTTTGCCGTTCCCTCGTCCCACCTTCGGTCGCTAAGTCATGTAATGCCCGATGTTGACCTGGATCTCGTTGCGCGAATCGACAGAGCGTATCTACAGCTGGCTCAGTCCCGTCAGGAGCGCTCGTAGACTCAGGTGAACCATCTCAATGCAGAAAGTTCACTCACGGAGGCCAACAACCAAGTTTCGCCGTCATCCCCATTTTACTCGCTACGGTGGGACAATTGCGCTTTCGAGCCAACATTGCCTCTCGCAACCTATGTATCACAGAACTTTCTGTAAGCATCCCAGTACCTCCCCAGCGTCCCCAAAGCATCCCCTATGGCCATCAATCGCACTCCCAAAGCGTCGTTGCGTCTCAATGGCGTCAAACGTGTTTTCGGGCATACCGCCGCATCGGTCGTTGTATGGTGTCGGAACCGTGTCACGCTGGTGTGGACGTTTTTACCTATTACACAAACAGTTTCAGCACACGCGCGAGCTCGGTTTGGCCACGTGGACATACCCGAAGCGTTGGTACCATCGCTGGATGCGTTGATCGCGAAAGGCAACGCGATGTGCGTTTGGATGGGCTCCCCACCGTGCAGAGGCGATCTCTTTCGCGAGGTTCTGCGGGATTATGCATAGGAATCAGTCCCATTTCGATCACGAGCGAGTAGCCACGATCCATACGTACACATGTATGGCCACTGGATCGCTGTAGATGCTGTGGAACGGGAGACGCAGTCGGTGGCGGGACTGTGCAGCTCGGTGATTTACCTTGAGCCGGGCGGTGAACACAGAAAACGCATGTATGCATAGTCAGCGCTCATTTGACATTCTCAGGTGGTTGGTACAGACCCGCTGAGCTCACATTCAGCGTCGCTATACCGCCAAAAGTTGATGTCGAGTCGTGGCAACGTCGTTTCTCCATTTTTTATCTACCGCCACTCGAGCCGTGAGAACCGAAAGCGTATTGCCACAGCCCAAAGTACGCCTTGAATGGTCAACTGATGGCCATGGAAAGGTGCAAGAGGACCATGCGGAGCCGACCAGGCCATTCAGATGCACGGCCCGGGCGTTCCTGGACAGCGGCAAACGATTAGCGCTCAAATCGGGACAATTACGCGAAGAAACATCCCAAAGCACGTCGCCAAGACTCACCATGCATACCTAGTGCTCACGGAGCTGCATGGGAAGGCAGAACGGCGCGATTCCGGCATCCTCGAGCCATGCATCACGTTTGACAGTTGGCGAAACATCGAGCGGCGAAGCGGTTTGAGTACGCCGGGAGCTTCCCCTGCGTAGATCGGTGTTGGCAAATCGCGTTGCCACGGTTGAAGGACCATATGTATGGGTCTGTCGATTGGCATATCATGTAGTGCATGGATGGAGCTACCGAATGATCCAGAAATCTCACCGGTAGGCGCAGTATTGAGGACACAGGGTCGACTACTCGGTACGGTGCGATAGTGGCGAAAGTGGCGGGGAGAGAGGCCGAAGGGCTGGACTGGGATCTCGGTGCTGCAGGCGTCAGTGCATGTATTGAAGCGTTCCAAAGCCACGGAAGTGCTCTAGAGGTCCTTGCGCGCCGTCCAGAGAGCATTGGTACCGTGGTCGATGCATGGGACAGCGAGATACAACGGTTCGCGGGGCGTACAGCGATAAACGGCGGTTTTCGGTGATTGGCGGCGAGGTACAATGTTGAATGCGCGCATTCGAGTGGTACAAGCATTACGAGAATGTAGTTGGCATCTCCCTGGAGCTCTGGGTGCTGTTTGTGTAGCTGCAGCTTATGTGCATCGAGAGATATCCGAAATCTTGTCTTTCAGTCGGAACGACCCTTCGGCTCGGTGGAATATGTCGGCGAGCGTGGCGAGCATAGCGATTTGAGCCAGTATCTGACATCTGACGGCAGCGGTGGACCCAGGCGCATCGACTGGGGCGGCCGTGGCCAGCGTAGGGGCCGTATGTGCTGAGGAAAACGCAAACTGTTGGCGCGCTCGTACGGTGGGAGGTTTTCCTGCCGAGGAACCCAAGGGTGATTCCGAAAAGCGTCGACAGGGGGATAGCGACTGTATGATAAGGTGGCCGCATGGTAGCGGCGTCAGCACATAAGGTATCAAGCCTGGAACTAGCTCCGTTACGGAGATATAACGGTTTTCGTCTTCAGCGCCGGGAGAAGGGGAAGGGAATCGACATACGTCAAGGTGAACGCACCAGAAAGGCAATGTACCGGGGTTCTTCACATAACAGGAGGTGCAGGGGACCCAGGCGCCCACCTGTTCCAGGTTCCAAGGCGCCACGCCTCGATCTGACCGAGTTTCCATAGGAGAAAAGATTTTGGCCCGTCAGCGAGCAGGTCGGAAAAGGCCGAGCGACGACAGATTTCGAAGATCGGTTGCGGCCGATTGAAGGCATCGGCGGAGCCGCTTCCTAGCTGAATCAATAGCCCAGACGCACCTCTCCATTATGCCATGGAACATCAGTCCGCAACTATCCTCTGTCGCCGTCACGGCGCGTTCAAAGTGCGGACTCGTACGGTGAGAGCTGCCGAGCGGGTGTCGAAAAATGGCGATTTTGAAAACGGCATCTAGAGCGGTAGCGAAACATGCATCTGGTAGCTCTGGTGCTGTTGTGTCTGTCAATACCGGTCCGAGGTCTGTAGGTGGCCTGTAGCGAGCGCAATCGCCGAAAAGGAGATCCGTGGCGGTGCTTTGGTGTCGAAGCCGAAATCGCGATTTCCGAGGTGTTCCCGAGGGTTTCAAGCGCCGAGGCCGGTATGGTAAGACGCTGCTGGATAATCTCTACCTACTGGTAATATCAGTGACGCCGTAGGAGCAGTTTGAAATTTCGCCAATTTTTCGAGCGCCGGATCCCCCTCACCATAGCGAGATGATGCCGATATCTCGGCGAGGAGTTGCTGTAGAGTCATCGGACCTGTATGGGAAGGTCGAGCAGGATCTACTGCATCGTCTGGATGTAGTGCCGAAGCGACAGCGAAGTTGCCACGGGAGATATGGGGGAAATACGCTTTAGGCCCGTGCATCCAGTCCGACGTCTAACGAGCACAAATCGTGAGTTAGCAAGACTATCCCGCTGGCGACATGTAGCTGATGGATGGGCCTACAGGATGCACTAAGTCCGATCCGTCTATACGCACTGCTTCACTCGTAATCGCGTTCCGAAGTCGCCTCTCGTACAGTGTTCTCACCAGGTGCGAAAGATCTATCGAGGCGGAAACGCATCCAATCGTGTCGTACTCACATCCATTCGGTAGCGCTTACGAAGCTGCATCGAATGGTGGTGTCCGTTTATGAATAGAGCCGATACCGCGTACGCTAGACCGAGTTTTGTGTTTTGTACCGTTATTCAAGGTAAAAATTGCCGACGCCGAGATCGCATGCATGAGCGCCGAGTCCGGTATGGATCGGTAGCCCGGAGCACGCCGCGTTTGATGGTGGTGGTCCAAGCGCAATCACTGCAAAGCTGCGGCGTGTAGAGAGGATTTCGGCGATGTGGTTCAGCGGTGATGGCGGTCGGATCGGGCGATTTCGGCGAGAAGGCGCGCTGGAGCCGAGCGAGTGTATGCACTGTGTACAGCGCGATGAGCCGCGTCTAACGATGTAGGTAGTGGAGCTGTAGCTGATGAACAGCGTGAGTTATGAGCGAAAAGATGATCGCAGCAAGCGATGTCGGTTGTGGAGGCGGATCTCGTCAGCCGAGACGCGCATGCATCGGTCATCGATATCTATGGGAACGTAGAGCAGGATCAGCCGCGTCGATTGGTACAGGTGACAGACCCGTAGCTGCTAATTTGAGCCGTGTAGACCTGGCCGAAGATACACCCTCGTCAGCTTGTCCAAGAACTCTGTCGTCGTCAAGTGCCACTTTCACGCAGAATCGATAGATCGAGGTCAGCAGGCTATCTTGGAGCTGTCTTTGGATCAGAATCATAAGCTGGAGGACGCTGGCTATCATATCAGTCCGTGTCAGTGGCCCAAGGCCGTCTTGCTCGGTTAGTAACACGATTTGCATGCGATCAATATATCTACAAGTATCACAATAACGACTAGAAGGGTTCTCCGATCCGTCCCACGCATTCCATGGCTTACCAGAAGTCTCTTCGTCGATGTCTCCCGCCTGTCGCTCCTGCAGAGGCCCCGTCAGCCGGTGTAGCCGCTCAGCTTGCTTACTTGAGCGACTTGGGGCGTCGAGAAGGGCCGCAACAAGGCGTATATCGTGCGAACGGTCCGACTGGGGAGCCCAGTGGCCTTAATGTATCGGTCCAAGGTCGATATCGTGGCGACTCACCTTCCTCAGAGGATTCCAGCCTTGATCGCCGAGCCGCATCGCACCAGACGGAGGAGCTGTAGAGTTGAGCATCAGTCGGAACGAGGGCTGTATCGGACGGCAGCGGAGTGGAATCGGTAATGGCAGGCGAATGGGCCGACGTACGATCTTCGTGAGCATTTACGGGATAGGCGCCGATTTTGGGAATCAGACTGGTCAGCGAAGAAGCCTCTGACGTGAGAGCCATTCGAAGCGAGAGCAGAAATAGGTACAGAGAACTCACGGGAGTCTCGCGCCCTCAAAACCCCGCTCAATGTCCACCGCCGCACCCCGTTTCCTTCTCCAGCTTCTATTACCAGCGATACATCTGGAGATCCGCCGTTCTGACAGAGTATCCGTCTGCGGCAGTTGGGCTTTGCTCGAGCAGGTGTTAAACGATGGGTAGAGCTGGCTCGTTCTGAGCTGCAACGTGAAGCAGTGGTCAGCAGTGGCTCTTCAGCGGGGCCGTGCTGACGGAAACGACACTTCGGTTTGGCGGTATGGCCGCTTTCCCAGCGCCCGAGGACGATTGGCAGACTCACAGGTAAACGACCGGCTCGACACGCGTCGGCGAGAGCGTCACAATCCAAACAACCTTTCTCCATCTCATATCTCAGTCCCGCCACCGTCATGTCCCCAGATTGTACTTCCGTTCGACTGGTGACCGCCTCTTCGGTCTTAGGGACAGATCAGCTTCCTTTCAGTGAGGGTGGACGCAATCGTGTTGTGATCTACGAGAGAAGAACGGTGTCAGCGGTGCAGCTCGAGAGCCGAAGGAGGTTACCAAGACTAACAGACGTGATGGGGAAGTGGTATGGCTGCTGGACGGGCTGAACATGGAAGGCAGATTGCGTGTCGTGTGTCTGAAGCCGTGAGGACGAGCAGAGGGCTCAGAGCGCACCTAAAACGATTTCGATAGGCGGGTTCGGTAGCTGTCCACGCCAGACCAAATGATAGCCGGCGCGAGAACAAGAAAGGTAAGCTGTGGTGACTTTCTCTACGGCCCAGAGTGGCGCAGGACGTCCTAAAGCAGCTCACCGGTATCGGATAGCGGGAGGTCCAGTCTTAACACATCGACAGCAAGCTTGAAGGGTGCGGAGTGCCCGAAAGGACGAAGAGAGACAGTCTCCGAGACCGTCGGATGCTTGACGCGTTCGCAAGAGATCTAAGGCAGGAAGCGCTTCGTCAGCTCCAATGATAAACAAGCTTATGAATGTTCGCCGAGGCGGAGACGACGTGAAGTGCCAAAACTCACTTTTGCGATTGTATTCGAGCCTGGAGCCCACTTCCGCATCTTAGTGAGCTTCGACAGACTTGATACAGCGTCGGACACAGTGACAGCAGCGTTCCGTAGCGACGATTATGGCAGGAAGCGATGTTTAGTTAGGAAGGTATGGCCATGGTGGTCCATTGTTGACCTGTAATGACTGGCGTACTGGTTCCAATGGGAAGACCTCGCTATCGAAGGCGCATGAGAGGCTAAAGCGTGCCAAGAGCGGAGATCGGCCGGGAGATGGAGCTGGAACGTCGCATAAAGCGAGATGTCCGATTGTCGAGCATCAAGAGGCTGAAAGGGGTCGATATAGCAATATTATTGATCGAACAGAGGTTGACAGCGCGTGATGCTATACAGCGAAGCTGTGGGTTGAGGCCGAACGACTGAGGGATCTGATTCAGATGTACTCACCTGGAACAGACACCTGCCGGAGAATGCTGGATCGGCCCGCATCGATTGGAGTCGGCAAGCTTGCTGATCCATCGGGATAGCTGTTGTGCCAGCGGAAAGCGTGATAAGGTGGAGGTATAATGCTAGAACGAGGAGGTCATCGTCTGCTGCGTCTTCGGAGTCGGCTCAAGTATCTTGGGGCGGAGCGAGATATCGATAGCGGTCCTCGTGGAGATGAGCCTGAAGCAGATTACTCACTTGATGATTCGATTCTCCGCGAGGCCTGTCCCTGTTTCATCGCCGTGACCATCTCCCTCTCGACTCTCCGTCCGCAGTAGGAAGCTCCGCCGTCTTGAGTCATTCGGCGAGGATCGGTGTGACCGCGGGCATCTGTCGATAGAGTAGAAGAGACAAGAAGGTGACGGACCAGCTGGACGGGTATTGATATGGTCAGCAGACGACCTAGGAGGACCAGGCGTTGGTCAGATGGTAGACAACCTTTAGGCAAAGGCGCAGGTCGATCCCAGAGAGCGCATGCTTTGAAAGAGAAAGCTTCTGGAACCGATTGGGGAACGGTATGGTTGTATGTGAGGCAATAGAGACGGACGAGAGTACTCACAACGTCGAGAGAGAGCCCTAGATGTGGTGTGATCGAACCGGAGAGCACGCCACACCTCATTCCGTCCAATCCATCCCCCTCGATCCTCGTGACGACGCAGTTTGGCTTGACCTCTGAGCGTATACGTGGGCGTGAGCTATGACAGACGATTCACCACCGAAGAGAGTCGTTGAAGTCTGTCGGATGCTACGAGAGAAGCCAAGTATCAGCGCCAATGCAAGCGTGCAGAGATCTGTCATGCGCAACGACTCATACCGAAGACATGCGTTGACAAGAGGGATCAGGAGAGCCACGAGAGTGATTTGAAAAGAACACACGTCCCGCAAGAATCGAAAATAAACGAAGAGAACGATACGCAATGTCTTTGGAACTCTGCTCACCTGGTTCCGCATGTCCAAGCAGCCACAATGTCATTCTTACGCTCTTCGTAAGCCTTTAGATCTTCTCATTCTCTAATGGTCGATAGGAAGCATGTTCCGAGACGGGCCGAGCTGTGGTAGACAGTTAAGATGAGATCCTGGAGCTGTACGTCTGTGGAACCCAATTCCGCATCGACCTAAAGTAGCGCCTGGACAACGAATCCATCTTTGAGCTTTATGAACTTGGACAAGGGTCAAAAGTAGCACGCATGGCTCACTGGTCTCTTCCGACAGCGGCAGCATATCTGTCCTATCGCCAGATCCCGCGTTTCCTGGATGAATACGTACGTACTTGACTTATCTGTGGCGCCGGGCAAACGTGGAATAGGTTGGAACCGGGGTCAAATGACAAAATATTTGGAGAAAGTCAATCAGCGTCAATGATAGACAGGCTCCTGAGCGATCCCAGATGTAGACTCACCTGAGATGCTCGTGATCACATTTGCGAATGGTTCTTCGTCGTAAGCCCGCTAGCCCAACCGACGAGCCCTCGAGGGGCTTATCCCAGCTTCGACACCTTTGGAAAGGTGGCTACCCGATTGGCGAGACAGGAGGCAACTCCTCACCGGGAAGAGGGTGAAGGCGAGCGTGGGACGGACGGGGTCGCGTCCCCGACTTGCTACTATTGTTCATCTATCATTTCAGAAACAGCTCCGCTAGACCAGGTCTGGAAGCAGCACAAGTTGATCCAGACGAGTCAATAATGCCGACTGACGAGAATCGGCGCCTCGACAAAGCTCTCCTTCGGTGTTGAAGGAAGTGTCCGAATGCGATGTCGAGTCATCGTCACAAGGAAAGCGGTGACCGTTGGTCGCTCTGGCGATCGGACATCGGCGTCGCTGCGGCGACTTGGCGGATTGATGGACGGGACCGCAAGCGACCTACAGTGGACCTAGCGATCAGCGCATGGTCTTTGAGAGGCGTGGATCGGTTTGACAATCAACCTGGTTTGTGTGTCGAAGAATGGGAATACGCGATAGACCGCAGGACAGCACGGGATGCTCAAGAGGGATATACATCCTCAGAGTGCATGATAGAGAGCTGAGCGTGGGGCAGGAAAGCGATACTGAGGAGAAGAGCAGGGACAGAGGCAGAAAAGAGCTCACCGAGCTGTAGGAGCCTGCCAGCAGACAGTCGAGGCCGGAGCCGCCGAATCCATCTCCCACTTGCACCCGCTTCCTATTCGATGCGATTTCCGGTCGAGTGGGACCAACGTCGAATCAGCGCACAGCTTGGTAAGGGTGCTGAAGACAAGATTGGTGTCCTGGAAGAAAATGTGTAATAGCTTGGCATTGAATTAGTCGAGGTCTTCATCTTGTTCAGAGACAAAAAGTGTTCAAAGAGAGAAAGAACGCAGAGGTGCTGAAGAAGACGGATCGATCGCCCCTCAGCTCAGCGGGTGAACAGCGTGACTCACGAACGATCCTGCTCTCTTTCCGAGCACGGAGCACTGTGTCTCTTTCGTCGAGTATTCGTTTCGACCTCTGGAGACAGATAGCTTTGCTGGATGAGAACGCGCAGCTATCAGTGAGCAGTTCGTCGGACAGTCGACACACCTACGGGGCTCAGTCGGACTGTGCCCAAACATCCGGCCCTCGAAGGGTCGGCACAGCCAGACTAGTGTCAGGTAGCCGTACAGGAACGGCAGACAGGGGTGCCTCGAGAAGCAGTCGGGGTAGGAGAATATCTTCGGCAGAAGGTTAGTCAGCCAAGAGGCACACTGACGTGAAGGCAGCCCGTGGCGACAGATAGATAGCTGATGAGCAGGCGAACGTAATCGCAGCAGACTCACGGGAGTGTTTAGGATCTCTCCAGGTAACTTGAAACGCCCGTTCCTGGGCTGCAGCAGTACCACTTCGCTTTCTTTCCTCCGCAGCCGATCGTGAGCCAGACTGGAGATGGCTAGCGAACGCTCTTAGCATCTGGGCATGCACGTATCGATAGCGCTGGACAGCTACAGCTGTCACCGGCCGATTCGATGAGCTGCAAGGTACTGAGCAATGTCGCAGAGATAATCAGCCGCTGTTTGAGTCTACGTGAGTTCCGTCGGGGTTGTGGTTGGTCTTTGCCCTTTCAAGAACTCAGACAGCACGGACAGCAAACGCGGACGACAGTTGGAAGACTCACAAGCGCTCGACCCGAGGTGTCATCTCAGAAGGCGGCAAGAACGTTCCCCCGATCCAGTCGCGAGGCAAGTGCTGGGCGAGAGGTGAAGCGGCTCGGCTATTGATTGGATTCGGGGGTCGTGAAGGAGCTTGTGCGATGATTCGTGGAGCAAAGGTGTCAGGTAGGATTGTGGCGCAAGCCGTGAACGTAGGAAAGTGTCAGCGAAGCTTTAGACATCTGCCATGGGACGAGATTGACTGGGAAAGGGTTTCAAGCTGACAGACATCAGATGTGAGGGCCACATGGGCGTTCACAT
Organism: Kwoniella sp. CBS 9459; assembly: GCA_036428585.1. Lineage (NCBI taxonomy): Eukaryota > Fungi > Basidiomycota > Tremellomycetes > Tremellales > Cryptococcaceae > Kwoniella > Kwoniella sp. CBS 9459. Next base: position 12,838 of record CP144069.1, read on the forward strand.
GGACGGTAGTGATGGTCTCAAACGCTGCCGGGCATCAAAAGAAGAAGGCAGGCCGATCGCGGACGTGGGGGAGCATGTGAAGGTAAGGAAGCTCATGTTTATCCTGGCGACGCAGCGTCGGGGCTTACCCGCTCAGCGATGATATCCCTCTCATCCACCTGTCCGAGTCTCGTATTTCCCTTGTCTTGCCTGTTGTCGAAATGGAAGCTTGCGCCGAGAGAAGTTACAGTGATTCTGGACCAATGAACGGAAATTCTAAGGGTGGAAGATAGCAGAATGTCGATCACGACGATATCAAGAGGTATCAGCCCTTACGGCACCTATTCGTCAAAATGATTGCTGGAAGGTTCAATTCCGCACTAAGACTCACCTTGAGACGCTCGTAAAATCTGCTGAGAGCTTCAGGCGGTGGGTCTCCGGCTTTGAAGCGATCGGAAAGACCGTGGTATCGAGTATCGGACACAAGGTAGCCATTTGAGTCAACGAAGACCGATTGTCCGGCTGGTATTGGGCTGGAAAGATCTGCGGAGTGCACAGAGGTGAGAATTAGCCAGGACGCGCTGTGAAATGATGTACGGAAGCTCAGAGGCACCTGGACAAATCTCGCAGGTCCCTCTTCACCGGCCCGAGGTGTGAGACAATTGAGCGAGAACCGCAAGCGGATTGTAACTGGTTGAAGAAAGCCTGAAGCAATCGTTTCGTCAGCGACCAGCCTGTCCAGATTGCGAATGCTCGACTAGAGCTCATCCGAGAAGCCAGGTTATGCTCAAGCCGTCAAAGGCTCGCGCTTGGTGAAAGGATGAAGATGACGGCGGAATCAAGGCGCACGGTATATTACAAAGGAAAAACGTAGATGATCGAGCATCTGGGGGACGAAGGGACAAGAGCGACGCCGGCGGGAACTCACAAAGCTTGTCATGACAAATATCTCCCCATCCCCGCCTTCTCAAACTCCTCGCCCGCCTTTCCAAGCCGACATCTTCGCAAGGAGAACGTCGGAGATTGTCCTTAGTTCTTGGAAGCATTGCTGGTCTCCTGTAGGGCAGGTCGACGATTGTGTACCGCTGAGCGAAGAGTGGCCGAAGGGAGACGCTGGTGATCAAAGTCGAAATCTGCACGGATAACGGAACACCCGATAAGACAGGGTGTGAGGCTGCTGACATGAGCGTAGATTGAGCGGAGCTCGCACGAGAAGGAGTCAACGGTTACTCACCTTGCTTGAGATGCCGGTATCATCGATCAGGATCCATATGAGTTCCCCACGCCAAGCACGTGAAGTCCACAAGTCCAACGTCGAGCCCAGGAGACGATGTGCCTCTGGAATGAATTCGGATGAGGATGCAATAGTCCACCGCTTCAGATGTAAGCGAGAGGCCGAGCAGTTGGATCGGCAAGTCGAACAGGCACATATCTTGTGGTTTGGGAACGTTGTTTTTGTATCTGGGATTTGCTGGAGCTCTGACATCGATGCCAGGGCAGGGAACCTGAAGGCTACAAGGTATATTAGCAGATATCCCGAGAGGTGCGGCTATCGAACAGCTCACTGATATTGTTTGTAGCCCTTCAGTCCTGCGCTATCTGATCGGCCGCATGTCGTCGAGCTTGTAACATGTAGGCGCGAGAGTATAGCAAGAGCTTACTGTAGGCGGGAAGTGAGCTAAGATCGATTGCAGCAGACAATATCGAATCGATAACAGCTTACCCGTGAATGTCGACGACCATCATTAAGTGTTCTGAGTGTCGGCAATCACCACGAGATCGTATGGCAGCAAGTGTGGGATAGCGCGAGACGCGGTTGATATCATGATGGCTCAGTAGAAGAAGCGAAAGTTAAAAGGCAACAAATGCGCCACGAGAATGTGAAGGCGGGCTGCCTGCGCCCAGCGTCAGAACCATTAGCTCTATTCGTGACGCAAAGGGTCGGAAAGTCTCTGAGGGCCGGCTGGCGGATGTCGAGCATTGCAGGATCGACTGAGAGGGGTCAGACTGGATAAGGGAGACGTGGAGTGCCGTTCATGCATAGTGCGGAACTCACTGAATACTTGCGAACACACGCCCATCCCGTTCCTTCCTTCCAGACACTGTTTACGATCAGGCGGGCTGTTGCCAGTCCAGTTGGTACTGTGCAGAATCCTGAAAGTGCCTGTTGTCCAGCGCTGCGATCGAGTTTGGCTCGAAAGGGCCTGATTGGGATCAATTGTGACGAGACTGTCGATGATCTGTAGAGCGGAATGTCAGCGTAGGTACTGCATCTTCCAGCTTGATTTACCACAGATGTGATTGATGCTGAGATGGATTTGCGACCACAGGAGAACGCATACTCACTGGCACAAAGCGATCCGTTTCATTTCTAGCCCCACTCTAGCAATCTCCACGACATTGGGTCGTCTTCCGTCCAGAGATGCTGGGTACCGAGGCGTGGAGGCGGCGATGATGCGACACGAGGATTATCGGACGCCACGGAGACGACACGAGCCGACTCGGAGCTGGTACAATCTGTGGATGGACCGAAACTTCAGTGACGGCTCGGGCGATACAGATGGAGAACTTACTCATATCGTCAAGAGCTTCGACGGGTGGTGATCCTTTGACCGACTCGTCCTATTTTCGTACTGGGATGTTTATGCTTGAAGAAGCGTAATCGGTCTTCGAAGAGGATTGACCTTGCTCGTTCGATAGTCCGGTTGGTGCCACGTATGAGCACGATAGCTACGGTTTGACAAGAAGAGAGGATTGATGATATTTAGCGTCAGCGAAGGTGCACCGGGAAGTATGTGATGGGAAAAGCTGAAAGTCCCGTGAGGGCCAGAGTTGATGAGGGCCTCGAGATTGTTCGGACGACTGGTGGTGACGATGTTGGAAGCCGGTTCGCATACTGAGAGGTACGCTCGCCGATGTGAGACGTTAAGTGGCAAGGACAAATCGAAGAAAAGAGCATGGGACCAGTACTGACCTGACGATGCATCTTGAGCAGACGCTTATGATGCCGAAGATCCCTCCGATTCCGCTTTTCTGACGTGTTCTTGACATTGTGTCGGTTGTCGATATGATTGAACGAATAGAGAGACGGTGGCCAGTCGAAACGGTAGGTCGTTAAGTGGAGAACGATGAATGAATATCTGTCGAATCGACCTGAAGCGCCAAACCAACAAAGACGCTGTTCTTGAGCTTCTTCGACGTGGAGGGAGGCTCCGAAAGTATGATGGATCACTCACCAGCTTGCTCTGAAGGTGCCAAAGGCTTGTCCGTACTCGGTTGAGGCTTCTCTGGAAGTAAATACGTACACAGCTGCTTCGTTGACGTGTACAGAAGCTTCACAGGTTCGAAGACGCGACTGAGGAAGTGCAAGAGCGAGCTGAAGTAAAGAGCAGCCAAACACTGTCAGCTCTGACCGCAAGGAGGCATGAGAGTGATTGCAGAGCTCCTACCCACGCAACTCACGATAAGAAGCTCACGATGGAACTTGGGCGGACGTCTCCAGGTTTGGAGACCACATGTGCGTCCTCCGAAGCTTCATATCACCTAGTCTCTGCTATGTCGGCCGCATCTGTGACTCGACGTTTCGAGTAATGACCACGAACAGTTACCTGCAGAAAGCGTTCGTCAGCGACCATTCCTTCTATAGTGCACAGCGCGCCAAGATGCTCGATCCAGAAAGGGATCGGCGCTCTAGAAGAGAGGCTATGAGGAAGCTGATGCGGGTATGGGCACGGGGAGAGACCGAGGCATAACAGGGCGATAGATGTATGGGAACTTTACCCAAAAGTGGGAAGAGGAACCACGGTGAGGGGCGATGTCGGCAGATCTCTGAGGATTAACGGATGAGGCAAGATGAGACTCACAGGTCATCGCCAAGCTCTTGCAGCGCCCGAAGTGAGCAGTCCTTCCGCATGCCTGACAATCATACCTAAACTTGGAGCAATCGTTTGTAGGTGGATGAAAGATCCGCTCGAAAGGATACGGCCAATTCTGAAGGACGAAGCGAGGAGAGAGCTCGAGAGTACGTCGAAGTCAAAGCTTGAGATCTGCGCAGGTACAAGATTCGGATCAGCCAGGATCGTCACGCATTGAGGAATGGGAAGAGCTCTTCATAAATCCAAGGCACCCTCTGAGACGAGCATCGGAAGAACACAGCTTGACTCACAGAAGTCCTTGAGTCTTCTGCGGTACTTGGCGCTACGAACATATCCCGAGAAGCTTCCAGGAGGAGCTACGAGGGACGGACCTGATCATAGGATGTAATGGCCTGTCGTTTCTGATGAGAGTCCTGTCAGCGATGCTGATATGGCACAAGCTGGCTAGCTCACGGTGATCAGCGGGGGTCTCTTCAATCCTGCAGCAGATACTAGACGATGTCTTTCTGCATAGGTGCTTTGGCTTCGGTAGCGGGCAGAGCTTGGAGGTAGGGAGGAGCAGAAGCGCTGCCAGAGGCGAAAAGATCAGCTGTGGAGTTCACGGGGCGGACGAGGAAGCTGTACAATCGAGAGAACTCACCGTGGACGTTATCAAACATCTCTTCTAGATCTGATTACGATCCACGATTTCTTGAATGCACCACAGTCTTAGCGAGTCTTCCTAAAGAGGGTTAAGTTGATACGATTGCGCGGCGAAGCGAGCGGGTATGGCGCGGGGTACAAGACGTGGATCTATCGATTGCGTTGCGAGTGACGACCTGGAACCACACATGGCTGAAAAAATCAGCCTCAATCGTGACGGAAAGAGTTTGGAAGCCTTCTTTGAACCGGTGATCGGGCAACGAGGAGTCCAGGAGTGACCGAGATTGGTCGATATGATGAAGAAGGAACGACGAGGGAAGAGCTAGTTCTGGCAGACTTACCTGAAAGTTGCATCCCATTCTCTCATCTCGTACCTTCCTCCCTTTCGAGCACTGCTCAGTCCAGTCGGCCCTGTGGTAAGTCGAGGCGGTTTCGCATAGACAGACTCCTGAAGCTGTAGTCGTCTAGTGAATCGTCGAAATGATAGTGGTGGGGCCTGATTGAGCTAATCTGGGCGAAAGCAGTCGGTAAATGGGACAACGAAGGGTCAGCGTAGATCTTGCATGTTTCAACTTGGTCCTCTTCAGGTGGGGGAGCTGCTCAAGTAGATACACAACCACCGAGGACGAATACTCACCGACGTGGTGCTACCGGTGCCACTGGCTGCTACATTCTAGCATTCTTCGTAATCTTGGCGCGTTTCTTGTCAGAGAGACGATGAGTGAAGAGGGGTGAAGGCGCACATGATACAAGTGCAGCCGATGATATAGAACAAGCCCCAGCTTGAGCATATGTAATCTACCATCGTGTCGAAATGTCGGCCCGGACGATCCTGATGGGGAAGCACCTGCATTGCAGCGAGACATCTGTGGAGACAAGGAGCTAGTGAGGTTCACAAGGGTGTTTAGAAAAGGATACAGATGGTGTAACGACAATTTCGGATCATCAGGTTTCGAGAGGGCGCAGAAGTGGGACATAACGCAGGAAAGCACACGAGGTTCGTACTCACTTAACGATGCGGCTTCAGCACATATCCATGATGCCGAGGATTCCCTCATCCCACCTTCTGACGCATGTGCGTCCTCATGTCCTACCTGTCGATGATGGGAATGGACGCGCGTAGAGACGCTGGCTATTCGGGACGGAAATTGTCGATGTGGTACGGGCAACGAGGAACTATTATCTGCCGAGTCGAGCTGAAGCGCCAGATGGACAAGGACGCTGATCTTGAGCTTCTTCGAAGCGGAGTGAGGCTTGAAAGGTGAATAACCGCTCACCTGCATGGTCTTAAGACGCGAAAGGTTTGCGTTCATCCAACAGAACCGTCTGTGAGCCTGAATCCCACATAGACCCCTTGCTGGGAAGGTCATGAGACCGGCTCGGATGGTGGACTCAGGAGTCGCTACAGCGGGCTGAAGACCAAACAGCAGCCATACACGTCAGCCCAGACGGCAAGGAGGCTAGAGAGCGATCGCAGAGCTCATACCAGCGCAATTCACGATAAGAAGCTCTCAGTCATGCTCTCACAAACGTCTCCGGTCGATCTGCGGAAAGCTACCGTCAGCGAGAGTCCTTGAGAAATATCAAAGCGCGACTACAAAGCGCGACTACAAAGCGCGATCCAGAGAAGAACCGGACATCGGATCGCCAGGACACACGGAGAGCGAGACGGTTCTGCTTCTGGGCACGGGCGAAAGGTGTGGTATGAGAGGATGAGTGTGGGTCAGACGCTTTCTTGAACAGCGGGAAGGAGGAAGATGGGTAATAGACAGTTCTGGACATTTCCGTGACCGGGACGGACGAAATGACGCCAGCGGTACTCACAAATCTCAGTCAGGCTGTGGCATGCCATCCGGATAACTCCCTTCTCCTGTACCTCGTTTTTCAGCCCTTCGGATCGCTTTCCGGAGTTGCGTAGGCTCGTGCCGGCTGTTTGTAAGTTGACATAAGATCGGTTCGACATCATACAGCCGATTGCGACGCAACGAAGAAGGATAGAGGCGTTGCGCGGATGTGGGAAGCCGAAGTTTTGGATCTGCGAAAGTAGACGCATGGCATCAGCCGAGATCCTCTTCTATTTCTCGGGTACGTCTCAAAGCAACGCTCTCAGTTGGAGACAGGAAGGGCTCAGCTCGACTCACAGAGCTTCTTCGGTCCTCTGGGATATCCAGCGGACAGAATGCATGTCGAGTAAGCTTTCAGAATCGGCAATAAGGCGATAAAGCTTGTTGGAGGTTACTATGTCTTGTTCGAGGTAACTGGAAGTCTGTCAGCGATAAGCCCATGGTCGGGAAAGCCGGCCAGCTCACCAGGACCGAGCCAGATCATTCAATTCTGCAGCAGGTATCAGACGTCTTGTTGTCTTCATGTAGAGGTGCTTTGGCTTTCGTACCTCGCAGGGACTTGAGCTAGAGAGGATCACAAGCGCTGTGACAGGCGAAGTATCAGCTCTGGACGGGCACTTCACGGACGAGGGAGCTGTACAATCGAAAGGGCTCGCCACTGACGTGAGAGATATCTGTTCTGTATCTGATTATAATGCGACGATCCCTCGGAAGCACTACAATTTTGTTGTTGAACTCCAGAGAGGATATCGGGACGACCGATGTCAATACGATCGCTTGGGGAATGGGGCGAGGCAGACGCAGAGTGAAGAGGGTAGGGCTACCCATCATGATCCATATAGCGGCCTGCATCCTCATAAAGCTGAATGAATCAGTCCTAATCGTGACGGGAGATCCCAGAGGCCTCCCCTGATCGAGTGAGGTGGACTGAGCAGCGAAGGAGTGCTACAGAAGCGCCAGAATGACACAGGAGAAGCTGCAGAACCGTCATAACCCACCTGATGCTCGCATTTCACGACCAGATCCCGATTATCGTCTCTTCGTAGGCACCGGTCGTCGCCAGCCTACCCCTGCAATCGAGGAGAGATCCGTCAATCATGACAAGGGTCCAGTGGTTAGTTCGATTGGGGATCCTGGTGTCCGACTGCCCATCGGTGATAGCGCCATCGACAGGTCTGGGTAGTGGAAGATCAACACAAATCATCGTATCATACCTGCCAGGGTAGATGTGGGACCAATGAAAAGGTACTCACCGCAAATGAGCCTATCCGCTTGACCCTTTCCAACCGTCTTCGTAAGGTTGACTCAATATGTGCAACGAAGGCAGTGGATGACCGGAACGTCTCTCGAGTTGAGACCGGAGATCGCAGTGAAGAGATAGCTGGCAATCAGACCCACAGAGAGTGTCAGCGGTGTCTCGGGTAGTATCTAGAGGCCGGGAACTCACCTGCACTACTGCCTGCTCCTCCAAGTTTGGACGTAATGCCTTGAAGGACTGATTTGTCATTCGTATGGCGATCGATCCGCCACGCGCCCAGCTGCATGGCTGTGGATTCTGATCTGGAAGAGCAGCAGGTGGGTTAGGAGATGAACAGAGCTTCATAAAACCCCTTTCATCACCGTTGAGACAACACGTGCGAGAGGGGATTCGGCTCTCGAGAAGCCAGGAACGATTCTGTTGCAGGATATTGTGGATCGCAAGGGAGCTGAGCCGCACTAGACGGCCTGAACTCACGGAACGCATCACCCACACAGCTAGCTCTGCGCCTGAGCCTCTGCCTCTCCAACGAAACCTCGTTCCAGCTGATATAAGGTAACCCCTTGATGTAGATCGAGAAGTATGCGAGATTGCAGGCGGCGGTTTCTCCCTCGCGATAGGAGCTGCAATATCTCCGTCAGCAAGCAGTAGTAGGCGCATCTTAGGAGCGGCAGAGTCTCAGCGATAGGAGGGTTTGGCTGTAGGAAAGAATCAGTGACCGTCAACTGTATACGACGCACTTACTAGTCCTGATGACACCGGCCGAGAGACTTACAATGACGCTGTCGACGGACGTGTGGTCTCCGATCCGAATTGCGAGAACGGAGAGCGGTCCGAGAAACTGCTTGAACTCCTGGGTTTGCAAAGGGAAAAACGACTCAGTCAGCAGCGTCCTACGGGAACTCTGAGGCAACGGTTCGCAATTGTGACCATGAGGCTCTGCAGAATCTTTCCGAGAATCATTGCAGGACTAACGGCTAGCACAATGTGCGGGAAAGGCAAGAAGCGAGCGGCGAGTTCGAGTATGGGTCATACGAGATGTCACGCTCACCTATAATCCAACGTCAACATCCCCCTTGTTCGCTCCCAAGTTCGCGCCATCGATATTCTTGACTTGGTCTGACTCAGCGGTTCGTACACTTTCACTGCGAGTCGAACTTGTAGAAGGCGGCGGAAAAGACGAACAAATACCTGCAGTTCGTGAGTGATAGGTCAGGATGAACGTCATCAGCTTTGAGATTAACCAATCACGCCCGATGAGGCGCGGTCCTGAGATAGTCAGCAGAAATTCACCATCCCGACGTACCGTTTCTCCTATGTATCTCACTCGAAAACGAACACCTGTAGGACGGTCCGACGAAGAAAAGCGGGAGTGTGTCTGAGCTGTTCGTGAGCAAGGAGAGACTGTAGTCTATCAAGGAGCACTCACAGAGTCTGCAATGTTGTCCCAAACGCTCATAACACCTTTAGACCACATGCCCGACCGCATGGACTCCGTCAACAAGGTGCCAGTAGCTTGCAGAGCGTGCTGCATCGGTAAAGGACAGAAGCAGGAGGGCCGACGACGGATTTTGCGGAATGTGCTGAGTTTGAATCGGCAAATATCAAGGAAAGCTGATCTGAAGAGCCGCAGCGACGTCAGCGTCGTCTTGAGCTGTTATTCAAGCCTTGAGTTCACTTTTATTGCTGCGAACTAAGCCAGCTTGCAACTCACGGTTTAAGGCGATCGATCGCTCCGGGGAACGTTTCAGAGTACGCTGCATAAGCTTTTCGACGCGGTGGTTGTTCGAGATCACGACCTGAGAGCTAATGAGAGGGTCAGCAGAAGTACAGGGTTTCTAAAAAAAACCTCGTTCCGCATCGCTGAGAGGATACGTGCAGATAGGAAATTTGTACTCGAGAAAACAGTGAAGGGATGGCAATCTATCAGGGACCGCGAGGGAGCTAGAGCATCGTAGAAGGGCTGGACTCACGGGAAGATCCAATGTCCACAGCAAGCTACGATCCTTAGTCTCGTCCAGCCCGATGAAATGTCGTTTCTGCTGTGATGATATCGCCATTAAGCTGTGAAGGTTCTACATTCGTTATGCGAATTTGCGGGCGGCGCTTCCTTTTGCCTGATCTAGGGGATCTCTATCAGCAGCAGACCATAGGCATCGGGCGAGGGCAGCGACCCAGATACTCACCTCTCTGGGGACCGCATCCTGTCGAGATCACGTCCCTTCCAACACCTGCTAGGGCCCTGGTGGCAGAAGCCTTAGAGGGTTGAGAACATCGCAAAAGAAGGTACCGCCCTGAGGACCTCTTGTCGAAATGCCCACTCGGATTGGACTGGAACTTTGACTCACGTCCGGAAGCACAAACTCATAGCGGCAAGGCTTCCGGCAATTGAGAAGCGATTAAAAGAGAGGATAACTCACTCTCAGCGTCATCTCATGCAGTCTGTACCCTCAATATGACCTATCCAGAGACTCGCAGGGACGCTGTCGGCGGACGTAGTGTTTGAGTCGAGTCGAGAAGACGGAGAGTCGTCCCGAAGGGCGCTTTAGCGGTGGGATTGAGGAAGACAAACGATTTGGTCTGCTGCATTAGGCAAGAACTCAGGAAAGTCAGCGTTTATGTGTGTTGGACAGCGATAGAGAGCTCCCCGAGATCGTTCAAGCGAACTATAGGCAATAGCTGGACCACTCCTATAGGCTGGATGGCAGAATGAGGACATAGAATCGCGGCTGCGGGGCAAGTTATGAGTGCAGGCGGGGCATGAAAGGCGCAGGAATGTTTCCGCGAGGAGGAGGAGCGGGCTGGGACAAGGAAGAGCATAGACGTCTGAGATAAAAGGGCCGAGTAACACGCAGAGTGGGACTCACACGTCATCGGCGGCCTTTGTCATTTCCGTCTGCCTGCATTCGACTCCATTGTCCGTGGCTAAAACCGCTCTGCGTGCTGTCTGGCCCATTCTCTGCTCGCGGCTTTCTTCTCAGCGAAAAGTTCAAAGAACAATGCCGAATGTGAGGTGCAGAGCGAGGAGATGCGGGGGTGGGAAGTCGAAGTCCAGATCTGTGTATTGTGCGACACGCGATCAGTCGAGGTTCGAGACCGATGACCTCAGCGCAGACCTAGCGAAGCGCAGGAAGAGGCAATAGGATGGACATTCACCTTGCTCGCCCGCCAGGTGAACTTCGGAATTCGAAGTGTCTCTTCTCGAGACCTCGAAGACCAGTTCCTCCTTGAGCGCGCGTTGCAGCAGTTGTCGAACCTCTTGAAGATGATTACTGTCGGCATTGGACGTGTATCGTTACCGGTCGCGGGTTGTGAGGGAGCACAAGAGGCCATGGATGCACCACGAGATACCAATGGCGTTTTGGCCGGCTGCGATACCGAGGATGTACCGAAATATCAGAAACTGACCCCCACGAGGCAACTTGGAATACTTCTCTTCGCAGAATTGATGGGATAGTAGCCGTTTTCACTCCCGGATCTGCGCTGACTAGCCTCGAAGGAAGGTTGACGATTAATAACACACGTAGACTCACTGGGAAAGACGTTTCCGTTTCATATTTGATCCCTCTCTGGTTTTATGTACCGTAAGCACTCGATGTCCTCGGGAGCGGAGCGGAGTACCGAGCGGAGGGTGAATGGTCGGGTCATCGGTGGCGTTGTATGAGTATATGTGAGAGGACATACTAGAAGCCAGTCCCAAATCAAAGTCAGAATCATCTCCGGGAGGGCCCTTCTAGACGTGGACTCACCTTGAGAGTACGCTGAGCCCTCGTCAGCCTCAGCCCGGCGATGGACAGAGCCTGAACCCTCGGAGGTTCCTCTCAAAGGGACACAGTCGCCGTCACGAGGCGTCGGAAGTGGTTGTATATAGTATCCTGAAGGGAACAAAGCTATCAGTTGAACTGCAACGCTTCGGCTGCCTCGCTAGGCGTCGTCGAAACGGGATACATCCGATGATCAGGATTGATATCGGGCATAGAAGAGGATTCGGACAACGATCGTGGCCGAGGAGCGACCGCAGCATCATTCCCAAGGATTGCGTACTTACTGGCACGCAAGCTCCCGTCCGGCTGCACCGACTGTTGCTTGTTCCACGCATAGAGAGGTTCTCTCGGTTGGTATGAAGTTCCGATCAATCTGCGAAATCAAGGGAAGACAGCAGCGAGGTCAGCGACAAGTCATACCAAAATCTGAAGGCTGTAGATAAATACATGGCGTACTAATCTAGTGCAGGTCTTCCGAGAGCATTCTATGACCTCGTTGAGAGCTCGAGAGCTTTTGAAGCATGCGAGAAGAGCAGTATGTCAACGAGTAGACGAAGGAGGGATTTAAACCCGGATTCCGGGGCATCGAAACACGCGAGGCCGAATTGCAGGCCTATGGGGCGACCTACAGGGATCCTGAGCCTTGGAGAACTTCTTGAGATTAGTTCGTGGGCCGGTGTCAAGCTTCGAAGCATTTGAGAGGCTTGGATAGCTCGCATGGGCTGAGGAACAGTTGATACCCGGGATGCCGAGGAAGGCGAAGCGGATCGAAACGGCGAGCAGGGTATCTCAATGGTTCGTGCACGTCACGAGTCGAGAGCGGTGCTGACGGAAGAGGGGGGATCTCTTGTACATCATACTTTCGTTCAGAAGTCGTTCGATAAGCGTATGAGGGTTATTGATCAAAAGCACAAATATCGGGTTAAGAGGAAAAGTCAAGAAGGACGTTGATGGATGTGGAGTACCTCCACCTTGTTGACATGTTACCTTGGCGGCGATCACCGCGGAAGACGCAGAGCCCCTTGTGAAGGGATGGCGGAACGCTGTTGCATGCACAGATCTTCATGTAAAGTGTTGAGAATCGGTAGGATGGGAGGGGAGGTCGATCGGAGTTGGATGCTTGCGTTAGATTGGTGATGTGAGGTTTCCAGCGAATTTGTACGACAAAAAAGTCGTCGGTGGCGATCTTGACCAAGCCAAACCGGTGTAGACGCCCGGCTGATTGCTGTTCCGGAGCAGGAGAGGGAGTTCTAACCGCCTCGGACCAAGTGGGATCGCACAATGGTAGTCTCCGGATAGTAGTCAAGCGTCAGTCGAGGTCGAGAGAGCAGATGCTGTGAAGATAAACGGGGCATCGACGGATGACAAAGATTCTTTGAGTACCAAGACATTCACTGGTCCGCCAGGAGCTCGTGAATGAGCCGATTTGCTTGTCAGATCGCCCTGTTTACCATCAGCGAGCGTTCGGGCAGCGATCCGGTAGATATGCGTGGCTTCGTGAATGATCTTAGCTATCTTGTTGTCTTTAGAACTCGCTGAGAAGACGCGAAGAGAATGACCTTGGCCAGAGATGTTGCCAGAGTACGCTATGTGGGGACGAGTGAAGGATTAGTTGTGCCAAGGACGGACATGACTTGGGGTCAAAGGAAAGGGTTTCAGCTCCGAGTCATAAGCGCCGGGCCGTCAACATGTCTGCTCGCTCCTGCTAGGCGAGGTGTGAGACATCGACTTACACGATGAGTAGCTTCAGTGCCTTGTTAGAGATCAGTAAAAGTCAGCAAACATGCTGTCCGGGGTAGAAGGGAGAGACGCTGTCAGCAGTGTTCATTCAGCTGTCCTGACCGGCACGCTCGAGGTACGTATACCCTTGACAACTGTGCATGTCCTGGTAGACAACTCCATGTCGTTGGTTTCGTGTACATCGCGGAGCAATCGCTCGAGATACTGAAAACATCTGGTAGATAAATTGTCTTGCGATACGATCTGCGTAGCCTAGCTTGAACGTGCAATGGATATGAATGAACAGGCGAGAGCCGTAGGTCGGGTAAAAGGGCTGGATTTCAGGAAAAGGGGTCAGCATGCAGCTGCATGAAAGTAGTGTATGCATCAAGGACCGCATGCTCACCTCTTCGCAGTGATCCGATCGCAGCTCCCTTCTCCCTCGACGGTTCTACAATCGCCTTTGACGAAGAGGCATGGTGTCGCAATGGAGACGAAAGTTGAACAGAAAAGCCGAGCGAGCGAAACTGCGTTAGTAAGAGCTAGATCAGCTTCGATTCCAACCTTGAGACGTAGTGATACCGTGGGAGAAGAAACGCCAAACGGCGAGGAAAGAATGCATGCGACGTGGAGCGAACGTCGATGATTGATACTGATAGAACAATCATGGACTCACTCTTTCGATCATTGGCGCCCTATTCAGGAGATTGAACGAGACCAAGGCGAGATCCAGTCAGGTGTAATGTCCTTTAATCGCGGTAGGCAAAGTATTCTCACCCAGGGTCAGCTTTGAAAATCGTTTGCAGGAGATGCAATGATGTTGGAAGGCAACTCACAGAGCGTGGTAGGCCATCATCCTCATCCCTATTTCTCAGCGACTCTTGCAGTACTTTTCGGGTGAACCTAACGCTCAAAGGCGGAGCACAACAGTTGAGAACTGCGCGAGCATCCTGGTTCATATTTCAAAGGGATGAGGAGTGTTGCACAGGGAAAGGGAGTGTTACTTGTCCTGCAGGAAAAGGTAAGTCCATCAGTCTGTTGATCAAGCTTGGTGTGTAGAGATCGGGACTCTGACGCTTACCGATCGGTCTCAAAGGGACCTATTCGTTCGACGGGACATCAAAGCCCGAGGTGAGCCCGGTTAGCTTACGCTGAGCAGCTCGAGGAGCGACGGGGGATGCGAAGTTGCGAGAACACAAGCAGACGAGCGAGGCCAGCGTCGTACCAGTGAGATCGAGGGTTCCAGGCGAGAGACAAACATTCAGCGTCATCTTGCGAGATACCCTCGAGTGGACGTCGTTGACTTGCCGTCGTAGAATGACAGAGGCAGCCTCCGGTACTGAAGGCTTACGAATTGGTCAAAGTGAGCCGTTGACGATCGAAGGAGAAGTTCAATCTGTGAATGATAGCCCAAGATTCGTGAAAGGTCGAACTTGCGATGCATCTTCGTTATTGGATCGTCCAGGATTGAACGGAGCTGGTCTCAGCCGGACAGCAGCGTCGGCAGCTCTTCTGGATCACAGACCTTAGAAGTACAATCCAGGAAGAGCACCCCCACTTGTCCGGTTTGTGCTGACAACAGTGTGGCGCCTTACAGGGGCTGGGCTCTTGATGAGACTGCGTCTTGATAACGCCGCTGAATCCCCCAACTCATCGCTTCCTGATCCACTCAGCAGCGTCAAGACGCACTATCATCGTCTTGGACCCGTTTTCGCTGCTTGTGGACGGCGTAGCAGACACGGAGAATTGAGAGGACGTCCCGGATGATATATGTGCACCCCTTTTGCCTCGTGAGTCTTCGCGGCTTCCTCTCCCGCTTCGGACATTCGTCTCGTCATCCCTCTGAAGAGAAGTCGTTTGTGGAGGTCACTTTCAATCCACTCCACTCCCCTGTCTTGCACCTTGGAGCTTGGGTGATCTTTTTTGATCAGCTATATCGTAGCAGTAGGCCTGTCCGCCGACGGTCGTTCCTTTTACCGCTGCTTGAGTCTTTTCCGATCGACCTGATCCCCATTCTGTCGTATGGAAGCAAGCTGACCTCGGCCACGTTCTTCGCACACACACCCCTTTCTGGCCTAGACCTCCAAGACAATCACTGAGGTCGACACAAAAGAGCGGAGCTTGAGAACTGTCGAAGGTGATTAAGAAATCGGCAGAGTGGCGGGAGAAGTGTGCCCCAACGGCCTGACATCATGCTGCATCTGCCAAGAAGCATTGTGAGTAAGCTGCCCATCCTTCTCCCAGGTCTTTCTCCGACGGCCCGTTCTCTCCTAGCAACTCTCAGGTCCAATCCTGTGTCACTTTGTCGATCTTCGTCGAACCATCTTCGTCCCGTGCTCTTCCCTTTCCCGCCCGCGGATTTGTCATTCCCTGTGGCATTCTGTGTCGACGGCGAGCTTCTTGCATCACCTAGATGTGGCGCTGAAAGACGATGTTCTAGACACGATCTCTCTCTCTCTCTCGACGGTATCTCGTCGAACCACATCCGCTCGCGCATCCACTCGTCTTGGGCGGTGATATCTCCGCGACACAAATATCCAAGACGATGGATGCGTGACAGACGGACAGTCAAGCACGTTGACCGGAGACGGATAAATTCGGGAAGAAGAATGGGCGGGTCCGCTCGGATGAGTCTCTTCGATTGATTTGTATTGTGAGCTGGTACTTTGCAACGTAGGACCCACAGCAGATGCTTCCCAACTCGCTAATACTTCCTCTACTCGCTCTCAGCTATCGCCGACCCCTTGTAGGCTGACTACCGCTTCGAGCGAACAGGCATAACGAGGTCGGGTACGCTAGCTGAGAGGAAGTCGCAGTGCCATCACGCAGACATGGGAGTTCATGTATCACAATGCATGCGCCGTGAGCGGCTTCGCCATGCGCATTGATGGCCTAATCATCACGCGGTAGCACGCTGACTGATCCTATGCTGACATGTGCTAAAGCCCCGGTTGCGACTCAGCCATCACCCCTGGCAACCCGGTTTTCCGTTCTTCCTCTTCTCCTTAAACTCTCCAATCGTCGTTTGCGATTTCATTTCGTATCAATATATTCAAGCATTCTGACCTCAACTGCAAGATTGTGCGCCAGTGGAAAGAGCGGGTGACCGACCAATATCACAGTAAGCGGATATGAAAGTCTCCTTCCTCCTTCTTGTGTCCCCTCGTCAGCCTTCGATCATATGTGTGGTTTGGTGTCCCTCCTCTGCCTGTCGACTCGCACTATTGTGTGGCCCAAGATGTAGGCCATGATGTGCGGCGTTAGTCCTACGCCTGCGTCTTCATCGCCGAAGCCTCACGATCCCCGTCCGCCCCCCCCTCAACATTGAGCAATGCGCGCAAAAATAATGCCATCCCTCAGCCCCTAACCCCCTAACCGCTAACCCTGTGATCCCTTTGCTCTGGCCGTCCCTAACTGTCTTGAAGGGGTCAGTTGATGGGCTGGGTCTCCCTAACCCCGAACCCGCCGAATCTCAGTGACATTTCTTTCGTCTCGACCACATCTCCGCAGGCTTGGGCCGCTACCTTGATTTCCTATCCCAAAAGGGCTCCCTGCTTCTGTGCGGAGTTCTGTCTCTCAATTCCTACCTCCAGTCTTCCTCAGCCAGGGCAGCAACGGGCATAGGTTCGCCTCCGGTGCAGGTTTCATAGCATGGGCAACCTCAGTAAGTAGTGTTCTTTCCATCGCTGCCATCTCCTGCTTGACTACCTCTTCTATCGTCGTCATCCCTGCTGCACTTGCCAGCTTGCTGCTCGTCTTCCTCTGACGCATGGTCGATGACTTCTTCGCTCATTCCAGTCAGGCTCTCGGCATCACTAACCTCGATCCGCCGCAATTCGCCTGTACCGTCAAGCTGACCCCATCCCATTGTAGGCTGCCCCATCTTGCGTCCTCGCCCTTCTTCCACATGTCTCTGAGGGTATCGAAGCTAGCTCCGCCATCAACCTGCCTTCCTGTACACGAATATTGGCTGAAGAAGGTCTGACTCCCCGAATCTGTGCGCTCTATCGAATCTCTTCGCCCGTCAGTGAACGGATCTGCGGTGGATCGGCCGGAAAAAGCGAGGAATACTGTCGTATCGTGAGTGCTTGTATCCTCTGCGATGACTTTGAGACGTTGCGACGAGCGGGAGGCTTCAGTGTATATCACGTGGTCTGACTTGTCCACTTTGTCCTCCCACCGGCTCCTTTCCGATGATTTTGAATGTCAATACTCCTGAAGACCGCGCGGGACTGTTCGCTGTTGCCATGGACCTATGCGCAAAGTTCACGTCGCTCTTTTTGTTCGACAGCCTGCTGATCCTCTGCTTGCGCTTCGCAGCTTCGGTTATGTTGCCGCTGGTCGAGCCCGCCATCGTCTGCCTGTGGTATCACGTTACCTAATACGCGTGACGGTCTATCAGAAACATCGTTCCTCCTCGTATCTTGAGCGCGTCAGGCCATGGCAACAAGGAGATACGTTTTGAGACGAAAGCGCTGCGTGGAAAGCGACGGTGTAGCTCAGGTAATCGATATCGTCTGCACCCGCTATCACTCATAGGACCTAGCGCCAGAATGCCAAGTCGTTGACGCTTGTATCCCGCGTCTTGAACCACGCACAATTAACTTGCTTCCGACCGCTTGAGTTGGGCGACGGCATGCTCGTAGAGACTGCATGGGCAGGTCGAAGGAATCTGCAGGGCGATCTGGTAGCGGGATTATCACGCGTGAGTAATGCTACAGTCTAGTTACAATGCCATCTGATGTCGATTCCTCGCGGACAAACCAACAGACCAGGCCTACACATCATGAGATTTGCAATAGTGCTAACCACAGCGCGTAGAGCTATTTGCCAATCACTCAGGGGCAGAGGAGACGCTCTTCTCCGAAACGGTGTGGAGGAACATTCGGGTCTACCTCTTTGGAAGCATCAACATTGCCTTTTCTCTGGCGTGTCTCTATATTGCTGCTCTGTCACCACCCACCGTTTCGCCGACGCTCATGCTCACCCCATCATCACCGTCATCACCGTCATGGCGGTCGAGGCTCTACCGCGAGTTCGGCCTCGCGTCGGTTTACACCACGGGCCCCGCGGCATGGCTGATCATCATCGCTCGCTCGCTCCGGATGTTTGCTTACGGCGCGGTGAGCGTCTTCATCGCGCTCTTCTTCTCGTCTCTCGGCTTTTCCGATTTCCGCATCGGCCTCTTCATGTCGCTGACACTCCTCGGCGATGTCGTCCTGACCATCGTGCTCACGTTCACCGCGGATAAAGTGGTCGGTCGACGGAAGACTCTGCTCATCGGGTCGGTCATGATGGCCGTGTCGGGTCTAGTGTTCTGGCATGTCGAGAACTACTGGGTACTGCTGTTCGCTGCGGTGGTAGGGATCATCTCTGCGTCCGGAGGTGACTTTGGACCTTTCCGAGCCATCGAAGAATCGATCCTGTCGCAATTGACGAGCGGGAAAGATCGCTCAAGGTCGGACGTGCTGAGCTGGTACGTCACAACGGCGAGTCTAGGTCAAGCGATCGGGACAGAGGTATCAGGAAGGATCGTGGCGAGGCTGAAGGAAATCGAAGGGTGGAATGACCGGCGGGCATATCACGCCATCTTTGCGCTGTACGTGGTCTTTGGCGCCATCAACGCGATCTGCGTCTTGCTCTTGCCCAGCAGGGTTGAGCACGACAAGGCTGGGGAGGTCAGGGCGGAGTCCGAGGCGGAGCCAGAATCAGAGGAGCTGCTACCGGAGGGTGGGCGAGATGAGCAGGAGGAGGAGGAGGAGGAGGAGGACATACATGAGCGAACAAAAGGGAATCGTGAGCTGGATCGTGTGTCACAGCATATTCATCACTTCTCCCGCGCTGATCTCCCTCGTCCCACCGCACAGCCCATGCCTATCCTCCCGCAACTACCCCTTCCGCAGAGCCCGCACCTGCTGGATCATCGAAAAAATCCCGTATCGCTCAACTCTCCCCCAGCACCCGATCAGTCATGTTCAAGCTCTGGCCTCTGCTGTCGGTCGACACCTTGGCAGACGGCATGGTCAATCTCTCTCTGACAAGTTACTACCTGACCAACAAGTTTCAAATCACCCCTACAACCCTCGGACACATCACCTCGATCGCCTTCTTCCTCGCGGCTCTGTCGACCGTCTTTGCTGGTCCCCTCGCCAACCGCTTGGGTCTCATCAACACCATGGTGTTCACGCACATTCCCTCTTCCGCTGCGGTCCTGCTCTTTCCCCTGCCGCCGAATTTGGCCGTTACGATTGTACTCTTTTTCGTCCGGATGGGTTTGAACAACATGGACCAGGCCCCGAGAGCCGCGTTCATCGCGGCGGTTGTGCCAGCTTCGGAAAGGACAGCGGTCAACGGGATCACAAGCACACTGAGGACCTTGTCATCGACGGCGGGTCCGCTAATCACCGGGTTCTTGGCTGGGCAGGACAACTTTTGGATTGCCTTTGTCACGGCGGGGCTGTTGAGGCTGTCGTATGATTTTGGCTTGTGGGCTTTGTTTGTCAACTTCAAGATTAACCAGCACGAGGGGGCGTGAGTGTGGCGCCAGCGGGGCGGCGATCGTGGAAACCAGCCGATGGAAGAAGGGTCGAAGACAGGACAATGCGGGTTTTGTCCACTTGGCTCATGTGGACCGTCAAAGGTTATAGCCGTGAGTCGGCTCAATTGGGTCGTCTGTTGCGGAGGTATGTCACGCCTTCGTCGATACATGTGAAAGAGGCAAAAGGTGGTGTACTGACGAGAAATGGTCGCAGTGCGCTTTGTGGTACACCTTGTCTCTCTCACCGTTGCCCGAACGGGCTGAAAGTCGGCACGCTTTTCCAACTTCACGCCTTCCGCCGAATCTCTCACACAATGACGGGTATCTCTCGATCCCCATGACACATTCAGTTGCGAAGGCGGGGATGGGGGAGAGACGAACTCGGGTGCTTAGCTTGAATGAGAAGGTCAACCCCACCGTGAGCTCGTTTCCCGCCATTTGCACCCGCCCAAGCACCATCGCTGATATGTTCGCAGTGACAAGCGCCACGACGTCTTCCAAGCCAATTCGCATGGGTCTAGCAGCTCAGACACGTTCCTCTTGTCCTAGCTGAGATACTCGACTCGCTTCCATTCCAAGCTCGACGATATATGTTCATCGATCCGGCCACTGCCACGGTACTGCAGCAGCGAGAACGACTTGTCGGATCGCCTTGAGACGCCATGATTTCACTTCAATGTATAACTTTACAGAACCAAGCTAGCAGCCCCGGTCGCTTCAGGTGATTTCCCAAAAATGCTTTCATTGAAAGGCAACCGATGTGTGTGACATATATAACATGTGATTCATAAATACCCTACAAGCGATTTGACGTTTTTTTCCTTTTATTACCTACGATAACTGGGAAGTACTGAAGCTGCAAATACCAAACGTAACCGTCTCCGCAAGCACCCCGCCTTATGCTGCCTGCCTTGCTAATTCCGAACGCCGTCGCAAGGGGAATGTGTGCTAACCCTTCTGACGCGCCTACTCGTCGTCCTCTGGCGCAATCTCCGTCTTGGAGAAGTTTCGGGCGGAAACCTTTCGTCGGAAGAGAATGTCCAATTCTCTGTAAGACCTGCCCTTCATCTCGGGAAGGCAGAAGTAGGCGGTGACCAAACAAGCAAGAGCGGTGCCGCCCCACACGTAACCACACTTGCCGCCGACTAATGAAAGGGGTGCAACCATGATCAGCTGCAGGTCTTCCGGGACAACACCATTTTGAGCCAAACAAGAACTCACGGTTTCCGCCAGTAGGGTTAAGCATGTAAGAACCGACTGTTCGCGCGGAGAGGATGAAAAGTCATATTAGCTGAGTTTTCCTGTTGTGTCAGTTTGACAAATATTCTAACTCACGGAAGATACAAGGGATCTCGATGATGTAGTACGAAGCTCGGCCGATACCGGTGGTCAACGGCCTCAATCGGATCGATGAAGTTTCACCAATGACGGCCCAAGATACTGGGGCGGGACCAAAGGTGAACATGACCGAGACGATGAGACCGAAGGAAGCCTGAGCGAGCGAGGCAGCGTTTCGCGCCACATCGGAGTGTGTAGGGATGGAAGCTGCGATACCGAGAGCAAACAGACAGACGACGTTGAAAGCGGTTCCCCAGATATAGATGGATCGTCGACCAAAGTACGTGGTCAGGATCCAGGACAGGGCAACGAAGATGGCTTGAAGGGCCGAGGTGATCAGACCGAGGGCGTAAGCAGTGTTGGTGCTCATGCCGGCCTCTGCAAAGACCGTCGAATTTTTAATTAGCTGACCGACATCTACACGAGGTCAGGTTTCGAGATACTCACGCTCAAAGAAGTAGACGGCCTGGTTGGCGATAAGGTTACCAGCTAAGTTCTGAGCGGCGTAGACGCCACAGACAATAGCGGTTCGTCGGAAGTCAGTGCCCTTGAACAACTCGATAAAGTTGGGGGTCGAGTCGCTCTCGTGTTCGACGACTCGTCGCATCATCGCGACCACTTCACCCGAGTTGAGGAGAGACTTTCGGCCCAATCGTTCGACTGATCGAGCAGCCTGGTCGAGCTTGCCCTTTCGGACGAGCCACCAAGGGGATTCGGGGGCAAACCAGATGAACACCGCAAGAGGAGTCGGGAACATCCATTGGAGCGCGATAGGGATTCTGTTGTAGCGGATGGGAAAACAGACCAGGTCAGTACACTTTCACAGGTTTGGTGTCTAGACTCGTTGCTCATTACTCACCGGTAAGCATCCGATCCCTCGTGAGTGTTGTACACGTAAGCGACAGCGCCGACGATAATCGCACCGACCGCCCAGAACAACTGAAGGACCTGAGTGGCAGGTGCTCGGAGTCGCATAGGTACGATCTCACTGCAGTAGGCAGGCGCGTTGGCGATAAAGATACCCCAAGGGATACCCTCGAGGAGCTGACTGACGAAGAAGATTGGGAGCGACTTGGCGAAGTACATGATGAAGATTGTGGCGTTCAAAAGCATGAGTCCGATCAAAGTCGACCATCGGTAACCGAGTTTGCTGGTGAGGGGACCGGCTACGAAGACACCAATAAGAGCACCGAGCTGACCAGACATCTGAAGAGCCGACTGCCACTTGGTGACGATAACGTATTTGCCGGTCGCCGCATCAAAGACACCCCACTCTCGAGTGAAAGCGGGCAAGGCCATGAAGTTACCCATCAAGAAGACATCGTACGCTTCCATGATCTACGGGGGAAGGGGGAAGGGTTAGCCTCATTGCAGTTTTATCTCTACAGCGTTCGTCGCGACTCACAATCGTGAAGGACATGATGAACGCCCAGAAGCAGGCCATGGGGTACGCCTTGACAGCCTCGAGGACCGTCATCTGGTGCTCCAGCCTCTCGGCCTCCATGGCATCCGCCTTGAAGTCGCTGTGGTTCTTGTCCACATGTTCGACGTGTCCCTTCTCGTCGACGTAAGGCTTCTCTTCGAGGGGGCTTTGTGGGTGGAATTCGCTCATGATGGAATAAAGTGAACTATGGCTGTTTGTTTCTGGAGGGATGATAGGATCTTTCCGAGACACGATCACATCTTATATACATTTCGCGCGCCATACGAACCCCCACGGGCCCTGCTATCCGATCCGGTGATGGCGTGGCGGCATCAGGTGACTGTGTAACGTTATCCGAAGGGGGATTTATTGTCCTCCAAGTCAAAATACCCACGGGGTCTGACTCTTAAAATAGCCTATAGTATCTGGAGAGCCGCGGGGGGCAACGAAAAGCTCAGGGAGCTCAAAAAAAGAAAGGACCTCAGGAACCGCTAACGGGGCTACCTTGAACCGAGCTGACACACAAACCAATGAATGTTGCACATGGTGCCATTTCGTTCTTAGCGTCAAAAGGTCGTCAAAACATCCGAAAACGGGGGGATTGATAGGCAAAAGAACCCTCCTTCCCGATCGAATGCCAATTGCCGCATGGCAAACGTTACGTTCTGCTGGATTTCTGAGGAATGATCGGGGGTTGCGCCTTCGATCGCTTCGAAGTTTAGGCACTGCTTGGTGTGGTATGTACCGGGAACAAGGAATCGTCCGTGATTCTGAACAAACCGCTTATATGCAAAGCTGTCTCGAGTCTCGTGATCTCCCGCGGTATCCGGACCTTTTCTCTCTGCACGGATCGTTATTATCTTGAGTCGAACGGACACAAGAAGCGTCGTCGTGCAAGGTATAGCTAGCTATTTGGTTGCTATGAGTTCAAGTAGCCTGTATTACCGATGTAACGTTACAAAAGAATCAATTGCCGTCCGTATCGTATCCAATCGTCCGCTCTCTCCGATATCTGGGTTACGACCAGTGCGGACCTGTCCTCTGACTAGGCCTCTCGGTCATCTTTCCGCTCAGACCAGGCTCGATTACATTATCGAGAGGGGACAGATAGGCGCCCATTGAGACCTGTTAGCTTGCATCCCTCGCAGCTGAGCTCCCACCCTCGCACACCGCTGGACGACCAGTGCAGGACCAATTTCAAAGTTCCAGGCCGAGCGTGGTTAGAAGAAAACACCGCTGCGGGCAGGCTGCGTTCCGATATTAGCGGGGTCTCTTGAACACCTCATCCCTGAACCCTCGGGAGAACTCCGGGCCGCGACCATACGCCTGTATTTCATGCCACCGATCGATTTAAAGGGTAGTTCTGTACACACACACATACATAGACTCGGATGCGGCTAACAAGGGTATCCGACGACAATGCTACATCACGCAGAATCGATATATTCGCATAATGCTTCTACCGCTAAATATATTTCTAAGCCAATTATTGGACACGATCGCACTACGACGCCTTCTTCGAAGCCTTGGTTCGGAGCTTCAACAGCAAAAACACTAAACCGTACGAGGACAGCACAAAGAGCGCGGTGATCCCAATATCTCTCCATCCGTCAAGCTTGTTGGGCAAGTTGAGCGTCTCGAGATACTCGTATCCCTTCGAGTACGAGCAGTACTTGCACTGGCTCGTCGCTGAGGGGTCCTGCAGGTATCCTGGATTCTCGGACAAGTAGGGCTCCATGTACTGACCGCAGGTCTGGCCTTGAGGAGGGTCAAAGATGCCGAATTCTTGTTCAGAACACTGTACGTCAACGTTCCAAACGATTCGAGATACGAGACCGCCAATGAGGTAGTTGAACGGGTTGATCCAGTACAGCCAGTATCGCCAGAACGTCGTGATTTGAGAGTAAGGCACCAGGACACCGCAGAAGGTGACGAGCACTAATGGGGAAGTTGTCAGCGAAATTGGATGAAACTCGCAAGCGTGGTTACTTTACTCACCTCCGATAAGAAGAGGGTTGACCAGAGCCGCAAAGACAGCGTTGGGAGCGTAGGCAGCGACGAATTGACCGATGCCCGTGTACAGGAACTCGTAGAGGGTCATTTGCAGGTATACGGGACCGGCGATACTCGGATGGAAGCTGAAGCCGACGACCGGGTACCAAGGGGCAAAGTACAGGAGCGCACAAACGAGGAGGTAGGGTACTTCGGCCACGATCTCGCCAAAGACAAACGCTTGCCAACAGTACAGTTTCGCCTTCTTCTCCCTCGCTTCAAAGATATCTCGGTTGGCGATGAACTTTGGTTGCGTTTGAGCAATGACACCGGGCGCGACAAAGATGAACTGGAAGATGGTAAAGATACGGTTCTGCAGGTCGGCGTTCCGGTTGCCAATCATCCAGAAGCTGCAGCGGAGCGAGAGAGAGAGAGAGAAAAGATCAGCATTGTACGCTCCCGCGCTTGCTCACCGCCCTCGCCTTTTGTGCACTCACGAGAAACCATTGAACAGAGCCGAACCGATGTGCAATGCGACCTTGTTGGTGACGTATTCCGTGTTCCTCCATAATTGGACAGACGCTCGCTTGGTGACGATACGCAACTGCGCACCAGTCGTCGAGGCAAACTCGTACTTGTCATCGTCGGCATGTTTTCGATCACCTGTCACATCCTTCTTGAGCCTTTCCAAGTCTTCCAATCGAGCCTTGGCCTCGTCAGAGTTTCGCCATACCTCTGCCCAGTCTCGACCTTTGGACAGATCACCAGATACGATATCGATCATTCGCTCGGCCGGGTTGACCTCGGTTGGGATCTTGACGCCTTGCTTGCCAAAGTAACCGTTCAAGTCCTTGACAGGGCCGACTGAGGGTAGTAATCGAAGAGGATTGACGGTATTCGTCAGCGCCGCGGAACGTTGCTGTGATCCCTTCTCTCACTCTCACTCACAGTATACAGTGTTACCTCCAGCCTTGAGCAACAACAACTGGTCGAACTGAGCAAATAGCGACGCAGAAGGCTGGTGAATCGTACACAACACGGCTTGACCCGCAGCAGCGAGCTTCCTCAAGAAGGATACGATCAAGAAAGAGCTTTGGCCGTCGAGACCGGATGTAGGCTCATCGAGGAACAGAAGGGATCTAGAAAGGAACCTACATCAGCGCGCATGTCACTACAGCGGTACAAAAACGCTGACTCACGGTTTGCTGACAAGCTCCACGCCGATGGTCAATCGCTTTCTCTGCTCGACACCGAGTCCCGCACCGGGTTCACCGATCAAGGCGTCTTCAATGTCGTGCAGTTCGAGCAGGTCGATAATAACGTCGACGTATGCCAGTTTCTCCTCTTCAGACAACGACCTAGGCTGCCTGAGCAAAGCAGAGAACTCGAGGGCCTCTCGGACTGTCGCCTGAGGCAGATGGACGTCGACCTGTTCGCAATAACCGGTTGTACGCTGGAAGGCGACCGGTAAAGGCTGGCCGTTCATCAAGACTTCACCGTGAATCTCTCCTTCCGTCTTTCGAGCAGCCAAGACGTCCATGAGTGTAGTTTTGCCGGCACCGGACGAGCCCATGAGCGCGGTGAGCGTGCCAGCTTCACAGTAACCAGACACCTTGTTGAGCAAAGTCAGATCCTTGCCGTGAGCTTTGACGACGTAGGTGAGGTCTTTCCAAGTGAAGACGCTGATGAGAGAAAGGGGCAAAGGTCAGCTTCTATTGTTGTCTCCATCATGATCAATCTTAAACTCACGTCTTCTCGGCATGTACGCCTTCCGGGGTGTCGTTGTTGTCCTTGCCCTTCTTGCTCGGCTTCTCGTTCACCTGGGTATCCTGTCGGCCTTCCTCCTCATCTCGAGGAGCTGTACCATTCTGGTTGGCATTTCGGATGAACTTGCCGCCACCACCCCGCTTGTAGAGCAGAATCGCCTTGTTGGATCCTGCCGCGGGAAGCCGCTCGATGGCAAAGGCGGCGCACGCAAGGAAGAAGAGCCACAGAGCCACAAGGATACCAAAGTTTCTCCAGACATGAGATTTCTGGAAGTCCAGAGCGGTATTCGCCCATGCTTCGCCTCTGAGTGTCAGCGATCCAGGTTCCGCACCGGGGATGGCGCATCCAGCAGGAGACGATCCTGGGGTGTAGCCTTGGCCGGACGGTGCGAGTTGAGACGGGACACACTGAAGTGTCAACCCGTCAAGCTCTTCGATCATCAGCGCCTCGAAAGAGTAATAGACCGGGTTGATCCATCGGATCCAGGCGAACCAGGGGTGCATCGAGGGCGTGTAGATGATATAGCCGGCGTAAGTGACGAGGATACTGAACATAAGACCAGAGACTTTGGACGCGTCGTTGAACGTGCTAAAGCTGTACCCAACGAATCGGAAGAACGCCGTGGTGCAGAGCGTGCAGACGTACGTGAACAGGAGGAAGGTAAAGTACAGTCCCGGTTCAGTCTTGAGGCCCGTCATGAAGTAGATGATCAAGGTGAAGATGGTGATTTGCACGAAGAAGATGGGTAGATCGCCAATGGTGGAAGCCACCAGCGCGGCGGAAGGTCGGTACATGGAGAAGGCTTTGTGTTTGGCGAGAACGGCCCGACCGCTGAATGCGGCGGTGGTCTCACTGAGGGAGATAAGAGACGGGTCTGTATATAAATGAATCAGCGAATGTTTGTTTGTGGAAAACCCCCCTCGAGTCTTCAGCCACTCACAAAGTAATGTCAAGAAGATGGTACCGCCACGAAGGAAGAGACCACCGGTGGTCGCGGACATCTGGTAGAAGAGCGATCCGACAATGAGCCCTTGAACGAGGGTGGTTAACTGTCGTGCCCAAAGCGTCCACTGGTCTCCCCATCGCTGCTGGTAGTCCCGAATCAGGGCGGCCCGAACCTGTATATAGTCGTGTGTGTTTCGTCAGCAAAAGGCTGCACTCAAGTACGGAATTGCTGGAAGGGGGCCTAGACGAGTACTCTTCTACATACCTGAGTAAAGTAGTCCGCCCGCTCCGGTCGACGCTTCCTCGCCCACTTATCCTTTTGCCTCTGCACGTCGGCTTGCGCGAGCTGCGTCTCCTCCTGCAGCTTCTGCGTGTTGGACAAATGCGCGTCAAGCTCCTCTCGCATCCGCTTGGCAATGTCGCTTTCTTGATACGCCTTGGAGAATTGCGCTGGAGTCGTCGGTACTTTTCCTTGGTGGTCTTTCTTGATCTCTCGCTCGTTGGTCTAAAAACGAAAAGCAATGACCTGCCTCAGCTCTCGACCTTCAACCATGGTGACCACGCTCACTTACCGCAGTGACAGACGTCAAGAAATCCGCAGTGTTGCCTCCGTCTGGGTGCACAAAGCCAAGATCTTCGAAATACTTTCTAGCCTCGCCTCTCGGTCCGTAGTAGATCACCCTGCCCTCGGCGATAACGGTGACCTTGTCGAACAGATCGTAGATTCCATTGCCCGCTTGGTACAGACTGACGACGGTCGTGTTTCGCTCGACGTCTGTCAAAGTCCGAAGCACCTTGTTGAACTTGAGTGCAGTGTCCGCGTCGAGACCTCGTGTCGCGTTGTCCCACATCTGGACGGATGCTTTCGTAGTGAGGACTTCGGCGATCGACACTCGCTTCTTCTCGCCACCTGGTTTTGATTAAATCGTCAGCTAGATAAAAGCTTATATCCTTGCAGCCAGCACTCACCTGAGACACCCCGGACATACTGATCTCCGACTTTGGTTCCATGTGTATGTTCCAAGCCAAAGATCTTCAGCAGCTCGCCCTTGGTCTTGTCCTGGTAAGCCTTGGGGTGCATGGCCGGGCCTCCCTTCTCCTCCGGCAGTCGAGCTTGATCCGAAGGGGTGTTCATCCGCAATGCGAAATCGAGTGTCCTGCCTACGAGCAGGTTGGGATCGTGGACGTCCTCCTCCGAGTTGAAGATGACGTCTGCTCGATACGGACCAAGCGCCTTGTCGTCCGCCATGTCGCCATAATAGATCTTGCCGTCCACTCCAGCGTATCCGGTATGCAAGCCAGCGAGTGTCTTGAGGAAAGTCGTGCACCCCGAACCGGGTCGTCCCACAACCAGCATCATCTCACCCACGTTGACAAGACCTGAAAAGTCCTTCAGCAGGTACCTTTGGCCCTTGCGCAGTCCCTCTTCGCCCTTCTTCGACTCATGATCCCCCTCTGTCCACCTCATGTCGTCTCCTCGACCACCCTCGCCTCCAGCCCCAGCTCCGCCCTTCTCTTCCGCTGCAGTACGAGCCTGCGCCAACCTAGCCGCTTTCTTCTTGTACTTTCTTCCCGTCCATGGCGCGATGAGGCCGCCAACAGTCGGGCCGTAGAACACCTCGTCGGCACCGCCAAGGCCTCGCACGGAGAGATGGTCGTAGGCGAGGGGTAGGGAGTGGTGAGGCGGCAAATCACGAGATGCGAGAAGCTCATGGTCGCGCTGGGTGCAGCAAGGCAGTCAGCGGAGACAACTTCAATGCATGGAAGGATACACTGTACTCACCTTGAGCTGCGACGCGTACGACCAGTCGTCCGACTTGGCTCGTGCAACTTCATCGACCTCGGTGTCATCGGAGCTCGTGTCCCTTTCCGATTGTCCTTGTTGCTGTAGACCCTTCTCCGTCTGGTCCTGTGCACCTCGTGTCTTCGACCCTTTCTCTTGATCTAACACATCCGCCGGCTCGTCCACGCTCGCACGAGTGGACTGAGAGTCGATCTCAGAAGTGTATTCGCGATCTGATTCGACCGGAGTTGTTTGATCGCTCAAGCTACGGGTTCTCGCTGGCGAAGGAGCGTGGGCTGACTGTACCTCTTCGTGTCGAGACCCGTTGACTGCGTTGACATCTGTGACTCCGTTTGTATGTGCTCCCTCGCCAATAGGCGGTCCAAGCACCGGTATGCTCATCGTGTCCTATACCTTTGACCGATGGTTCGTTGATTTGTGACGGGGGTGCTTTGGGAATTCTGTCGTCTCCAAGAAGTGGTCAAGCACAAAAGACCTCGATGTATATGTATGTATTCGATTCGTTTTCGTGGTTGGTAGAGGTCACTTTCTTTCAAGCCGACCTTGTCATCCTGACCGAGCTCGTTGAACCGTAAACAAGACTTTTCCTGGCGATCGATGGAAAGGGTATAAAAACGCGAATCGAGGATAGAATCAGGGTCAAGCCATCGACAATGCCGTAAAATGTTTGTATGGGCGCCGAACTGCCAGGCTAGCTCGCATCGTCATTGTCTGTTTTCGCAGGCTGCTGTGCGGGCGTGCGGGTGAAGCGAGTCACCACACTGCGGTACATACGTCGTCTTTGGTCAGTAGATAAACCATATTTGGGCGGGTTTGGGCCCTACACCGAGCTCTGGATGCGGTACATATCAAGTCAGGGATTACCATTTGATTCCACAGCACGGCGCCCCTGGACCCTGTCTCCAGCTTCGGCCATTCGACACCGAGCAACACCGAGCTGATCTTTTTCGCCGAGGTAAGACGTTTTTCCGGCCCATCTGACTCAGATCTCGTCGATCCTTGTTGTCATCGGCTGCCCCTTACCACCGCCGCCGCCGCCGCTGCCGCTTGCTTGGCAAGACGAATGTGGACATTGCCGCGGAAGAGGCGAAATCCATGCTAGAAACCTTATTATCAATTGTACCAACTTTGAATGCAAGTCGTATCTTCTAACAGATCTCTCTGAACCATCTCTTCTTGGTACTGTAGTCATGGATGGCACTCAACACACCTCAAAGACATCTCCAATCGCGTTGATATCTCTTATTCCAAGCCACCCTTCCTCGACGCATCATTCGCGTTTGCCGTTATCATCCTCTACCCTGACGTCACTCACGACGCTGATCGCCGATGAACCATTCGACCTGCCTCTACACAAGGGGAATAATATACTGACCAGATTTGAAGAGATCCATGGACTCATATCTGAACTTTAGGCTCTCCCTGTACCTTACTGATAGCGCTGACCACATCTCAATCTTGTTCGCCGGCCTCTTTGGCAGACTGAAGATAAGATCCCTAACGACAAGATGAAAGTGACAACCCTCTCATCATCTGAACGCACCGTTTCCATGCGAGCCTTGATGGCTCTCGTCCGACCTTTCCGACCAATGCTCGTGAAACCGCCTTCCAACCTAGACTCAAAGCTCGAATGGTCCAGCGTTGGCTCGCCACGACTAACCGCCCTGAAGTCTCTTAGGAAGGACAAGCAGCTGGTCGTGACTGAGCGGTGTGTGGAGAATGTATGGTGTTACGATGTGGATCGAAGCGAAGTGAGCGGGAAGGGCAGGGGCGCAGATGGAGCTGATGGAATAAGGAGAATATACTAGTCAGTCGTGGACTTGCATTATGCTCCCGGATCTGACTATAGCTGACAGGGTACTGTCTTGATCCCTGGCTTGCTTCAGCTTCTGCGGAGGTGGATTCCAAGCGTAAGCTGAATTCCCCTCATACCAAGTCGTGGGAGTTCTGCGCTGATATAGTCGTAGACCCCCCTCGCCAGACCACTGGTCATTCATTGCCCAACTAGTCCGGCAAACACCATCAACGCGCCTGACCGTTGTGTCATACCCTCTCGCCCCACGCACTTCGGCTTCTGCCGCGATCCCAGCGCTGTCCAAAGCCTATGCTGTCCTGATGGACCAGTCAACCCGAGCAGGAGAAGAAGTCTCCCTCGTCGGTGACAGCTCAGGTGCCAATGTGGCGCTCTGCGTCGCCTTGTACTCTTCAGCGAAAGAATACAGCTCCGATCAGAACCCAACCCGCAGCGCTCTGGCACCATCGCAAATCGTCCTCATATCGCCCTGTGTCGACTGCGCCAACAACAATCCGGACATGAAACATGTAGACCGATATGATCCCGTGATGACGGCCGCGTATACAGGTCAAGTGGCTGATACTTGGCGAGGAAAAGACGTATCCCCCTCGGACCCCCTTGTTTCACCTCTCAAAGCCGACCTGTCTCTGTTGGAACGATATGGTGTGCAGATACATGGGATCGTCGGCACTTGGGACGTGTTGGCTCCGGACACGCTCAAGTTCATTGATCAATGTCGCGTGGTTGGCCTGAAGGGAGATTGGTTAGTCGCAGAAGGTCAAATGCATTGCTTCCCGTTGGCATTGTGAGTGAAACGAAGTGTACGAGCTCCAGGTGTCAGACGTTGTTATCATTACTGATGACATGCTACAGGAGGTACAAGTTGAAGAATTGCGTCGATGGCAAGGACTGGATTGTCAATACGATACATCGATCACGCTAGGTCTGACTAATGGATACATACCCGATCTAAGCATATATCATTCGAGCTACAACCTGTTCAATCAGTCCAGTCATCTGCACTTTCACGTCTGGCGCTACGGTAAAAGCATGTCCTCACTGGATATCCTCCTTGTGGTAGAGAGGCTCGAGCTTGGCATGCCTCTGGAAGAGGATGTATCGCTTGAAAGCCCATGGGATCCATTGCTTGAATTGGTAGTTGATGAACACGCGAGTAGGCACCGAGAATACTTGGTCGAGCTCCTCGAGCGTGAGCTGTTTCGTCTCGCTGTGTGAGGAGAAGAGGATTCAGCTTAGGGGTCAGTCTGTAACGCTATGTACCGCGAGTAGTCTGCTCACCGCATGAACAAGAATGCCAAGATGAAGCCGAGCATGTTGGTGCCGGTGTAAAAGCCTTGGTGCCAAGTCAGCAGGGGGACCCAGATGATGATGAAGCATAATGAACACTCACCGAAAGTACCAGGCCCTCCGAGTCGCTTCAGCTGGAAGGGGAACTGCGTGTGTATGTGTCAGCTAACGATTTGGTGCCGCCTAAAGATAAGAGCCAAACCATTGACTTACCGCTAGACTCAAAAGAAAGTTGATAAAGTAGTTGATGGAGACGCTGGGCAGATACAATCAGTGACATGGCTGTGCCTATGATTCCAGCCACACAAGATCGACTCACGGGAATGCCTGTCCCAGTTCTCGGTGAGCGAGCGGGAACACTTCTGCTGAATACGTGAAGATGATCGGACCTTCACCAATAGAGTAGAAAATCGTGTAGATGTATATAAACCTGTGGTGTGGGTGTGATTCAGCAACAGCACTAGCTTCGAGTTAAGGATTGCTCTCACAAAGCGACAATGCCCGTTCGGATCCGTTGTTCCTCGATGTAGAACGCCATTCCTGAGGAACGAATCAGCATCATCTCAATGAGCCAGAACGAGCGCGTGTGACTCACCGGCCGCCAGTAGCGAGACGGCCATCAGCGGGAAGAAGAACAGGTTCAAAGTTCGACGGCCAAAGGTGTCGATCGTGAATACCGCGGGCCTGCAGTTTTGTGAGCATTCGACGCCAAACCTCCTTCTATAGACGTATGCCGCTCACCAGGTGAAGACAAAGTTCAGGGCACCTGTGAAGCGCGTTAGCAGATGCTCGAGACGGCTCACTCGGACGTTTGAATACTCACCAAAGCCAAGTGAGGCATACAGCGCATCTTCCACGGTCGATCCACCGTCGACAAAGATCGTTGAACTATAGAACGCGATGGCTGAGAGGCAGGGTCAGCTTTAGGCGGTACAGTTTGAGCGATACTCTAGCAGACTGGAAAGGTGGCCTATACTCACTGTTGATACCGCACAGATCTTGGCCGGCGTGGAGCACAGAGGCAGCCAGAGTGGCTCGTCGAATTCGAGGGACTGTAAACAGGTCGCTGAATCGTCTCCACATCGATCGATCGCCAATGACCTGGAAAGGGAATGAGCTTGGCCTATCCACGCTGGGTCAATGTGGAGACACAGGCTAACCTTCTTCTCAGCTTGCCACTGGACGTAGGCGTAGAAAAGGTCTCGCGCAGCTTGGACCTCGTGCTTCCTCAGCTTCCTCATAGATACGAAAGCCTCGACCATGCGTCCCTTTCGCATGTACCAACGGGGACTCTCTGGGCCTGCGCGTACCACGTGACATGGGCGCAGTCAGTACAGGCTACTGTGCACAGCACAAAAGTACGTCTGGCAGCTAGCTTACAGAGGAAGACCAAAAGAGCAAGGGGTACCGCCGGGATGAAGGAGCTACCGATCTGGAGTCGCCAGGTGATGTCGCCGCTGTTCCTCACGATGGCGTTGGCGGCTACGTAAAGTGGCAGACTTAGCAACGTATTCCGAGCATTCGGTAACCCGAACACTCACCGAAACCCAAGACGATACCAACAGTGGTCCATCTTCATGGTGGAGAGTGTCAGCAAGAGGGTAAACCACAACACTTCCTCGCCACTTACAGCTGCCAGCCCATGACTGTACGACATTGATACAATGGTCAGCCCATCCAACCTTGCACTGCTCTGCACGCTCGCTTGAACCCACCCAAAGCACCTCGGATCACTGTCGGAGCTACTTCCGCCGAGAAGATCGGGACAGTAGCTCCTTTCAAACCGATACCGACACCGAAAAGGACTCGGACGCCAAGCAGTTCTTGCCAGGTCTGGCAGAATGCCATACCGAGAGGAGTGGCGATGAGGACTAGGTGACTGGTCAGCGGACTACAACGGGGCCGGCGTCGATGTGTGACCCCCGGTAATTTTCCCGATTTCAACCATACTCACTGATTGCAGAGATGAAGATCGCACCTCGTCGACCGAACATATTGTTGAGCGGGTCGGCAGCGTAGCACCCACTGGTAAGGGGATCACACCGCTCAGTCTGAGTCCATGACATTTCGCCTCACCTCCGCGTAATCACTCACACGATCGGAGCGGACAGATACGGGATGGCATTGACAAGACCAAGAATCCAGGTATCTCGAGCGCCACCAGGCTCGTCAAGTCCTCGGTTGATACCAAACTCTTGCGGGAATCCGAGATCTACGTTGGCAAGGGCGTCAGCGATAGCTTGGTGCGCTGATTCTACCTCGAAGCGCCCCCCCTAACTCACTCGCTCCGTTGCTACCGGTCTGATCCCAGCCCTGCACGGCCGCGCCAATCGCGCAGACGGAGACGACCCACAGAAGATCCTTCGACATGGACCATCTAATGAGATGTCAGCTCGTTCCAAACTGACAGTGGCGCATAGAATCTCGACGCCCACTTGTGCTTGTGCTCATAGTCGATCGCCGCTTTGTCCGCGTCCGTCAACTCCTCAATATCGTCCCATTCACCAGGCCTCTGAGCGAGCAGAGCGCCCTTCCTAAAAGTCTCTTGTTGATCTTGCAGGCCATGGACGTTGCAGAACTCGTCGACTTCACTCAACAGCTGCCCCTTAGGTATACCATGAAGCGCGTTCTGAAGGGTCGCACGAGCAGCGACTTGCTCGTCTCGATCTTCGGGCGTCGAGTTGCCAAAGGACGCATGTTCGTGATGCGTGGCAGAGCCTGGCTTGCCGTGTTCTATATTGTGGGCTGAGTCCTTGCGAGCGCCGCCAGTCTTCTCGGTGTCGTCGAGCTTGCGCTTGTCAACTGGGTCAGCCATGATGAAACCTCTTATGGTGGTTGCGTTGTTTGGTTCCATCTTGGACTGGTCACATACCGGTGCATATTTATACCTTGGAGTCTGGGAAATGTCCGGAGATACGGGGTACCTCTGGGGGCTCAACACACTTGACTTGCTCACATGATCAGCATCCTCCCTCGGCGTGTCAACCTTGTCACGTATGCTGAGACGGGCAATCGACAGCCGGTGTCGTGTGTGAGGATTCGATCAAGTAAGGAAGCCAGCGTCAGTGTCTCGACATTGGAAGGGCCGAGATGGGTTAACAGGAGGGGGATATCCATCGGACTCGAGGTGTCGAGGTCCGATAAAACGCCGAATTTTTCATGCTAAGCCCTTTCGGAAATCCTCTTCCAAGGGGTGTAAAGGTGAATCAACAACGTCAACCGCAACGGACGAGGCATGAAATCAGCGGCGTTGATCAGCTGATCACGTTCGACCAAGCGAGCGGAGACAGTGAGATAAGCTTCATTAAGTACGTTTGTGATCAGATCTCACGTGATCATGACGATATGGACCGCTCGGCTTTCGGGACTGACCACGCCGGTGAAGACATCCGAGGACGTTAGCTGTGGACACCTTCGGACAAGATGCCGAGCGATGTCTAGATGTGCACTCACCACTCACCGCGATATATACATAAATGCCCCCGACCTCAGATTATGGCCCCTGCAGCCTGTCGTCCACTTGCCACTGTTGCACACTTCTTCCGTGCTCCTCCCTGTCACCCATCGGGCAATCGCAAAACTACTCCCGAAGATATGGGTACTGCACGAGCGAGGGCCACGTGTGGTCCCGCCGAATCACAGATGTTTCGGGCTTCCACCAACTTACACCTCATCTCTTGGTCGATGGCTCGATGCTTCTGGCAGCGGAGCTTTTCGTATGGACACCGTATTGTCGTGCCGCGTGGGTCGAGTCAGGATTAAGGGCGGAAGCCCGATCCACTAGACTCGATCGCTCGAGGGTAAAAGTGTGCCATAAAGCAAGGAAACGGTCGTCAAATGTACTTTATCTGGTAATCTTCAGCTGCCCGCCAAGTGAAAGAGAGAACAGGCGGTGCTCGCCGCCAGTGCCTCTAGATGAAACGATGAAACATTCCACCCAAAGCACAGCCATAACAAACAAACCACAGATAACAAACAGCTAAACCCGATCATGCTTATTCACCCCCCGTCCTCATCACTGGCATTCACTTCGCTTCTTGATCTCCCAATCTTATCTGAACCCATCCAAGGCGACTCACCATGCCAGCAGCCGTGAAGAATCGTAAGTGGGCGGCTGCCAGAGCGCAAGTGATAGCTGAAGCTGACCAAGGAGACACGAGCAGGTCCGCTAGCCCGGTAAGATTCGAACCGCTTTTGCTTTTCCCGCGGGAAGAGGAGAACCGAAAGCAAATGGGGAGTACTGACCAGGTATCTACATTGCAGAGGAGATGCCTGTCAAGGCTGCAAGGCTCGTAAAGTGGTGAGGAGGCTAGCTCATTCTTGCATTCCCAATGATGCACGGGAATGCGAGCTGATCCGGCTTCGATTAGCGATGCCCCGCCGAACGTCCGTCGTGCGCAAATTGCATCAAACGAAAGCGAGAATGCGTCTACAACTCGTCCCCTAGTCAGAGCTTTGACGGGTCCATGCCTGCTCAGGATATGTCTCAATTGACCCCAGAGTTCATGAGTCAACGTCATGACTCTGTGCCTTCCTCGTCTCGGTCTTCGTTCAGCACAACAGGGACAATCAACGGACATCACTCGCAGGGTTCGTTCGCACCCGCCGGCCCGTCGCCGAGCTCGGTTCTTGACAATGCCGCTACCGTCGACTTCAATACCTTGCTCGACTCGAGCTGGATGTCAGAGATAGGCATGGTCGGCCTCTTCCCATGGACTAGTGGGAATGAACAGAAAGTGCCTTCCCCGCATACGCATTTCGACATATCTGCCATGATGAACACGGATGGGATCTCGCCAGGGGCCATGGTCATCGAAAATACAGAGATTTCGGATGCTGAAAGGGATCACCTGTGAGTAGACAGCTGGCCAAAGTCTAGCTGAGCATCCGTCAGCTCACCCAGCGCGATATCCCCATCAGGCTCCTGCTCTACTTTACGAATCAGCGGATCTATGGATTCGACATGCACATTGCGACTTTCTACCAGAACTTGCAATCTCACGATCCGGCCATTAGACCTCATCCATGTCTTCTCAACGCGATGGTGAGCTTGACTTTTTTTTTTTTTGAGCAGGTTGATTGACCTGGTTCATACTCGCGTTGCGTCTTTGCCTGACCACCCTTCCCTCCTGCGCAGTACCTCATGACATGTCGAGCGTCCCCCGTCGAAGCCCTTCGGCGCAAAGAAGCGCTCTTCTACAGCCGTGCAAAGGAGCAGATGGACCTGGCGATCGGTAAAGACAAGAGAATGTTTGATGCGATGAGAGCGGGAACCTTGATCACTTGCTACCTGTTCGCGGATCAGCGCCTTGCCGAGGTGAGTTCACTGGCTTAGCCTTTCTATACGCGTGTAAAGCAATTGCTGACTGGATTGCTGTCATGCAGGGCTGGGCGATGCTGGGTCAGACTGTCCAGTGGGTGTCCTCGTGGTTCCCGATAGCATGACTCTGGCCTCGCTCACCTCGTCGAGCTAACCCTCCTCTTCTTGCCCGCCTAGCGTCACCATCGCCTGTGGACTCGATCGGCTGGAAAGCTCGATAGTTTCCGAGTACGAGCCGAGTGCGAGGGAGAAGAGGAGAGGACTGGGGAGTTATATCACGCCACCTGCCAACTCGCTTGAGCTGGCCGATAGGATCCATGCGTTGTGAGTGCGCACTGCTAGGGCTAGCAAAATGGCTACGTCTTCCTCACTCGCCCGGACTATCGCCTTTCATCGTCGCGTGCACTTGCATCCCCCGCTGACGACTCGAGACGCACTTCCAGCTGGGCATTCTTCCTTGTTGATCGATGCGCCTCGATCTCACTCGAATGGCCCGCTGGGTTTGACCAGACCCGCATAACGACGCCGCTCCCTCGACCATGGGCAGAGTATGAGACGGTGAGTGGCTCACAACGAGACCGACATACCTTGAGAGACGAACCGAGCGATGCTATCTTGGGTACCTTTAGGGTGCGCCGGTGCTGACCTGACTTCGTTGGCTTGTCGCTGCTGTAGAACGATCCTCACTTGCAGACATGCGATGAGCGACTATCAGACTTGTTTGCACCGCTCGATCAACCCAAGATCAAAGCTTGCCCCATCAACCATAACACGGATCTGTACGTCATAGTCGCGTCTCCATCTCGTCGGGAACTGCACTGACTGTACACACCTTTCTTTTTCGTAGGGGACATCTCATTCAAGGTATCGCATTGATGCACCGATCGAGCAGAAGACCAAATCAGGCGGAACAGGAGTTCATACTGGGCTGTCTCAAGCGGTACAACGAGTCATTGCCGGAGACTCTTTGTCAGCCTCAACGTGCTGCCGACGGGAGTATCAATGTGACCGCTGGTACAGCTTCTCTTGTGAGTGCGATGAAGGTTCAGTCGCGTATGGATACACGCTTGGCGAAGGAAGCGCAATTCGTCTGAGATCAAGGGCTGATATACAGAGTGTGTGACTCGACATCGATGCAGCAAATGATCACCCTCGGCACCGAAATCTTCACGCACAGCGCCGATACCCATCCGCGACCTGATCCGAAGGCTCTTGATGCTGCAAGGAGGATGATAGGTGTCTTGCACTTGCTGGAAGATGCGGTGGGTGGAACGCTATGTCCCATGCCGCTCAACGGTACCCTGCAAACGAGGGTTTGTGACTGATACACACCTTGCGAATGAATAGAATGTCGGCGATGTCAACCTCTTCATGATCATGTGAGCGAATCCTTTTAAATGATAATCTGCCGTCACGCTCATGGCGCTAACTGATTCTGAATGCTTCTCACCCCATATAGCCTGTGGTGCCGTGTGGCCCGGCTGCTCATCTGGGAGAGCAAAGTTCTGGAAGCTGCCAATGACAGGTTTGGTGAGTATGATCCGCGTCTTCGCTGTCAACACCGGCTGTCCGATGAATACAGCGACCAGTCAACCATGAGCTGACCTTTGACCTGCACCCGTGCCCTTTCCTTCCTTTCGCGCGCGTACGTTCACGTGTCTAGCCGCCGCGAGCTATGCGAAGGACGCGCAGTTCATCATCAGCTTCCTACAACAGCTGAGCCACCTCCCTCTTGCGTGAGCTATATCGCCATTTTCCCAACGTACTGACTCTGCTCAAAGGCCCGGTGCCCTCGGCGCTGCTGTTTCCCATCATCGTCATCAATGTCTTACACATGGGAATGCTGACGTACGCGGTTGATCTGACATCCAGTCGCGAGGGATCGTCCGAGTTGAAGGCGTTCTGGAACGATAGCTTGGAGCAGTTTGAGCACAA
This sequence comes from Kwoniella sp. CBS 9459, assembly GCA_036428585.1. NCBI lineage: Eukaryota > Fungi > Basidiomycota > Tremellomycetes > Tremellales > Cryptococcaceae > Kwoniella > Kwoniella sp. CBS 9459. The sequence goes on from CP144069.1 coordinate 52,084, forward strand.
CAACGATAACAGAAGAAGAGCGTCGAGGTACACGTAGGCAAGGTCAAGGGCCGCGTTGAATTGCGCGGGAGTGAAGTGAACCGATGGAGGGAGTGAGTGAGGAGTTTGGAGGCACTCGATGACATAGTATGTACTAGAGTTCATGTTCTGGTCCCATGCCCTGTTTGAAGTATAGATCTTGTTGTCGTTATCATGGCCACTTGTCTAGCTTATGATCGAAGTGCCTTGTTTGAGTCAGCGTCCAGACGTCATGGGTTCCACCCTATCTGAAAAGTTGACAGTCGACCGAAATATCCGAGGACTTCAGCCATATAGCACAAACGAGACGCTTCGAGAATCGTCGCAAGCTGTAGCTACATGTAGAGGCTTTACTCGGTGTGGTTGTCCACATGACGAAGGGAAAAGTCTTAAGAAGCCACAATGCCCATCTGATAAGTATGACCTAAGCTATATGATTGTTCTCTGGAAGATCTTAGATCCATTCATGGGTATGCTACGTTATATGTGTACACAGGTTTTCATTCTTCATTCTCACCGTCGATCTACTCGAGCATAGGCTACACTGTTACGTTCTACGCCCGTCCCTGTCTGATTCACGCGGAAGTGTCCATATCGCTCTCTCCCTCTCTATGAGGTATATACACATGTTCTGTACGGGTATGTCTTGTAACTTGCAGGTATCGCGCTCGCGCTCGCGCTCGTCATGGGAGAAGGTCTAGAAGCGTCGTCGACCAAAGGCGAGACCGGGGTGGATGATGGCGTAGAGGTAAATGAAGAGAGCCTATAGTGCGCAAGTGTGGTCGATTGATCAGCTTCTCTCTCTATATCTTGAACGATAACCGTGTTCAGTGCCAGACTCACCATCAACAGCGCGTCCATGCCGAGGAAGAGAGGCTCATTGGTAGCAATGGGTCCTTCCCAGCCGTCTGACAGCTCGACCGATCGGTATACGGATCTGTATGACAAGTGAACATAATGGACAAGAACAGTATCGTCAGCTTTGAGATTGGGGAAATGTGCGGATGGATGAAGGTGGAAACTGAAGTGACAAGGTCTGGAAGCGTTGACTAACCGAACAATGATCAAGAATGTGCCGCCAGTGACCAACCAGCACATCAAGTTGACCTTCTTGTCGCTCAACATGTGGAACGTCTCGGTTCTTGACACAGCCTCGGTATGGGCCCGAGTCTGCGAGCTGCTCCCCTCCTCGGGCTTGATGTTGGCGTCCCATGATCCGTTTCTCGATGAGAGTGGGAGAGCCTCGATGTTGGATGAGCTGATGTCGATGTTGGAGTACGAGGACGAGGACGACTTTCGCTTGGAGAATCGGCCGAAGGGGTTGACTTGCTTTCGAGCGGCTCGGCTGTTTCGCTTTCTCCAGATGAATTCGGCAAGCAATCCAACGTAGACGACGGTGATCACGACTGATACGAGTCAGACAGAGGTCAGCGAGGATATTCACACTTATTCGATTGGTTGACAGGATCCTAGAACCGTCAGAACGGATAATGGATGATCTCGCACTCACGCTGCAAGATGACACCGGCGGTCATAACCTTTGCACCGTTGTCTGATCCTTCGTGACTATTGGCAGTACCGGCCCATCCACCTCCTGCAGCCTGTACGACAAGACAGACGACGTCGGCGGTGATGAAGAGGATCGAGAATGATTGAGGGTGGAGTGAAGAGTATGCGCCGCTGTGAGCGATGAGGAAAGTACAAGGTCAGCTTTGAAGCTCAATATTGGCTAGTGAGAATACTCACCCGGTTGCATCGATCAGCTTTCCAAGAAGAATGTAGTTGGCAGCGGAGAAGAAAGTGGGGCCGATGACGAGGCAGCAGATCCTGATAAGGGGCACCAGAAGGGGGTGAATCAGCATTGTGTCATCGCCTCCATCGCCGGCTCGGCTCTGCTTTCGCACTCACTGCATGATGAATGATCCAAAAGCAATCTCCCACACTCCGCCATTGTTCTGGCTCCATTCGATCGTAATGATGCTCCATGTTCTGCCGACCCACTAAATGAGTAAAAGGAGATGTGATCAGCGTTAAGTCAGAGTCATGGTTTGAGGGACTTTGAAGGACTCGAGACGCGAAAGAAGCGACCTACACCAAGAGTCTCAACTACACTCAAGGTCAGCTACTGTAATGACAATCTTCGCAAAGCAGATCGACTTGACTCACTCAGAGAACCAGCCGCGAGGGTAGGCAGAGTCCACCAGCATTTGTGCCAGATGGCGAGGAAGACTTGTGCGACTGGAAAAAAAAAAGGACGACTAGCGTGTCAGCGATGTGGTTACAAGGACTTTTGTCGCAGATGTTACTCACGGAAGCCTGCTGCGTACACTACCAGGAAGCTGTCAGAGGTACGAGAGAGTCAGCCAGCGAACAGTGACAGCGGAAAGGAGCAGCTGAAGAAGTGGTCAGCATCCACTCACGCATAAGTCGCCGCGTGATTGGGCTCATACCCGTAGTTCGAATAAGTGACTTCTCCAGTGAAGAGATTGGCGGATCCATTGTTGGGGTTGCACGGGATGGCGCTGGTGGTGCCGTTCTCGTTTCTGAGGATGCCTGTCGAGTGCGATTAAAGGGTTGGGTTCAGCTTGGGCCAGAGTAGGAAGGCGAAAGGAAGATGGACTTACAGGACATGGTGATTGTTGCTGGTCTTGGGCTATGATCGACTTTGAGTTTAGGCTTTACTTTCACTTGACCGTAGTCTCTCGCTTTGTGAGTATAGAGGTTGAGCGATGTTCTCGGTGTTGTTGTTGAGAGAGGGCATCGTGAAGAGCACCTTCTTTTCAATCCTTTTATAGACGTATCTCATATCGCTCATCCCACGATAACACAGCAATGGTGATTTCGGCCAGGCGGTGATGTTTTCGACTAAGATATGATAACTCGGTTTTCCCACGAACAAGACGCGGTCAACGAGCTTCGCATGCCGAGCTGTTAGTGTATTTAGTGGTGGTGGTGACCACTCCATGCGACGATCGGCCTAGGCCATGACCACGAGGACGGGTTCCTATACCTGGACAAAGGACGGTATCGCCGCGCTTGCTGGCGTGCTTGCGTGCTCGCGTTTGTATTGTGCATGCTGCTGTGTGCCGTGCCTTCTCGGTGATCGTTGAGTACTCTTTGAATGCCTTTCATTGGAGAGTGCAAAGTGCAAAGAAAGACCGCTGCCCGCTCGCCGCTCACCGTTGAAAGGCAGACGCATCGATGGACGTGATTCTCGGTCGCCGACGATATTTTAGCGGGTGGTTTTAAGGGTACACGCGTATATCCAAACAACGTGCACAGCACTGCAACATCAAGCCGAGCTCTGCTACTACGCTTAGAGCGGCCTCACGACCTTTAGACCGAGACGTGCGGCTATGCTTTCGCGGTGACAAGATATATATGTAGATGCATGATGCAGTATAATAGGGGTATTCAATTCTTCATTTTCGTCTTCTTAAACGGTTTAAGACGTCTTTGCGAATATAAGATTGAGACCAGGACCCTAGACCTTACGGCATGCATGTACAGACCTTGTCCCAATCGGGTAGGATGTTTAAGGATTCTTCTTAAACACCAGACAGGCGAAACAGGAGTCTGGTCTTTAAGGACAGCAATTTCTGCTCTCTGTCCCATCATGTTAGGCGGACGTGAAGAGTTTTGCGAGCTGTAGTTTCAGTTAGGCCGGTGAGAGCCTGTTTAGGCACATATTCCGGCTTCGAACATGCCCGCTTCTCTCGCGAATGCGTACATTCGAGGTTGAACAAACCTATTCTTGAATTGGAACTCCATCTCTCGAATACCCACCTTCGGGGTTTGAATTGGTCTGCTCTTGTTATTCACATCCTATTCGCCCGTCGAGCCCTCACGTTCGAGCCATATTGCAGATATGTTCTCCTCTTTCCCCTCACAATCTGGTCGTTCGCCGTCTCCCACTCATACGCAGTCAACACAGTCCCTCTTCTGTTCATCCCATTTGGACCTCTCTGCTCATCGTCCGGCTGCACTTGAAGCCCGGGTCAGCAATTCAATGATCTGTTCAATTTCCCGCGTTGCAGTCATCTGAATCTTCGACGTCGCAGTCACTGTCTTCAACGCCGTCTCAGTACCAATCAAAGCCACTTTCCCGGCCACTGAATGCGTCCACCAACAAACGCGCTCGTGTCAGTAAGAAGAAGCAGCGAGAGCCCTGAGAGCGATGATATTCAACCTCTGGATGTCGATGAATCAGCCAGTAGCAAGCGGAAACGGGTGTGAACTGGAACAACGATTTTGGCCATGATGGCAGAAAGGCCGACTATCACATCATTGATTGGCTCAAGTACAAACATAATTATTCGAAATGGCGAGGACAAGGTGGCACAAATCAGACCAAGGAAGGCAAACGATGTCTGAAATATCTCCAGTTACAAGGCGCTTGCACTGGTAGAAGCTTCAAATCTGTTAATGAACGTGTAAGTGCAAACAGGTGAAGCCTGTAAGCTATACTGATCATCTGATTCAGATAAAAACCATGAGGGATAAGTTCACCGCCGCTTGCAAGACGCAAACCGCCACAGGTGCCGGCCTGAAGCCAACTGATAGCTTTAGGACTATCGAAGGTGAGTGTTCAGACGCCGAATGCTCACGTTCTGCACCGAATGCTCACATTTCCCACCGAATGTGACCATTCGAGACTAGCACACCAACTTTCCATCTGCCCGTGGTTCAAGGACCTTGTCCCCGTCATGGCTCGACGAGCAAATAACAACCCTGGAGGTCTTCACGATAGTGGTGCAGATCCCAGCGCAGAGGACTTGACCCGTGCCCTCTTTCGCGACGGTTTAGACTCCGACAGCGACGAAGGACATGACACAGATGGTGGAGGTGTAGGTGAAGGCTTTGAAGATGTCGGGGATGACGAAGCCGCGGGGAGGACCGTGAGGGGCCGGCAGCGTGAGAATGGAAGCCGCTCACGGTCGGGCTCTCCTCTGAGACAGGTTGAATCGACCGACTGGGGTTTGGCCAATATCTTCCAGGCTCCAGACCGTCCATATGCACAGGACCCTCCCTTGCTAAGCCCCCAGAATACGCAAGATAGCAGGGCTCCGGGTCCCGCCACTCCTGCTCGGAAGGCCGGGTCCACCCGTGGTCGAGGGCAATCCAAAGGTGCAACCACACCTGGCACGCGAGGTCGGTCGACGTCAAACAGCTCGGCTGGGCTCTCACTGCGTGCGGCAAGACAAGCAGCCGGCACCTCTGCCATACAAACTTTTGACAAGATCATTGAGAGTCAATCTAGAGCTCAAGATAGACGCCACCAAGAACTAATGGAGCTGAGAGAGCGCGAGCTAAGGGAGCGCAGCTGCAGAACAGTCAGAGGCTGGCAACGGAGAGGTTCCATGCTCTCCAATCGGCCTGGACTTCCAAAGTTAAGCTGCTCTTAGGTGCAGGCTTCACTTACGACGAAGCTTGCCAAAGGGCTGGTCCGGAACCTGTTTTGACAGACTTGCCATAGGGCTGTTGCCAAAGGATAATTATAATCAAATAATATGTATTCTGGATGTGAACAGTGCTAGTCTGTACAGAATGCTGTCATTCTTGGTGTTTCGCATGAATGTTTTGCGCCGAATGGGTGCCACACATCTGAGCGCCACATGAACGTCTCATACAAAGGATGTTGTCTTGTTCAACGACATTCTACTTCGAATGCGTGTATTCCACTGGGAAAAAGAGTAAACAAACGGCGAGCGAGTGTATTCACGCCGAATATGCAAGGTTGATTGATACTGTGTCCAACAAACATGTTTGTTGTTGTTGTTGTGTGTTTGATCTTTCTCGTAACCTGTCACAACTGATTTGAAGCACACTCATTATTATCAACATATCGTATTGACACAATCAGTATCAGACAGCGCCAATCATGCCGGTCAACCGAGAACAAACCACCCCATCACCTCCACGAACACCTGTCAAGGGTGGGCGAACCAAGTACCTCGACATTGTCTGTCCCCCTGAGGAGAGGATGACCGTTGACGCCGATAACGTACAGGTTAGTGTGTCATCTCATACTCATTCAGACGCAGGCAAATTTCTGATATGTAATGGTCAGGACTTGATTGAAGCCATCCTCATTGCAGCGGAGAATGCTTCCAGTGATATCAATAAGCGGTCGCTATTTGCTGCAGCAGATCGAGCGAAGGAATGGGACTATTATGGTCGCTTTCAATGGGATCCGGAGAACGATGAGGACCAGGTTGACGGGCCTTGTGAAGACTGTCTGCGAGACCAGAAGAGGAACAGGGGAATTATGGAATGCATCGCGGCGATTGATGATGACGGCAGGATCGCCTGGAAGTGAGTGACACATGTTCATATCCTGCCATAAATTGCATCTGCCACCGAATGGTCGTATTCTGTGGCCGAATGTGAGCATTCTGTTACCGAATATGAGCATTCTGTGTCTGAGTGTAAGCATTCGGCCCACCGCTCGTCATGACTCAATGTGCAAGAATGCTCAGATGTGATGCAGGTGTCTTGGCTGTATCATTCGGAAGGGACACTGCAGCTTTGCCCTCGAGACGCAGACGGGCAAACAGGGCGCCTCTAAGATGCGATCAGCACACTACGAGACCCTGCAAGGAGTAAGTCTGATGTCTTATCGCTGAATTTGAGCTGAGTGTCCGCTGTGCATCTTGTAGAAGTTGGGCCCTCTTGTCGATTACGCCGAGAATAACTTCTCATATTGGGATGCAATGTTCCGAGATGAGGCGGCGCGAGAGGCGGACCCAAGCCTGTTTGCCAAAAGATTGGCAGCTGAAAAGCACCGCGATGACCTTGTGTCTTTCAAGGAAGTGAGTCACAGATGCTCACAGTCAGAACGCGGCTGAATATGATCATGCACCTCATAGCTCTTCATCAAGAATACCAAGTCGGTCCCAGATTTGGTTCGCAAGCCTAGAAAGGTCACAATGAAGAAACGTAAACTGTCACCGATTGATGAGAGGGGTGAATTCGAGGATTTCTCTGGTGAAGCACAAGCTGGGAATTCAGGCATACAGGGTGACCAAGATGTCTTCGGTGATGGGTCTGGCAATGCTCAAGCCGGAGGTTCAGGCGTGTCGCACGAAGTGCATGCGGATGACCTGGTGCAAGAGGCACATGACCGATTTGAGGAGCAGGACAGGTTTAGTACGCGAATATCGGTCTTACTTGCCATCAGATCTCCAGCTGATCCTCATCTCATCTCAAATAGTTCCTGGTGATGGCCACGAACCGGAGCTCAGCGAAGGGCATAACTCTCCCGACTTCTTCGACCAGCAATCCGAACTGACTGACCTCGAAAGTTCGGTATCGGAAGCCACGACCCGCCTCACCCTCGCAGAACCTCTTCCTCAGACTCAGCGCAAGAAGGTCACGCAGTATGGCCAGAGGAAAGACCGATACTCCTTGCGTCGCTATGCGAAAGTTGGGACTGTCGAGACCCAGGGGTCTCCCATCGTGCAGACCAGGTCTAAACGATCTAAGATCTGAAACCCCAGAGCATTACCAACATCTCGGTTGATGTGATATACATGGACACTCATTCTCAACAGGAAATTCACCATTCGGGGTAGAATAAGATATGTTCAACAGAGAATAGGGCTCTTCGAGCACGAATATATACATTTGACATATAAGTATGATGGGATATACATGGACGCTCATTCTCAACTGCAACTTCATCATTTGGGCTAGAACAAATATGTTCATACAGAGAATAGGGCTATTCGAGCACGAACGTGTGCATATGACATTTGATCATCTACAACGTATGATTATGCAGGTTATATGACCGGATTCTGACTCTGGCTGCCCTTCTTCCTCCTCTTAGCTGCTCTAGCTGCTATGATACGAAGCTGGTTACTGGTATCTAAGCCCATGTCCTGCATGACCCTCAGTCGACGACTTTCGGCGCCTATGGATAACGGTGACAGAGGATCATTGTCGGCCATAGGATCGATGTCGATGTCATCCATACACTCGGAAGTATACGTTCCTGCTTTCTGTGCCTCCTCAATCTCCTGTAGCACCCAGTCCGAAGTAGATACGAGCATATTGTGCAGAACCACACAGGCTCGAATCCAGCATGTGGCTCGAGCTTCATCGGAAGGATCACCAATCCGGACTCGAAGGCCTCTCAGACTCTGCCAGCGCCCCTTGAGTATTCCATAGGTATGTTCGATGACCACTCTTGCTCGAGCGCATGTTGTATTGAAGACTTGCTGTAGACCAATAACGATCATACAGTCTCAATCAGCCCTGGGTACTTTCAGTGCTGTATTGAACACCAAACCCACCTCATCTGGTTCCAAGTCGGGATTGCCCTTCTCACACTTGAACAGAGGTACTACCCGGTGGCTTACTGTATACGCAGAGTCCGCAAGGATGTATTCGTCGTCGGACAGGAAGAGTTCGGGTTGCTTGAACAAACGTGATTGCTCATACACGTAGGAGTCGTGGTTCGAGGCGGTGTGACCATACAGAACATAGCGAAGCTGCTTGTTATGATCACAGATGCCACATATACTGAAGCCGTACTTGCCCTTGTAGCAGTAGTAGTCTTGCTTGTCCGACCGGGCTGGGGCGTAGGCGAACACGATATGACAGCCGTCAATCACCCCTACACAACCACCGTTGATGTCACGCTCAGTCCCAAACCAGTCTGCAATATGTCTCCTCTCCTCTGCATTCGGCCAAGACAGATAGTTGGGCTCAAGGTCCAGTAAAGCTTCGATGACTCGATCAGTGTAACGACGAATCGAGCCCTCTGCGACAAGCAAGTGAGGGAGTGTCATATTCTATCCAGAATGGCTTCAGTCGGCAGGAAATGATGTCACTCGGCGCCGAATGCGGGCATTCGAGGTCAGAGTACTCACCACTGATGTGAAACTTGTCCCCAACCAGGAACGCGTTGACGCCGGAGCCCTCATAACCCAGACGGAAAAGCGCGATCGTGAGCTGCCACTCTGGTAAAGCTTGAGGTTTCCGTCCCTTGCTTCTGAACACGCGGTGGTCTTTGATCTGGTCATAGATGAATTGGAAGGTAGCGTGATCAACACGGACGAGCCTTCGAAAGTCCGATTCTGGGTAGGTGTGAAGCTGAGCCATCTTGAGGTTCAGATCGCGCTGTCGAACCACATTGTACTTGCGTAGCCTCTGCAGGTACCGGGTACTGGTGACCGCAGCATATTCTAGTAGAAGGTGATTTGCCAATTCATCATCCCACAAAGCCAGAGCCATGGCTAGAGCCAGGCTCACTTCGCGTAATCTCACTTGGCGGAGCGTCTCGTTTGCCATGGCAGAGAGGGGAGATGTCAAACAAAGTAATGGGATCACCCTCGAATGCAATCATTCGTTGGCCGGAATTAACCCAGTCTCAAGTGAATGAGAGTATTCGAAGCGCGAATACATGGAGATCGTGAGGATTAGTCGGTCACGCGTTTGCCATGTGGTTGCATACGTTCCTTTGGTTTAAGAACGTTTTCAGTTCCCAAAATTCGTCGTTAAAAACGGCTGTTTAAGGACTGGACTAAACCCCTGATTTGACCGTGGGATGGTACATCTGACAGGGCATGACGGCAGTTCTTAAAGAGCAGAATTTAACGACGTTTTTAGAATTGTATACCCCTAATAAGTCAAGATGCGATCGATCACATACACACACAGCCGAGACAACAGAGCTAGTGCTATAGACCAGACCGAGAAGGGCATAACTATAGGCCGAGATCCTATAGCTAGCTACTGAACTCTTTCTCGGTAACCTCCGCTCCTCCATTCTGGGCTCACCCACGACACAAGCTTCACTGAACTCGTTCTTCAAAGTCCCCCATCTTCGGACCGCTCACCATCCGCGGAAACGCCCCCTCATCATCGCGAACCACTTCATCATTGCCGTCAACTCACGAGCGAGCCGGTCGGGTTCTCCCAGCGCAGCCTGGATGAAGGCCTTCAGAGCGGTCCATCCACTCTTGTGTTCTCGGCAAAGAGGGACATATGGCCTTGGCAATCAGGGAAGTTCCGTTTGCTTCCGCCCTTGATCCCGCCGCTACTCTCCTACCGCCGGCTCATGTACCAGATACCAAGAAAATGGTCGATGAAAAGCCTATACGTCAGCATGAAAAAGAGACACGGCACACAGGCAGGAAGCGCGCTACTACTCATGTCGAGCAACAGTCATTGACCTACCTGACGTCGGTCTGGATCCTGCGAACAATACTCATCCCTAGCACTCCCCTCGACTCCGACTCGGACAAGGTTCTTACCGACCAAGCAAACTTCAGTACCGCTTCTTGGCATCGAGGGAAAGACAAGCCTAATACCCCACCCCCAAGACACAGAGATACTCATAGTAAGCGAAAGAGACAGATGGAGCGCCATGCTATCGATGCCGTTGGACTTCCATCATGACACTAAACTTTTTCTTCCTCCGGTTGACTTCCTTGGACAACATCCTCTCGCTGACGCTACTTGCTTTGGCGTTCGACCAAAAGCCACAGTTCTTCTGAAAGAGCTGCTATCTCACGTCTGCTGTCGTCCGCTAATACGCTTATTTCTACCAAGGGTCGAGGTTAAACTGCATTATCCGTAGCCGCTTGGCAAGGCTTGGTATCATATAGAGAGGGATCATGACGTCTGCCATGCCAAACAAAAAAAAAACGGTTCTCCAACAAACCACCTAACACCCTTTTCACCACCATGTTCGGACTGTCGAAGGGGGTCCCATCCCAAGCGTTCTACCTTTTGCCGGTGTCTTTCAGAGCCCGGGGTAGTGAGAAGCGGGGGTGAAGAGCCAAGCGAAGTGAGACTAGGGACTCCGGTCGTGTGCCGGATGCCCCGGCTGAGTTCGCACGTCGAACGGGGTACGAACTGTACATAAATAGCTGGCGGCTAAGCATGCCCCCCGTCGTCTATTTCTTTTGTTTTCTTGTGATCTCAGCAACAACTACCCTTTGACATATCCTGCGCGCACCACTCGCCATGGCGTACCCGCACAAAGACCGGTCCAACGAAACCGAAAAGGTCGACACCATCATACCTTCGTCACGAAACAGCCACTCAAACAGCTCCGATTACGCAGCGACCGTCATCGATCCTCCCGCTCAAGCCAAGGAGAAAGACAACGTCCTCCACACCACGTCGCACTATGAGGAGCGACCTAACTTCGGGCCCAACGCCCCCGGCCACGAGGGCGAGATCAGCACGGCCTTGCTCAAGAACCCACTGGATGGCATGACCAGCGAGCAGGTGCTGCAAGATGTCGATGCTTTCGTCGATCAAAAGGGTTTAGGCGAGTACAGAGACGCTTTCCGAAAGGGAGCTCTGCTCGCCAGAGTCGCTCAAAAGCCCAATGGGTTCGAAGAGATCCCCGCCGACGAAATCACCGAGGACGAAAAGCAGGTCTTGCGAGAAGAGGAGACACACCGATGGCGACAACCTTTCATGCTTTACTTCCTCGTCGTGCTATGTGCCGGATCAGCCATTGTCCAAGGTATGGACCAAACGGCCGTCAACGGTGCTCAACAGTTCTACTTTGACGAATTCGAGATCGGCGCCGACCAGGTATACATCCGTGGCTTGCTGAACGGCGCGCCGTACCTGTGTTCATGCTTGGTCGGGTGCTGGACCAACGCTCCCCTGAACAAGTACTTTGGAAGGAGAGGCACCATCTTCATCAGCTGTATGATCTCGTTCGTCTCCAGTTTCTGGATGGCGGCTGCGGACTCTTGGTGGAACTTGCTCATTGCGAGATTCGCGCTCGGTCTCGCCGTTGGTGCAAAATCGTCCACCACACCTGTGTACGCCGCCGAGTCTGCGCCAAAGTCCATCAGAGGCGCCTTGTGAGTGCCTTTTGCTTCTGACTCGCGCTGTTACTGCGCCGCAGCCTCCACCCACTGACCCCCGTTACCTCGCCATAGGACGATGATGTGGCAGATGTGGACGGCGTTCGGTATTGTGAGTTCAATCTGCCGATGCACCCTGCTGTGCTAATCGTCCCTGTCCTGCAGATGCTTGGTTTCGTGGCGTCTGTCGCATTTCAGAACGTCACCGCCCCCGTTGGCCAATCTGAGAACCCTCCCCGATACCCGCAATGGCGATGGATGCTCGGTTCCACGGCTATCCCACCTCTATTCGTCATGATCCAAGTCTACTTCTGCCCCGAGTCTCCCCGATGGTACATGGAAAAGGGACGATACGACCGCGCGTTCCGTTCTTTCGCCAGGCTGAGGAACCACCAGATCCAGGCTGCCAGAGACATGTATTACGCCTTCAAAATGCTTGAAATTGAGCGCATCCAGCGACAAGGGTCAGGCAGGAAGAGTCTGTTCAAGCAGTTCTTTGGCGTTAGGAGGAACAGGAGAGCCGCTCAGTCGTCCTTCTTCGTCATGTTCATGCAGCAGTTCTGCGGTGTCAAGTGAGTGAAACAAGTTGTACCTCCTGCGCTACGGAAAAAGATTGTGACATGCTGACGCACGATGCCCCCCCCTGCAATTCCCCCGCTCGCAGCGTCATCGCCTACTACTCGACCCAGATCTTCCTCGACGCAGGATTCGGTCCATCGCAAGCTTTGCTCGTGTCTCTCGGCACGGGTATCGTCAACTGGCTCTTCGCCATCCCGGCCATCTACACCATCGACACCTTTGGTCGACGAAATCTCCTCCTCACCACTTTCCCGATGCTAGGAGCCTGTCTGCTGTTTACTGGATTCTCATTCTACATGCCGCAAGGGAACCCGGAAGCGGGCGAATACAACACCGGTCGAGTGGCAATGATCGCCACGGGTATCTACCTCTTCATGGCCGCCTATTCTCCAGGTGAAGGTCCCGTGCCATTCACGTACAGCGCAGAAGCATTCCCCCTCGCTATGCGTGACGTCGGCATGTCCTTCGCGACGGCCACTTGCTGGGGCTTCAACTTTATTTTGTCCTTCACTTGGCCGGCTTTGGTGGCAGCTTTCACCCCGCAGGGAGCCTTTGGGTGGTACGCCGCGTGGAATTTCATGGCGACTGTCTACGTGTACTTTTTGCTGCCAGAGACAAAGGTGAGTCTCCACCCCAGTGAACCCTGCCGAGCAAAGGAGGCAGAATGTTGTGTTCAGCGTTCTTCGGTCAGAATGCGTCCTCTTCTCGTCGCTGACAGTTGTCTTTACGTCTTCGTTCCACAGAACCTCACGCTAGAAGAGCTCGATGTCGTCTTCTCAGTGTCCAACAGAGAACATGCCCTCTACTACAAGAACAAGATGCCGTGGTATTTCCGAAAATACATTCTCCGACAGCGGGACCTCGAAGATTTCCCGCCGCTCTACCGGCTGGGCGGACCGGACGCTTACGAAAAGATTCAGCGACAGACTTCGAACAAGCATTGAGCGAGATCAGCAGCAGTGGGATAATGTAGCTCAATCCGTAGTCGGAAATGGCGGGGAAGGGGGGTCAACTCTTTAAGAGATATGTATCGAATAGTTGACGGAGCGAATTGATTGGGTGGTCAGCGATGGAAGGCTCGATCGTCACGAGGAGTCAAGGCCGGGGTAAGATGCTGCTTTATGAGGTCGCATATATTGCGGTAGACCATATCAGACGATAGACAGATGATGTGCCATGTATTCATTCAAATTCGCAACTGCCTGGACATCTTTTCAATGCTATATTCACCTCGTGCAGCTCACTATTCCTCACTCAATCTCCTACGCGACGCCCAAGACTCTCAGCAATATCTTTCCTACCCTCTCACCATCATGCTTCTCCTTGCTCTGCTTGCGGGCCTTCTCGGCGAACTCGGCGTCAAACGTGCCGTCTTTCTCGTAATTGTCGATGAACGGTATAAGGATGTCTTCGTGCCATTCGGGATGACCTGAATACAGCGGCATACAGTACGGTATCATTTGGGTCAATTATTCGCGGATTTCTCTGTAGAACCATCCTCAATGCCCCCCGGCCAATCGTGTCGTGCGCAAAGATATCCTGTCACTCACCCTGGAACGCGATGATGTGGATCCTACTCCAGGGTTCACTTGGCAGCGTGTGCGCGTGCGAGTGTGTGAATGCAGGCGGGTCACGATCGTCAGGATAAAACGCCACGATCCCTTGTACGGGGCATTTGTCGGAATAGCCCAGCAGCTCAAAGTCGGACGGTACTTCGGTCGCAATGTCCGAGTGAATCTGCTGCATGTTCTGCGTTTGAAGAAGTGCATTAGTTGATCCATACTCGGACTCGTCGATAGGCGCTGGATAGCCCCTCATGCAAGCCAAACTCACCACGTAGCCCTTGCCGTCGACATGTTCCCCTTCTCCATCGTGCCAGATGATCTTCCGCCCGATATCCGTCAGGTCAATGCGAGTGCTGCCTACCTCCCTATGAGTGACAACAAGAGAAGCTTAGCTGTCGCTCACATCGTTCCCAAACCTAGCAACATGTCTGTCGCATCGAAGCCACGAGTCACGCACCATCCTTTTGGGTTCTGCTTGATAGGGGACGGTCCAAACGCTCGAGCGATGACCTGCAGGCCAAAGCAGATGCCCAGTATTCGTATTCGGGGGTGCTCGTCCTGCGACGGAAGTATCAAGCTCCTGCTACGGGTGATGATGCAGATGACCACCGCATACTCACATATATCTTGATTAGATATCCGGCAAGTTTCAAGATCCACCTCGTATCGGAATGAGCTTCGTCCTCAAAGCTTCCCGAAATGATGATCGCGTCGATCTTCTCCAGCTCTTCATCGGTCGGATACTCCCTCTTCTCCAGCACGTCGTACGGCAGCGTCTCCAGCTTGAGGTGTTCCGGCAACAAAGGCTCGAACAAGTTGTGGATGACGTCTTGATATTCGCCGTGTTTCTCGATCGACTCCTTTTCGAGAGAGTCGCATTTGAAGAAGGCAACGGTCAGTTTGCCTGATGGCTCGGAGGTGACGGATGTCATGGCGTTGGTGAGTCGGGAATCAGCAATGTATGGTCAAGACTTGAGAGAAAGAGGTTTTGAGGAGGCAACGCGTAATGAATGACCCAATCACTCAGTCACATTGCATTCGATATATACACGTTTACACCACTTTCCTATTCAGTGGTCCACGCCCTTTGTCTTTGTAGCTTTGTCTTTGTCTTGGCATAAAAGTCACGTCGCACGTCTTACGTTTTCTTCACGGCTTACGGCTTCAATCGCTCTGTGCCTGCATTCGGATCGGTAACTTTCTCTCGATGTCGATGTCAACGTCGATGTGCAAACGAGGGGTCTGGGTCTGGAATTTCGACCTTTGACGTCGAGGACAGCCTCCACTTTATGATCCGTACGGTGGGAATCAGTGAGCTATGACGTCAAAATGTCAAGTGGTGAGTGCTACCACCGAACAGTATGACACGTTATATACATACTATGACCACGCATCTTTTTTCAGCTATGCTTTCTTCTCTTCATTCTCAGTTTAGTCCTCAACATCCACCAGATACGATACGAACCAAGCACACCATCATCCACCATGTCCAACATCCCTTCCACCGTTCCCGAGCAGTACCGACCCGGTTACCTCCCTCCCCAGATCGTCGAGCAACGACAAGAGGAACTCCCCGGAAAGCAGGTCAAGCTCAACCCCGCACCCTTTGATGACGTCCTTGCCGATGGTACAAAGTACAAGGCTGCCGGTAAGCTTGAGGGCAAGAAAGCCGCTATCACCGGAGGCGACTCTGGTATCGGTCGAGCCGTCGCTATTCTCTAGTGAGTGGGGAAAACGTTGTCACTTGTAATCTGATCAATGTACTAAAAATCGGCCCAATTTATCGACTTTTTCTCTAGCGCCCTCGAAGGAGCAGACGTCCTGATCAACTACCACCCCAACGAAGAGCAAGACGCCCAGGACACCAAGGAATACATCTCCAAAGTCGCGCCCAAGGCTCAGGTTGAGCTTGCCGCGCAGGATCTGAGGGACGAGAAGGGCGCTCTTGAGCTCGTGGAGAAGATCAAGAAGTGGAGCGGTAACAAGCTGGATATTCTGTGAGTGTAGTCGCAGTCGTCAATAGCGATGAGCTATTAGGTCGCAGCTGTATTTCCAATGCTGTCTTCGCTGGTCTGAGTTCTCATACTGACAGAGACATATGTCGGCATTCCTTCCCCCCAGTGTCAACAACGCTGCCACGCAGAAAGAAGTCGAGCACATTGAAGACCTGCCCTCGGAGCAATGGCGACACGTCTTCGACGTCAACATTCACGCCATCTTCTACCTGACCAAGAACCTGATCCCCATCATCCCATGGGGCGGCTCCATCATCAACAACGCCTCCATCAACCCCTTTGTCGGTCACCCCAAGCTGCTCGATTATACCTCCACCAAAGGTGCGATTGTCGGTTTCACCCGAGCCCTGTCCAACCAGATCGTCAAGGAAAAGGGCATCCGAGTGAACGCTGTCTGCCCTGGCCCTATCTGGACTCCCCTCATCCCCGCTACCATGACCAAGGAGTCGCTCGAGTCGTTTGGCCCATCCACTGCCATCGGCAGAGCAGGCCAGCCAGTCGAGGTAGCCACCGCTTTCGTCTTCCTCGCCAGCGCAGACTCGTCGTACTTTACCGCCCAGTGCTTCCACGTCAACGGTGGATCAGCCTACTAAGCGTAAACCCGGGGATTAGCCAGAAGACAGGTTCGATAGATGAAGTGTGCGATTGTAGCTTATATTCATTAGCCAGCAGTAATTCAAGCATGCATGTAGCAGATAAACTTCGCTCCTTGTAATACAGTTACAGCGTGGTGTGTATTGAGTGGCCGACAATGTACAACGGACAGCATCCAGGTATATCTTAGAATGCGGGGTATGAGAAGCAACCATGGCTTATAGTATGTCGCAATAGTGAATGCTTGCTGAATTTTAGTCTTCCCGATCGAGGGGAGCATGCGATGGGCGCCGGATTGCGGAACAAACGATGAACCCGCTATGCTTCGTCGAGCTCAGCCTGAAGCGTGAAGACGGCTTTCTCGCATCGCGCGACGAGGTCGATGTGCCTTATGATCGGTTTGTAAGAGTGTTGGAGCTGTACGGTGGGCGATTTCATTGGGAGCGCAGTCAGCGCCGTCTCGATAAGACCGTCTGAGTGTGTGTGCGCGCGCGCGAAGTGGATGATCAGGTGATTGGGATCGGAAAGGGGCAGCTGGAAGAATGCCGCGAAGTGTGAGAGGCGATCCGACTCCACTCACGCCAATAAGCTTGTCCGCATTCCAGAGCCTAGAAGTCATGTTGGAGATGAAAGCAAACAAATCTGACACCGACTCTGTGGCGCATATTTCGGCTTCGTTGGATTTTAAGATGGCGATGGCGACTCGGAAGAGGGTCTGTCGTCGTGAGTCGTAAGCAAAGACACGATAGCACGATGAGGAACTTCATTTGTTCATCCGCAAGCACCACTCACATCATGACCCTCAACAAAGAAGACATCCCAGACTCTGAAAAGCGTCTCGACGGGCAGACAATCCGTGAACAGGCTCAACCACCAACCAAAGGTGATACTGGCCAGATCGACGCCTAGATTTTCTAGATGAAGATGAACTTTCGGTACGAGCTGCGTAACCAGGTCGCTCAATACGGCTTGATCGGCTCGGGAGGCGAGGAGGGATGGAGAGTAGAAATGGGCCGGTAAGAGGCGGTCGATGAGGGATGTGAGGACCCAGTAGGCTTGTTCTACAAGTCAGACCAACAGATCATGAGCACGGATCTGAACGAAAAGCACAGTGTCTCGACCTACGCACCCTCATCTGTATGGGTGAGAAGTAAAGTCGCCGCGAGCATCTGCACAAAGATCGGACACTCAGTCAGCTGTCTGTGACATTTCAAAGATCCCTGCACAACAACTCACGTTCATGCCTTGGCAGCTATGCGGTCGTTGATGTCAGCTAGGTCAACCCAGCATTCAAGATCCGACAATACTCACTATCCTACGGCCGGGTTATGCCTGTGCGATATCACCAACACCCAACAATCAGCACGGTTCTGTCACCCCAAGCTCATTGTCTTCCCCACTCACCATGCATAAGCAGTCAGAACTCGTCTCAACTTGGCCACGCCAGGCCCGTCCCCGCCAAAGAACACGTTCCCTGGGAAAGTCCTTCCCACGTCTTTCTCGATATCCTGCTTGAACGGGCTCGAATCATCCTTGTGAACTGTAAGTATTTCGGAGTATTCGCCGGGTACCATGAGGTCTTTTGCGCCCGAGCATTCTGTGAAGAAGGATTGTGTGAGCCTGACCTCACAGAGATCACATGTTGCACCAAGTAAGACACGCCCTACTCACCTGCCCACACGTCGCTCCGGTACTTCAACGGGATACCTTTCCTGACCAGCCTAGCGAAATGCTTCCAGTCCTCCTGTCCACCTTTGCCGTTCAACCCCATTTGACCAACTCCGATCAATCCAGATCCCCATCTCAGGTCGTCCGACTTGTTGCTGCTGTTGCCACCATTGGTGGGAGCATTCGCACGATGCCTCGCGCGACGCCGAAGAAAGGCGTCCCATTCTACCTGGCGGTCTTTCTGCTGGCGATCATGGATCTCGGTCAACTGGTCCAATAAACTTGAAATGGTCAGGCGGCTACTGTTACTTGGATTCAGGACAGCCGACGATGGTTCGACAGGCGACACGGCATGTGCAAGCGAAGCAGAAAGCGGAGGGCCGGATGATGAAGGGGTGACATCGGGCATGAGAGATGACGCGCCTCTCGCAGATACGGTGAGGTGTTCCTTGGCGGTGACAGGTCTGGCTGGCGATGGATTCAGGTTGAGCAGAGTGGATGCACGGTGTCGGTGAACATCTACTTGCGAAGATGATCGGGATTCAGGTGGCGACATGTTTTCGGGAGTTCGACTTCTGATAGCTTCTAATTTGGGAGAGATAGCAGAGTCGATCGATTGTCGGGGTGAGGCGGTTGTGCCGACCTCAGGCTGATCGCTCATTTTGCGGTTACGCGCAGACCGCTGAGACCCATGCGAGTCGCGGCGCCGCTTCGCTATCCATCCCTCGCCTTCGGTGGACGATGAGGGAGGGATGACTCCGTTGAGCGACATTGGTGCCGGCGTTCCAGCCGCAGAGGCGTCTTTGAGCATCTTGGCGTGTTGGATGTCGTCTGCAGAGGTGTATCTTAGCTCTAAACATTACAGTGTTCGCCGCCGCTTTTAGTGGCTGCACTCACAGATGAACCCATAGCGATCCGTCAGCGGTTCCTCAGCGCTCTCGAATCTGCTAGCGGTATGCAATTTGTTGCCTTTTGTGTTTTGGAAGAACGATCCGAGATTCTGTCTCGAGAGCACCACAGTAGGCGGTCTGCTTTCATCCGGGACGATCGACGACAGCTCGACCGAGGGCAGAGGTCGCTCTTCCGTAGGTGACGTTGCGGACGATCCCGATTGACCAGGTAAGATAGGCGCCGACACGGCCGTTGTCGGGAATCCGCGCGAAGAGGAAGCCCGGCTCAGTAAGGCCGGTCTGGTCTCCTCATTCAGCGAGGTGATAGCCCTTGTCCCGCGCATAGTCGCACTGGACACGGAAGACAGAAGAGTTCGACCAAGTGAAGCAGTGGCAGCAAGAGCCTGGTCGCCGTATCCAGAAGGTGGCATCCTGTCTCTGCTTGAGGTGTTTAGGTCAGGCGATATGGCATCTTGACTGACGATCGAAGCGGCTCTCGATCGAGACAGGTCACGAGATCTCCGTCGGTCTGTTAAGGGATCACGCGCTACAATCCCCTCGTCGCGCGCGTTGCTTACCAGCGAGTGAGCAAGGTAAGCGATAAGGCTGTTGGAAGGGATATCGGAGGATACAAGGATTGAAGAGGGGTCAGGGGTGATAATACGCTGTCAAATGGCATCATATATTAGTGCATTTGCACAATTGGAGGCGCGTGATCGGTCCAACTCACCGTGGCAAGAAAGATCGCCTTGAATGCGGGACTACTTCCACCGTCGCCCTCTCTCCAGGTATCATCAGCATCTCCGTTTGAATGTGCCTGTGCCTGATCGCCGCTCCGTGGATAGGGCGAACTAGCACTGATGGCTGTTGCTTGAGCTCGATTCTGATTGATCGATGCTATAGATCCGATACTTTCTTTTCGAGGTCTAGGTTTCTTCGTGGCACCCCACACCCACAGCCCAGATGTCCAGGTAGTCCTGTTTGGCTTTTTGACTCCAACGGGTGTAGACGTCCCTGATGTCCCCGTCGAAGAGGACGATGTGTTTATAGGTATCGAAGGCTCGAGGGGTGAAGCAGGGAATGGTACGGAGATGGAGGAAGCGATAGAAGCTGGACGTATCGAACGGCTCGTGGATGGCGTTGGTGATGAAGGCCGAAGGGACGATCGATCGTCAAGGTATGAGGAAGGTTTGACAGGTATATCGCGTAGAGGGGAATCCGAGGTCAACGAGGTGGAGATAGCTTCAGTAAGATTATCATGTATCGACATCTATCCCATGCCATTCAGGGTTAGCCCTCTTGCAGCGCTTCGGACACAGTGCAACGAGCCGTACTCACCCGGTCAACAGATCTACTCTTCCTCGCCTTCGTCCCCGTTTGAACACGCTTCAGCCGTTCATTCTCCTGCTCTAATCGCTCAATGACCTCCCTCATCTCCCTTATAGCTCGGCTCAATATTCTCAGCGGGTGGTCCCTTGTGTCCACTTGCGCAGGAAGCGTAGGAGGAGATGGTGGGAAGAGGGGTGTCTTGTCGCTCTGGGGTGTTGATGATCGTACTGGCGGTTGAGAACTTGGCGACGCGTTGTCGTGCGACGGTTCCTCGACCGATACCCGAAGAGCTGTCGAGCTTCCGCCGGTCTTGGACGGGCCCGAGCTCATTTGCAGATACTCATGTATCTCGTCATCCGACATCAGATCAAACCTTGCATCCACCACATCCAGCTCTTCTCTTCCTAAGCTATCAAGATAGCCTACAAGTGGCCTCGACCCGCTTGAGTCAGCCCTTCTAGGTGACTGGCGCTTTCTTGACATGTCCGCTTCATTCGGCGCATCCGGGACCACATGTGCACTGAGCGTCGGCGAAGAGATTGATGACAGGTTATCAGACCTCTTCCCGCGCTGCGATGGCTCGACGCCCAACAGGTCCGCTTCGCTGAGCCCGCTCGCCGGTCGTCTCGTCGGTCGAGCCGTTGATATGGTCTTTGCATGAGGCCGGTGATACGGAGGTGGAGGTGAATGGTGCGCAGCTTGAGCGATGTGCGATTGTGTCCCCGGAAGAGATACCGAGGGGGTCAAAGTGACTCCCAAGGCATGTTGAGGGCCTGTGGCGCGTCGAGTAAGCGAAGGGTGAGTGGATGAGGATGCGAGAGGGTGACTGGTTGCTGAAGGTGAGAGCGCGGGCGAGTGCGAGTGCGAGTGCGAATGGGAGTGAGATCGAGATGTTCCCAGCCGAGGCCGAGGGTGAGGCTGAGGCAGACCGTTCCCAGCCATGTCGCCTGTCCTGTGGGATCAGTTGACTGTTGACATCTGATCGTCGAATGAGGTAGAGAGATCAATTCAAGTTGCACTTCGACAATGACCCATGTGAGCAGATGAGGTGGAGGAGGAAGGAGCGGGATCAAATTCACTGGTTGCACCCTCGAGCACTGATCATGATCGTCGCGTCTCCTAATAGCTTTGACTTTATATCATCTGCTCATCTACTCATCTCTTGAATATCCCTTGCATCCAGAGATAGCATCCCAACATAATGGTCCGCACGAATAAGCCCTACCAGGTGAGCTTATCTCTGGTGCATGTAACTATCCGCAGCGTAGATAAAGCTGATTGTATGTTTCGCCGCCCAGCGTCCCGATGCCCACCGAAAGGGCAACCCTGACGCGCCGGGCTCCTGGAAACATGACATGCACGAGTCAGTCAAGCAATCCCTCGCTTCGAGGCTCTCCAACAGCTCTTCATCGGCACCTGGTTCAAGAAACGCCTCGAAACCGTCTCTGCTCGCTCGGATGTCCGGCGGTGTAGGCAAGGAGCTTCTACCTACCTCGGAGTCGTCGAAAACAAAGTTGCACGGATTCGACGGACCTCCTCCTGCGAACATCAACAACCCCAACGCAGGTGTGGAACTCTTACCCTCCGGCGGCGGTGGCAGAAGACCGAAGAACAGTGGAAGAGGTGTCAACTCGCAGAGCAGAGAGCTTGTCAATGCTGCTCTGGGTGCAGGGCCACAGCGATTCAGAGAGCCGAGATCGGTCTCGGGATCCAGCAGCGGAAGAGCGGTGGGGAGGGAGCTTCTACAGCCTCAGCAGTCGCATGTCTCGATCATGGGGGCTGCGAGGGGAACTACATGGGTCAGGGTCGAGAATCTGGCTGTAGGGACTAGTGCGGAGGATGTCGTGGTGAGTCTTGCATCCGAATGGCCTTATATCGACACACACGACCCCCACGCCCTATTCTTGATTATCGTTCTTGCCTGCACGCTGCAGTTACACCCTGAGACCCCCTGTATATATGTCGCCTTCTAGCGATCCATCACTCGGATCTCGCCGTCGCTGACAGATGCCCGTTCTCCCCGTCTGCAGTCCGCGTTCGCCCCGCTCAACATCCTCGATGCAAAGCTCACCTCGCCCACCAATCCCAACACCGTGACAGTCGACCTTGAGGTAGAACAACGTTCGGACGCGGAGGGGCTCATCAACCAGTACCATGGCGTCGTAGCTGATGGCAACACGCTGCAAGTGACGATCGTCAACCAGGGGTTGAAGAGCAGGGTGGGAGCCGGCGTCGCTATTGCTGGTGCGGGCCAAGCGGCCGTCAACAGGCCGACTTCGGCTTCTCATTCCGCTCCGGCGCCGCAGAGGAACACGGCTAGTGCGGCCGGCCAAGAGCTCTTAGGTGGATCAGGGTCTGGGTGAGTGCGGAGGGCATCTATTGCAGATGCAATCCTAAATCGCTGGCGGAGAAGGTTTGTAGCTGATTGAACCATTGAATACTCGTCGATCTGTCACCCATAGCAAACTGTACTCAGACACCATCCTCGCCTCCAACTCTTCATCGTCTAGCATGATCCTTTCCGACGGCACCACTGTCCCCTTCTCGGACCCATCAAGGACTTCCGCCGCGCGGCGGTCGGACGCTTGGGGTGCCGGAGCGCCCAATCTCGCCTCAAGGATCGGCGCTGGAGGGAGGCGATAGCGAGACGTCAATGTCGTTCGACTTGGGACTGAAGCCAGGCAGCACGGGGATTCGGTACTCACCAGCTGGTATGCGCCGGCAGAGGACAGCTCATTGGAGTCTGTAGTCGTGCAGGGATAAGTCGAGCGATACGGGGTGGATTGTTCCCTGATCGGGATCGAGGACTGGACCGAGAGTGCGAAAGGCTTTGGCCGCCAGCCAACAATACACTGTATGGGTTTCACAATGAAAGATTATCTCTTCTCTCTGCGTAAGCATGTATGCCTAGCCCTCAGTGCCATGCTATCAATGCCGCGCTGTCTACACCACTCAACCTGTAGGCCGGGAAAACAACGCCGAGCACTGATCACCAGTCACCAACCGTTCGAGACCCTCACGACTGACCTGACAAGCGTATCTTCTGTCGAGCGAGTCCGACAGCACAACGTCACAGCCGTAGCACCGAGGGCGGGAATGGGCTGACCAGAGCTGGATAGATGTATGCATCCGAGGTGATAGATACCCATCCCAATATGGATTTGCGAGGGTGACCATAAAGAACGCGACACCGTTGAAGAAAGGAGCGAGATATTCGTGTCCCTGTTAGATCACATCGCCCCTGCACGCCCCGCAAGCCACTCGACGAGGAACAGTCGAGATGATCGAATGTGTTCATCAGAATGTGATCCATCCGATCTCAAATCGTCTCCGTTCCCGCATTCGCTTTTGCTTGGTGGTGACATGCATGTACGCCGGAACCATCCCGCTTACATCCGATGAGATCTGACCCGGACCATGAGCTAGATTTCCAGTGGCGTAAGGCGTACGAAACCTTCTGGAACCCTCGATTGGAGACGAACTAAGGAACGGGCTATGATTCCTACGCCGGCCGAAAGAGAGAAAAATGAAGCCGCAAGCTACTCGTACAGTATATCTGCACCAGGAACGGCGGCATCAGAACCCCCAATGTCTTCGATAACCCCGTTCACCGCAGGTTGCTTCCTCGTCATGGTGCACCCACTCTCAGCTAGCTCAAGTGGAGCATGAAGCATGGCGCAGGTTATCGAATGGGGAGCTGGAGGATGTTCGCATCTGTGCGCGGGAATGTGAACTGCGCTCGATCCAACGCTCAACATCGTCCGTAAGTCCAACCGCGATTCACGGCGACGGCATATATCCCTGTCTTTCTCACTAACTAATCAGATAACGCAGATATCGGACCACAATCCCGCTCTTACCCACGCCGCAACAACGCTGTCCTTAGACGTGATGAGATCAAGGAGTCGGAACTGACGTTTCTTTTCAAACGAAAAATTGATCGACCGAAACTTCTCACTTGCATCAGGGTCAATCGGCTAGCTCAGCGACTATGGGATGAGATCTGGTTTGACTGCCGGGGTCATTCGACCGACAAGTAATAAGAGTAAGTAGCGTGGTGGGAACCCCTTCGAGGTCCGGTGAGTGATTTTTAGCGTCTTCTGGTCTGATAGCACAGTCGTACCTCAGGATGGGATCGGTTCATTCTTGCTGCTATGCGGAAGCTGTCCTATCTGATAAACGAGCCGGCGTTTTGCTTTTTCGATTCAGGGTAGTAAGACGGAACCGATCTACCAAGTTTCTTCCCATACTCGCTGTATTTTCGCTAAGACTCCGAAAATAGAACTCTCAAGCACAAAGCACCTGTCACCAGGTACAGATTAGCTTCATTTCATTCGAATAATTCCATTCTCTATCCCTCGCTCTCCCTGATTGATTATCTGATATTCACTTCTGCCGAAGCGTTAACAGAGTAGATGGACTCATTCTCCACTATACTCTCTCTCGGACGTGTAGCGCAGCGGAGGCATTCCCCGTTAGACTGGAATAGGATGTTGTATTCTTTGGACATCTGATCTTTTATATTATCACACTAAATCATGTTCTTCTATCGGCCGGCCTTTTGGCTCGACTCTGCCCCCGAGGTACCCAGACTCGTACCTGTCTGCGCCATTCTCGAAAGAAGTCGATAGTCATCCTGCCTACCAGTGTATGACGACAACCGGCTGGCGCGTCATTCAACGGTGATGAGATCTCGGATGATCGGGGGCGTATCTGATAAGTCTTTAGATCAGGTTTTATCATCCTTCGGACCTGTTCAGAAAAGGAGGGAAAAGGGTGAGAAGCAATCTACTGTGTTCAATTCTCTTTTTTGCGACCTTTGGCCTTAAGGAAACGGCTCCGTCCACCTACTTCAACCAGAGCAGGCCATCGTGATCTTCTTCGAACGCCGATTTCGCCTGGAAGTCCGGCCGAAGGTCAACAAGCTCAAGATGCAGGCACCCGTCAGGAAGAGAGAACAAACGGGTGAAATCTGAATTGTCAGGCGATAACGCCTCCGCTTCCACAGGGAACAAGTGAAAGGGGAAGTACGGGATCATAGTCTTTGGTCCAGCCGAGCGCACGATCGTGGGCGGCGTGGTCGCGGTGTATCCAATGAGGATGAAAACGTATGTCCTCGATATCAAATGGCGCAAAATTTGGTGAGCACTGCTGGATGCTGCGAGGACCCTCTCCTATCTTATAAAAGGGAGATAGATGATCATCTCACAAAACCATCGGACCATTCTCTCGCTCCCACAACTCCTTCAAATAGTCTACCTGTAAATATCGTGTTGCCTTGCCTGTACGTGGAACTCTGCTCATCTACGCACAGGTATTGTACACACCTACAAGCAAGTGTCTGAGTAAACAGCAACATGGTCCGCCTCAGCTTGCCGTCGACGATTGCGGCGGTAACCCTCGCCTCGCTCACCTTGATCCCTCAACACACTCTGGCCAACGACCTCGAAATCATTGTCAAGGCGCCTTCATTCAACTGCATCGAAGGATGCTACGACGCGCTCACCCTTGTGTCTTGGGGTGATATCAAAGCCAAGAAGCCCGCCCTGGCAAACTACTGCAACTCGACCACGTTCGTCCAGTCCCTCGCGCTATGTGGCGACAGGTACTGTTCCGCCATCCAGCAAGAAGAAGGCTGGGAATACATTGTCGATGAGTGCAAAGCCAAGAAAGTCAAGGTGGCTTCTCAAGCAAAAGTCCTCTCTGGGATCGCCGATGTTTCCTCGGTCCAAGAGGTCGATACTCTATCTCATCAAAAGGACAAGTCGTCGTTCAATCAGACGATTCTGCTCTCTCGATATTCCTGGCAGATGGGTTATAAGACGAATGTGAGTGGTGCAGTTTCTCCTGGGCGGTCACAGTCTGAGCCCGTTCGAGAGGAGTGAGCTTGGACAGCTGACGGATGCGAACTTCTTCCTGCCTGCCCGCGTTGCCCACAGAACGTTACAAGCCAGCAAGACATCCACGTGAGTTCCCTTCCAGTCAGCGTCTCCTACCCAGAATGAGATCGCGCTACTCATACATTGTGTTGTGACTCTCTGTAGAATCACGCATACGGATGGGCGGTCTACATCCTTCTGGGTCTCGCTATACTCGTCGGTACCCTGAACAGACTTTTCAGCCTCTACGTCCACCGTTATCTCCGCTCCTCAAGTCCCACATCAGGCTCCTCAAAAGCCCTCGAGAGCGGGGCAAGTTCGACGCCCAGTAAGACCGGGATGTGGTCGACTGCGTACACTCTGTATAAGAAGCATTTCGCGACGCCAGCGCTGTTTGGGTACAGACATGCTCAGCCTTGGGGCTGGCTATCTATCCCTACTCGAATCCAGGGCTTTTTCGTGAGTACGCTGTTGAGATTTGCCGTCACAGCTCTGCTGTTTCCCAAGCCTTGCACCGATAAGATAAGCTCTTGATGTAGTTGCTGATCGAGTGTCTCGTGATACGATTGTCTAGATCTTCGCCTATGTCGCGATCAACGTCGTCTGGATGTGTTCCAACTACACCATTTTCGAAGACAACCTGTAGTGAGCTCTCCGCCAACTATGAGACCTTTACGACCATTTTAATCAACCGGCGTATAGTGAAAGTTGCTGACTCAATAATAATCTGGCGTGTCTGATATTCCAGTCGATACCACAATGAGACACTGCAACTGCAGCGATACGTCGCCGACAGACTCGCTATCATGTGCTTCTACAACATGCCTCTTCTGTGGGCCCTGGCGGGACGAAACGACGTCATCCTCTGGCTTACTGGCTGGTCTTACTGTGAGTGATGCCTAAGAGTCTCGCTGAGTAAGCGTTTCGTAGTCCCGCTTCCATACGGGCTGGATCTGATGATATACATGTACTGTCTCTTTCGTTAGCCACCGCCAACATCTTCCATCGATGGGTAGCCAGATTAGTCACCCTCCAGGGATTCGTGCATAGCATGTGGGTACCCAGATGACATGTGACCTTGCGTTGGCGATTTGGCAGTGCTGATCTGTTCCTGTGGTCTACCAACCATAGACTGTGGGCCGTCATGAAAAGGTCCGACTGGAAGAATCGGTTCTTGCACCGAATGTATTGGACGACTGGAATCTTTGTGAGTGGTCCTTGCCTCCTGGGACAGGAATAAACCGCCCAGGCTGACCTGTCGTCATTCCGCTCGTTCGACCCTTACAGGCCCTCATCACTATGTCGTTCATGATCGTGTTATCGGTCCGACCACTCCGAGAACGGTCATACGAGGTCTTCCTCATTGTGCACATCATCCTCGCGCTCGCTAGCTTGGTCCTGCTTCGATTCCACATCACCCATATGAGGGGAGAATACGAGCCTTTCGTCTGGGCCTGCGTTGGCGTCTGGGTGAGTCAACCCTGTCTTCGACCCTGTCTTCGATCTGCTCCAGTGGTGTATACCTTTTTCAGCGGGACTTAATGCATTCGCCTTTGCTGACTTCTCTCCCGATCCGCGCGCCAATAGGGCCTCGACCGAGCGATCCGAATGTGCCGAGTGGCCGTGCTCACTTTCAAAGCCTTCGCACGAAGCGGGAAAAACACTCTCGCCGTCATGTCTGACGAGAAATCAGGCTTGATCCGACTGTCCATCTCTACTTCGATCCGTATCACCCCTCATCCAGGTGACTACTACTTCCTGTACACCCCACTCAGCCTCAAGCCATGGGAGAACCACCCTTTCACACTCGCCTCGTGGGAGCAGGACCCTTCAGCGAAGAACGGCACGATACTGCACTTCCTCGTGGCGCCTCAAACGGGAGCTACCAAGCGATGGAGGAAAAAGGTTCTCAAGCGAAAAAGCCGCACTGACAACGTCCGGATCTTGCTCGAGGGTCCCTACGGTCATACCAATCCCGTCGAGCAATATGATAGAGTCCTGATGGTCGCCGGCGGAAGCGGTATCACCGCCATGTTGCCGTACATATACAAGCTCTGCCATCACGACGAGAATGAACGATTCGACAACATCACCACCAGGTTCGTCACGCTCGTATGGATCGTCAAAGACACAAAGTACGCCGCCGACGTCCTCCACCACGAGCTCAGGGAGTATATCAGTCAGGTCTCGGAGAGGACGCAATCTGGCATTGTGTTCAACGTGGAGATGTACGTGACGAGGGAGGACAACGCGACCACGACTGGTTTGATAAAAGACCTAGCCCACGAAGGAGTCTCTTCTCTGTCATCTTCTTCCTCTTCTTCTAGCGCATCCATCTCGTCAGGATCAGGCTCAGGCTCAGGCTCTCACACACAGAACGGATCCGTGTCCGATGGAGAGAAGACAGCCCACGATTCACCTTCGACACCGTCGACGGCTGTAATGGATCAGTTCACCACTGCCACCGTCACTCTGGACGGCCAGGTCAAGTCAGTCGGTGACGATGCAGGCGCAGACTCAGACGACGAGAAGCGACCTGTGTCGAGTCCATCGTGCCTAAAGATCACTTCGGGCCGTCCCAGCATTCCGGCTCTGCTCCGGGACAAGGTCGATACCCTCGTAGGAGGCGAGAGATTGGCCGTGTCTGCGTGTGGACCTGCGGGCATGACGGATGATATGCGCAGGGCGGTCTGTGATATCTATGGATCCGCAAAGGACGATGGCGTTTCGGGTGGCACGGTCGAGTACTTCGAAGAGCTCTTCTCTTGGTAGTAGTGGTTAGTGGTGCCTTAGATCCTGCATTTCAGTATAGCTTTTGGTTGATTCTTAGAATATATAGTGCATAAACGTTTGATCTGAATCTCAATGCAGAAGGCTCGGTCATCATCGGAAATTTAGGTTTCAAGCGATTCCAGCGTAGTGGTACAGCACGATAGGGTCATATGTACGAGTACGGTTCAGATGTCACACGTGCCTGGTGTGTCTCGATGATGAACCATGACATGCTTGCTAGGCTATGTTAAGGCATGCGCATGTGCTCAAACACTCAGTCCTGCCGCCCTATGACGGCCGCTTGCGACGTCGACTGGCATGGCGGCAGTAGCTTGTCGCGGCAGATCTGCCAGAAGGAAGGCGCGAACAGTCAGTATGACGGAGGAGTGCGACCGTGTCAAGATGAGATGATAGATGACAGATGACATCGAGAGCTGATCTCATTGGCTGGCTGTCATCGACTAGCCTGACAGACAGGTGTCGCTTGGATGGCCGTTCCTATATATGCGATGCAGCGTAAGAGAGAGAGAGAGAGCGTAGAGCAAGCTGATTCAGTCAGAGGCAGACTCCTGTATCCGCAGCGCAGCACCAACGCATAATGCTCACCAGCCGCCCCATCATATTCAAGCGTTCCGTCCAACGGCTATCTTCCTCTTTCACGCCTTATCAGCCTCTTTACTTGACACCTCCCGTCTACACCATCGCAGGAGATTGGAGACGACCCATCGTCCCTACCAGAGCATTCGCAACAGCAGCCATGGTGTCGACCGTATCCGACGTGCTCAAGCACGACCACCGAGAGCTCGAAGAGTACTACAACAGTATCCTCAGTTCCACCACATAAGACGACAAGGTCCGTTGGCAGAACCAGTTCACCTGGGAGCTCGCAAGACACTCTATAGGCGAGGAACTCGTCGTCTACCCTGCTATGGAAAAGTACTTGCAAAACGGTAAACAGATGGCCGACAAGGATAGGCAGGAGCACCAGGAGGTGAGTGAAAGAGTGAAAGAATATAGTGTTCGTAGGCGAGTCGCTTTCAAGCTGACGAGGGCTCAACATATTTGTGTTCTCCTCGTTCTCAGGCTAAAGAACTCCTCTACAAGTTCCAGCAGCTCACTCCTGATAACGCCGAATTTGAGTCGACTCTCAAGAAGCTCATGTCTGAGCTCAAGGATCACATCAAGGGTGAAGAAGAGGACGATTTGCCTCAGCTCGAAAAGGCTCTTCCCACTGGCGAGTCGAGTGACTTGGCAGCCAATTTCCAGAGAACCAAAAAGTTCGTTCCTACCAGGAGCCACCCTTCGGCACCTGACAAGCCTGTGAGTGAACCGCCCCGTAGTTCTCGCGATAGCAGCACTACCTCATGGCCCTGCCGTGTCCTTTCGTCAGTCACGCCCTATACCAACCGTTCATGTTCGGCCCTCCATGTCAGTCGTGATATCCACTGACCACGTACATACTCTCTCAACCCCTTTAGCCTTTCGAGACCGTCGCTGGTCTCCTCGCCGCTCCCATGGACAAGCTCGGTGACCTCTTCAGGCGATTCCCTAAGGAGTAAGCCCCCTTCCCATCCAGGTTGCATTGACCACCGCGCATCGGTACCCGCTCTCGATGCGAAGGGCCAAGGCAGCCAGGGATCACGAAGGGTTGAATGATTCGTACAGGATATGAAGGCATTGATCGAGCTAAGACTCGAACTCAAGAAGGAACCAGAATGCCAAAAAAACGACGTTCGAGTATGGATCAAAATGACAGGTTGTAGCCTACAATTCATCGAAACGATTGGAGCAAAGCAGTGAAATGATGATATTCGTCCATCCATGCAAATTGTATCCTTGTATATGATTTTCACCGATGTGAGAGCCAGGCGAGCTGTCATCCGCGCGTTTACTCGTCTTCGTGAACGGTCAGCATACTCATCTCGTTACTCAATGGGAAGGCTGTTGTGCAAGTCGAAGAAGGGCTGCTTTGGCGAGAAATAACCATTATATGCATGAAGACGCTTCCTGGGTTGCGAGAGCTCTATATCTATTAACCGTACTGACGGTGTTATATGTATTATAGATGGCGGAAAGCCTTTTTGTTTGAATCCTTCTTATCTGACCTATTCTTCCTCAGCTCCTCTCCGGAAGTCTATCGCTGCATCCAGAGACGATGTTTAGACACAGTGGACGGCTAGAGGAATAAGGGACGATTCCTGGATTAGCATAGCCTCACGTCTAGGGAGAGTGGGAAGAAGTGCTACTCACTACCGTCAGCGTGGGTGTGGCAGTCCTGGGAAGCGGCAGCGCTAGTAGCGGCAGCGGGCGCAGCAGAGGCGGAAGCGGAGGTGGAAGCGTGGTCGTCGGAACCACCCTCGCAGTGGACAGCCCCGTCAGAGTGGGTGTGGCAAGATTCGGCTGCGGAAGAAGTGGCGGAGGGGGCAGCAGCCGAAGAAGAAGAGGCGGCGGCACCGTGAGAGTCGGAGTGACTCTCGGCAGCCTGTCCAACACAAGCGTCACCTCCCTTGGCAACCTCCACAGCGTAGACGTGAGCGGCGAAAGCCTGGAGAGCGTCAGAGTCGATGGCAGAGTAAGTGGCGTTGTGCTCGGCGAGCTCGAGAGCCGAAGCATAGTCTTCGGAGCTGTTCAGGTGGGCAAGGGCGTCAGCAGATGGCTCGACTGAAATTGTCAAGCTGTAAGTGCTACTCACTAGTGGCCAACGAGAGCGTTAGTGATGGTAGGAACGTGGAACATTCGGTGGCTGCAGGACCGGACGAGCTTGTGTCAGCCATGATTGCCAAGCTTCTGTCAGGTGGCCTGAACCTACATCAAGTCAATGGACCAGTAAGTTCCAAGAGGCGAGCCAGCGACGGTGTAGCCGAACATGCAGAAAGCTTCGTTGTAGAGTCGGTCGGTGTAAGAGAGATCACAGATGACGGTCTCGGAAGTAGCGTTGTCGCCTCGCCAGTGGCCTCTCCAGCCGGGCTGGCCGCAGTTCTGCGGTGAAAAGATCGTCGAATGGTCAGTTAGCTCTGCTGTCCTTTATGCCTCTCCTACTACAGGCAGAAGTAGACTGATGCATAGGGAAGTCAAGTCACACCAACTCACGCCGTCGGGGTTGTCACATCGCAAGAGCACACCCTCCTTGTTGCTGGTCAAGAGCGACTCCCAAACACCGAGGACAGTGGCGTACGACTTGGGCTCGGTGCCAAAGTACTTTTGGAACACGGGGTCCTCGGCACCGTTGGTGGCTACGTACTCCTGGGCGACGGTCGCGACTTCGAAAGCGTCACTGTGGGGTGTGTCAAAGGACGTAAGGTGATTTAGCTTTATGTTCACGCTCGTTCGAAGATGGTTTTGACCGAGTGGTGGAATAGAGTGACTCACGCCAGACCCTTCTCAAGCATTCGTCGCTGGGTGGCATTACAGCTCTCGTGAATCTCGACGTCAGTCTTGTACTCCTTGAGGTCCCTAGCGACGTTGATGTTCATGTGCTGGGCGGCGTCGGGGACAGCGATGGGAGAAGCAACGGCGAGGCCGGCGAGAGCAAAGGTGGCAGCGATAGGAGCGAGCATTTTGGTTGGTTGACACAGCGCGTGACTTTATAACGTTTCGGAAGAGGGTGTGTGAATGAGAGAGTTGATTCTTTTGGGTTGGGTTGAACACGAACTGAAAGAAAGGAATCGACGGTAGATTATATACCTTTTCCTTCTAACCTCAAAGTTCACAGTATCTCATCCGTTTTTTTTTCTCTGCTGGTCACAAAAGTTGGCTCAACCGGTCCCTATGCCCGAACATCGGACAAATCAGCCTGCCGCTGTATGGTCCGCTCCACCTAAAACCACGAGAGAAGAAACCGCTCATCATTAGTACTGCACGATCCGCAATTTGGATCTGATGAACATGACGAAATCCCAAATGGCTTTCCCCTTCTGGCGACTCCTGCACTCCTCACTTGGACGTCAACCCTCGTCAAAAGTAGGGTACGACCGTGCGCCAAGTGGGCCTCACGGACCTTGATGGATATGAATCATGTTCCCAGCATGGCTTACCAGTCACTCATCGGCTCTCAAGCGGGACGGGGGTTCCTTGAGCGGTCCGGGCTGTGGAGGCCGATCAAGAGGCGAGGAAAGGCTCGGTCCAGCTTGCACTTGATGAATGGCTTCGCGGTAAGTGGTGCCTTTTTCGCCAAGACAAAGAGGACATGCTTCCCGCGTACAATGAGGACTTATACTGGGATGTAAGATGATGAGGTGAAAACCTGCCTGTGCCTTCTTTCTCGCTTCGGGCAGTTTCTGCATACATACAAGCATGCAAAAGAGTAGATCGAATCAGAAGATTTTCAGTGGTCAACGACTCGTTGTGAGCAGATGGCATGTGGGAGGAATCTGATCCCGGATGGATGCCAAGAAACGCGTATCGGCAGATAACCGTACGGGTACTCACCTCTCCATCAAAACCTTGATGAGGCAGGTGGAAATTCCAGAGAAAAGGATCATTACTGGAGATGGAGATTGATTGACCTTAATCTGATTCGTGCTAACGGTATGCCAAGACAATGCATTGTGGCGCACCTGTTCTGAAAATCATCTAAGCATAATCCGGGAAAGGTGAGAAACGCTGTAGAGTAATGAATAAGTGCGGATCTCGCCAAGAACAGTCATCGCGTAAAAGACATCTTCGTCTTCAATCTCCATCTCTATCGCCCATCAATCACATTTGTGACAGGATGTCCCGATGTCATGGAGACCGTGAGGTTTGGCCTCGTTTCTACCAGAAGGAGTGCGCATGTGAATCCGTGTGTGAGCAAGTCTGAGTTCTCCTCACACCCCGATCGAGCCGACAACGCCTCACCTTCTTTCGAGCACCCCTCGCTTCTTCGCTCCACCTATTGTGCTTCCGTCCACTCGCCCAATCCACTTTGCCGGGCCACCCTATACCCGCAAGACATTTCGGTACTCGTCTTGGCCTTTGTCAAATTTGTTTCTATCTTGCCTTGAAGAAGTCCGTCCTCACGTAGTTTCGAATCCTTTGGTCGGTTCGGCAGATGGTGATAAAACTTTCCCGGTAGTTGCAGTATTTTACTTAAAGCACTGTCATCCTCTTGCCTTCTCCCGTCTTGAGACTCATTGACAACGCAAAAGATACCCCGGTGTATCACTCCCTTCATCTCTGGTTTGTGCTGAGCGCAGATCCCTATCCCACTATCTATCTATCCGAACTGTCAAAGTCATCAATCAATTCGGAAGGAAAGCATCGACGATGAAGTTCCAACTCGCCCTCTTCGCTGTTGTCGGCGCTGTTGGCGTGAAAGCACAATTCGGACCCGCTACTACCTCTGCCTCTGGGTCAGGCTCTTCCTCTCTCGGACCGGCTCCGACTGAATCGATCGGCTGTCGACAAGGTCAGTGGGCTGGACTGACTGCTCCACCGAGCTACTATGATGTGCTGACTCCTTCGATCCCCTCTTGGTTTGACCGACAGTCAACGGAGCATGGGAATGTGCTGGTCCTCGAAACGCCGCTTCTTCCACTTCCGCAGCAGCCAGCGCTGGCGCCGCCTCCAGCTCCAACGCGCCGACGACCACAACCCCCACCGCTGCTGAGTCAGGCTCGGGATCAGCTTCCAGCTCGGGAATACCTCCTCCTCCAACAGAATCGGTCGGTTGTGTCCTCCACGTCGACCATTATCACTGCGAGGGACCGGCTCCTGGGTATACGCCTAGCCCTACGACTAGCGGAGAGCCGACGATCCCTTCTCCGACCGAGAGCAGTAACTGTTTCTGGCGTGAGTTGAGAGCGTTTATAGTCTGATTGAATGTGGGGTCACGCTGACGAGGTAGTGCCAACGCGTTCTACCCACAGATGAGACACACTGGGACTGTTTCGATTCTCAAGACGAGCTGGAGGCGGCAGAATCAGCCGAGGATTCGGGAGAGTGTATCATCCATGGTGAGTGACTCTTGCCATACAATTTTAGCCTCTCGTATGAAGACAAGTGTTTTCCCACAGTGACTTCAGCTAATATCTTGCCACACAGTCGGCCACACGCATGGAGACTGCTCCGCTGAGGACCTGGCGTGTGGTGCCATCCTCATGGAAGACTTCAACATGGGTCTCCACATCGGCGCCGTCTTCATCATCCTCGTCACATCGGGCCTGGGAGCCATGATCCCCTTGATCACTGGCTGGGCGAGGAAGAGCCGATCCGCCAGCAGAGAGAGCCTTGATACTCTTACAGCGTCAGAGGGTCATGCGAATGACCATACCGCTTTTGGGAAAGGTGCTGGGCTGTGGGCAAACATCTTCTTCGTCGCAAGGCATTTCGGTACCGTGAGTGGATCGAGGTCTTTTTCCTGTGATTTGCAGTGAAATAATTCCATTAGCTGATATTCGACATACAGGGCGTCATCTTGTCGACGGCCTTCATTGTGAGTGTTCTGAGCTCCTTTCATATCTCTCACGCTCGCACTCCCGCCCTTGCTTCACTCCACACAGGCTGACACTTGCGCGACTCGTCTCAGCATCTCCTGTTCCACGGCTTTGTCATGTTCCAAAATGAATGTATCGGCCACCTGAGCTATGAGTCGACCGCTCCTGCCATCGCCTTGGCTGCTGCATTCGTCACGTTCCTCTTTGACTTTGTCGGTTCTCGAGCCGCGCACAAGAAGTACGAGCACCACGCCGTTGGAGCTCCTGGTAGTCCTGGGACGCCTCCTGCGGAGAAAGTACCCCCTGCACACGATCATTCGCATGATGGTCATGAGCACGGGTATGATCTTGTTTTCGAGGGTAGACAGAATTGGGAGGTCGTCCTTCTTGAGCTTGGTATCATTTTCCACTCGTAAGTATATCGTGAAACCTCTCTACTGTCATCCAGATCTTGGTTGGTTATGGTAAACTCTTGTCCTGACATTGTGCCCGTGCCAGGATCATGATCGGTGTCACCCTCGGAGCAGGCAGCGGCAACGGCTGGACCACACTCTTGATCGTCATCGTCTTCCACCAATTCTTCGAGGGTCTCGCCCTAGGCGCCAGGATCGCTCTGCTTCGAACCGTTTCGCGAGTCAGGCAGTTCCTCATGGGCATGGCTTTCACCTTGATCACCCCGATCGGTATCGCGATTGGTATCGGAGTACGAAACAGCTTCTCCCAAAACGGTAAAGCTTCGCTGTTGTCCGTCGGTATCCTCAACTCCATCAGTGCCGGTATCTTGGTGAGTGGGCCGCTTCATTGCGCGTTTCATCATCGGGGCCCAGCGGTCTCGACAAATTGTAAAACAGCTATGAAGACGGACGACTTACTGACGGTGACTCTCCCATGTCTTATTTCCCTCAGCTTTACGCTGCGTTCCGACTCCTCTCATGTGACTTCACCGATGGACCCCTCCGAGACTCCAAGATGACCAAAGTCATCGTCGCTCTCGCTTCCATGGTGGCAGGCATGATCGGCATGAGCGTTCTTGGCAAGTGGGCGTAGGCTCGGGATGTGTATTTTTGATTCGGGAAGTCATTGGCTGTTCCTTTTCAATTTTATCTCTGGTGTTACTGGATGCTTGTGCTGGAGCATCGTGAATGGGCAAGACGGCAAGAAGTAGAATGA
Source organism: Kwoniella sp. CBS 9459 (assembly GCA_036428585.1). Lineage (NCBI taxonomy): Eukaryota > Fungi > Basidiomycota > Tremellomycetes > Tremellales > Cryptococcaceae > Kwoniella > Kwoniella sp. CBS 9459. Next base: position 88,816 of record CP144069.1, read on the forward strand.
TGAGACCATATTATAATCAGAGGAAACATGATCGCCTGCTCGGTATTGGAGCCAGCTAGATCGTGAAGCGGAGAGGAGCTAGGATCACAGTATGGAGAATGCATAATCATTAGATGGGATAGCGAATATGTTTGGGTTGACGGCCGACAATTACACTCTATGAAAGGAGTCAACACATAGTCAGTATGGTGCTGATTCGTGCCTCGACTGGGCTCATGTGGTTGAGAAGGTTGAGCGTTGCGCCCGACAAGGAAGCTCAAGATGGGAAGGGACCGCAGCTTGGCCGTGTCCTATTCTACTCACTGGGCCATTTTAGTGTACCTAGCGCCCAACGTCTCGTTCCAGACCTTGACAACCTCTTTTCCAGGTCCAGCCGACACAGTATCCTGATTACTCTCCCATCCCTCCTTGACATCGTCCATAAACTCCTCGATCGAGAGCGAATGAGGCATGTTGGCCTTCTTATTGTCATCCGGGTTGGTCCTGTCCCTGTGCAAATCCGTCTCCACGGCAGGGGGCACAATCTCTACAATCTTGATCTGCTTGGCTCCCTCATCACCAGATTTTCCGAGCTGGGTACGGAGGTTGGTGCTGAACATGTGCAACCATGCTTTCGTGCCGTTGTACACCGGGTTGATCACACTGAAAGGTACGAATCCAAGCACCGAGCTGACGTTCATAACCACCGCTCCATTAGGCAGGTTCTTGAAGTGTTTCTCGATCAGCCCGATGGACAAGTGCATAGGACCACGGATGTTGATGTCGATCTCCTGGTCGGCCGACTTGAGATCAAAGTCGTATTCTTCGCTGAACAGCTGCAAGGGTCGCTGCACACCGGCATTGTTGATCAGACAGTCCACTTCAGGATGTTCCGACGTGAGCTTCTCGATGAACGCCGGAATGGACGGGATGTCGCCGGTGTCAAGGACATAGTAACCCGATGCACCGATCTCTTTGGTGGTGGCGACGAGCTTGTCCTTTGATCGGCCGGCTAGAAGCACCTTCTTGCCTCTTCTAAGAAGCTCAATGGCCATCGCTTTGCCCTACGTAAGGAAGTGTACATGCAGAGAAAACGATCCTTGAGCGTCAGCTCGATCCCTTTTACGGACGAGATGACGAGCAATTGTGGACAGCACTGAAGCCTCACTCACCAGTCCCCCACCACCGCCGGTGATGAGCGCGCATTTGAACGAAAGAGTCTCGACGGGTGACATGTTGCTTATGATTTCAAGGTATCTCTTTCGGGTAGTGAATCAGATAAGCAGATCGAATTGGTGGATGCTTCGGTCTCCTGGGGGAAGTATAATACTTGAGTGTCAGGTATGGTTGGTCGGCGAAGACTACATTGTCCAGCTACTCTATATATAGATTGTAAGGGTACAGCATAGAAAGGTTTGAATCGCTCTTAGTCAGTCAGAAGTCATTCGCCGAATACGATGTAGAACGAACAGAAAGGGCATGACGGGTCAGTGACATCACCGGCACCGGTATCGACAACCGCGGCAAGGATACCGGCAGAGCTGAAGGGCAACGTCGGCTATGTGCGAGCTATCTTACGCAACTACGGCTGCAGCATTCTGTACCGGCCTAATGGCCTAGACTGAAACTTGCATAGTCTATAGTATATGCATTGGTGGTTCTGTTCCGAGGAGTAAGATAGTAAGATATGCCTAGGTAATTCAAGCCCAAAATAAACACACGATGAGGGAGTATGCGTGATTTACCTCCACCCCCAAAGCCAATCACTCCACTCCCGTATGTAGACATCATCGATCGGCATTGAGCAAGTTATATTGGAAGCCTTGTTGCCGCACGCACTGCACTGCACGCCAGCTATACTCCATACCTCACGTTCCTCGCGATCATCGTCAATATCATATTCGCCATCGTCCGCTTGGCCTTGTATTGCGGGTGAACCAGATCGGTGTCTTTGTAAAAGTCCTTGGGTGACATGACGAGCTGGATTTGTCCGTACTGGCGGGACGAAGGATGCGGCAGACACATGCTGAGAGTCAGCTTTGTTTCCCTCTTGATTGATGGCTCGACCGGATAGGAGAGAGAAGGACCGTGCTGGATGCGACATTATATGCACAACTCGATAGAGCTTGAACCACGGCAAAGAGCCCACTCACGTCAAGCGAATCATATTCCGACTCTTCCAACCTCGTTTTCATGATAGCCCTGTACACGGACTGTCGCCTGTACGAGTAGTAAGGTGGATACGCGGTATCGGGAAGTGTCTCGCCCTTCTTGACGTTCATCCATTTCTCGCCGACTGAATGCAGCGTTAGCGTATTATGATCACGGGAACATGAATGGACGACAAGACGAAAGGATGAACCGCTTGATGCGGTATGGGACAGTCTGGCCCCACTATACAAGGCTGACTCGGATCCAGGACGGCGACAAGAGCATCTGACTCACCGATCTTCCTGACAGCCCCATCCGTCTCATTCATCATCATCCCATGAACATACCACACTTTCGACAGATCCGGGAACATGTTCTTGTAGAAATCCATATGAACGACCGCCATAGCCGCAGAAGTCTCGGCGTCTTCGCGGGGCAGATCTTCGTATCGCTTCTCTTCGAGGATATCGCGTACGAACCAGTACTATATGAAGATGCCAGAGATTATTGTTCAAATATAGGTCAGCTCAATCCTCCTGCTATGAGCAATTTCACGGATAAGGGCCTCCTTTCTCTGCCATATCACCAGGCTGATATCTGTTTGCTCGCTTGATGGCTGGGTCCGACTCACCCTGAAATCCCAAGGTCCGCCATTGAGCTGGATGTAATCAGGCTTGAAGTCGCTCAGACTCGTTTCGAAGAAACGCTTGGCACGCGATTGGAGATCAAAGTCTTTACCTCCAGGGTATGATCGGGAGACGATGTCGAGGACATAGGGGTCAGATGTGTTCGCGAGGCCTGTGAGCATTCATGTGGTAGCGTCAGCGTCAAGGTCACGCATGAATCTGCTCCTATTGAATGACGAGCATTTGTTTTCACACGAGCCGGCAAAGGGGAGGTCGACACGGTAAGGGAAGTATCAAGTGCCCAAGTCACCGAAGTGCTATCCACCACCTCAGCTGGCGAGCAGCGACTCGACAACCTTTTCGCATTGGACGAGAGATGGGTATTGATCATCACTCGGTCATGGCAGCTATGAGCGCCCTCCACTCGACTCACCGTAAGTATGAATCTGCGCGAACCGCATACCCAGACCCTCAATCTCGCAAGTACTGCTATTCCCATATTGCACTTTCTCGAATCCAGGCGGGCCCTTGGCGGTGATCTTGGCGTGGCCGATTTGACACAGGGTTTCGAACATCTGTCTTCCGACCGAGTCGCCTGAGAAGAGCTGCGAGTACAAGCGTGAGATGGTTTTCAGTCGAATATATTAGCTTCAGGTTCATGATCCTCAAGCTTCGATCGCCTGTCGCTGAAACGCAGATCCTTATGACGCAAGGTAGACCAAAGAGCAAAGGGAATCGCCGGGGTTTGTGGAGGGGGTGATATCTCGACGAGCCTTGGGCTGTAAGGCAGCATTCTGTCCAGGGCTGCAATCACTTACAACACTCTTGTTCCTGAACTCGGGGAAGGCATCCCACAGATCATCCTTATCCATAGCCATCATCTTCCCACCGAAATCTTCGCCGGGGCATTCCGGGTTGGGAGTCTGCCAGTGATGATCCCATGGATTCGGCCAGCCGTATTGGTCGTTCCTGCGGGGATTTGAAAGGTGACGAGTGAGATCATGGAAATGGCAGAGAGCGAGAGCAGGCGTCGTGAGTGAAGGAGTGTGGATAGTTGGTGTGACCAAATTAGAGAAGGTTCCCCGAGTAAGAAGTATGTATGGATAATTGAGTGAGACTAGACTCACGGGTTACACGGTATCCCATCGATACCATGCAGCTTATGCAAATGTGGATGACTCTGCCTCACATTCCCATGCGCTGCCCCAAACACACCTGCCCCTCCTTGCGCCCCCTGTTGTCCAGAGCCATCGTCGGAATGGGACCAATACGCGTCCAAGCCGAGATCACCAGGCCCGCTATTCCGGCCCACAATGAATCCTCCGATCGATACGGCCGCAATGGTGAGTAAGAGAGGGATATTGCGGTATCGCCTGGAAGAGAAGAACGAGGAGGCGCGTGGGGACGCGGGCTTGAACGATCCCGCTGGCATCGTGTTTCGTCTGAACTGAACGGGACTAACTAGTGCTTTGTCTCAGCGACTTGCGGGTCGATTTGCATGCGCTCGGCCGGGCGGAAGACGAATCGCAGACGGACCCGGGTCTCAGAGATAGGGGTATTCGATATGTATGCGCCGAGGACGGGTATAGATAGATGAGAGATATCAATGCAGCCAGGATACTGATTTTACGTGAATATAGCTAAAGCAAGGAATGGGATCGACGCGATGTATTCTATGCCTATATGCTTAAGGACGCGCGTACGGTGTGGTGTGGGGGCGCGTGCTGTATGGTCAAAAGAAACCCTTGAATTGGATTGACGTCTTCCTTATCACGCGCCTAAAGCTCCCAAAGCTCCGTTCATATTCGCTTCCCAAGCTATGATTTTACTGATCAGCAAAGGCATCAGGACACAAGACATCCAAAGCATAGGGCTTGACTACCACTCATTGGACGACAGAGTGGGGGCATCGATAGCTGACGAGCCGAACCCCGAGGGTTTCTTTGAGCCCACTCAGTCAAATGGCAACGAAACGATTCCGGAATCAAGATGCTCTGTGGCCGCGCTCAGTGGTAGTCATGACTGACACCTGGCCGTGCGAATCTCATGCTGACAAGCAGAGAGCGGTCTGCGTCGGCTGACCTCTTTGCCCACAAAGCACAAAGGTAAAAACACGACTGCTCTTGCATGTCGCACCGAACTGATCGCTCCGATCATTGAGAGACTGACGGCGTTCCATCCAGCTAAAGCTTTGATCATTTCCGTAAAGTACGATGACGAGTCTGTGCCTTTGGACAGTTCACATCTTCATGGCGTTCTAGCATGTATTAAAATATCTTGTCTTGCTATCAGAGATCTATCTTCTCACCCCTCTATCGATCGATTATAAACCCTTTTCTTGTCTACGTGTGCGATTCATTGACTTCTTCCATCAGTAGGCTGCAATAGCCTTTTTCTTTTGTTACTCAGACATCAGTCTATCTCTTCCTCCGCCTGCAGTACGAGTATCGATCCCTGATCCCTATCCGTCCTTCCTCCTCTGTCAACACGAGGAGTGCTACCGTACAGCACTACTGACGCCGTGACGAGACCTCTCTCACGCTGGCTCAACCCAACTTGATACCAAGCCCTAGTATAAAGTTACGATAGGCTCGCTCTCGTTTCGATGGACGGTACCTTGCAAGATATCGTCGATAATTTTGTACGAAGAAGCGGTGGATCCCCACTGGGTGATATCGATGACTCGCATCTCTCGGTTGTAGTCTGCAATGCAATTCACAACAGCAAGTGCGAGAGCGTGATCGACAGGATCAACATCAGCACCCGCGAAGAATCGAAGGACCGAAGAATGGCTCATGAGAGGAATGCGACGGTGGTCCCATCTGGTGATTATTAGAGTACTAGTACAGTACTCACTCTGATCACCAGCCGAGTAGGCGGTGTAGCCGGCCGAACCATCGTAAGTCATCTTGATACCCTGCGCATCAATGACATAGTCATTGGCGTGGTCTGTATTGCAAGCCGGATCATTGTCAGCTTATAGTGCCTCACGCGCCGTCGACAAACCAGAGTTGAACGGATGACTCGCTCGCAACACCTAAGCTTCGAGAGCCCACTCACCGTGTCCAGAGAAGGTCGCTCTTACGTCGCCGGCTTTGATGAACGCGTCAAAGAGGGGAACGTGCGGCGTCTCGAGATTCACTTCGTCATCGCACCCGTTGCCTTGAGGGCAGACACTTTCGCCGTGTACGCCTGTGATGGCGGTGGTATTGAGTCCGACCCTGTCACCTGCCGAGTGAGGGAGGAGCGTTGTTAAGATCAGCCTCATTGACGCAAAATACTCGAGCACCGATCGGTATGCCTATGAGCGAGAACACGCGAGTAAAGGGTCTCGTTGATGAACGAAATACTCGCCACAACTCACTGATCTGGCCCAGGGGAATATGGAAGAACGCCAGCGCATTGACGCTATTATCAGCATTGGCAGCATACCAATCCACCTGGCTCTGCTCAACCATGCCGTAATTCCCGCTGGCGGTCCCATTCTCAGCGAGGTAGGTGTACGACCTCGAGTCGAAGAACCAGAGCGAGTGCTTCTTCTCCCCCGAGTCGGCCGACGCGAGAATGTCGAGCTTGTAGTTGCCGATACCGTCGAGATGGTTCAGGCCCCTTGAACCTAGGAACCCGGGCTGAATGTCCATCGCTCGCTGGAGCTCTTCTCGCTGCGCGTGCGGGAGGGAACGACGATCATCAGATTTCGGTCGTCCTCATCAAGACTCTTCACAATCCCGATTTGAAGCCTGTATGCCTCACGCTCACTCACCAGCAAAGACCCTTCAGCATCGTGATTACCCCACGTCACTGCAAAAGGCAGCCCCCTCTCCAGAATCGGGTGAATAGCCTTTGCCATCGCCGCGTCCGTCAAGAGCGGATACGTCACCTCATCGCTGGCCCTGTCGTTCTCCGCGAAGAGATCGCCGTCAATAACGACCAAATCAGGCTTGGTCAGATCGAGCGAAGCGGCCATCAAGTCAATACTGAACTCTTCGGAACACGTGTGCTTGATGGCATCTGGGATATCTCGGCACGAAGGTGCGTAAGAGCTGTGGTGCAAGTCGGAGTAGAGAGCAATCCTGAACCCGCCCGTCGAGTTGAAGGACAAGTTGACACCTTGGTTCTTCTTGTGGATGGCTCGGAAATCTTCCTCAGTGGAAGTATACAGGTAGATCGGGTCGGCGGAAGCAATACCAGCGTTGAGACTGGCAGGAGCTCCGGAGCCGGAACCATCTTCGAGGAGGACAGGGGTATAATGAGCCCTGGGGAAGTATCTCGACGTGTCGAGAGGGACGATACTGGTCAAGCATGAGCCCGGGACTTTGCCAGATGATCGGATGACGGAAAGGTAGAGGGATGTGCCATTCGTGCCGTCGCTGTCAGTGTCATGCGATGTCAGTCAGCGTGGATCGTACGGAGATGAGCGGCCCCAGAAAAGTCCTCCTGTGGATTGTTTATTGGCGGGAATGCCAGCCCACGTCTGTCAGACCCACTGGACACTCACTTCAAATCAACGGGAAGGATACTCTCGTCGCCCTCATCGGCGGTTTTAACGACCTTCAGCCCCCCGACGCAGCTCGTATCGCCCTCGGCGACAGGCTCAGACGACGTGAACAAGAAGACATGGCTGCCATTCTCGGTCGGTCCATTGAGATCCGTGTCTCGTCGCTTGAAACCCTGACTCAGGAGGTCCGAGCCGCACTGCGTGGCGTCGGTGTCTGCTGGGCATGCGACGACTTGGACTTGGGTGATGGGATCACGAGGTCCGCCGAGAGTGTATTCCTGTGGTCGATACAGACAGGGGGAGTAGGCTAAGTCAGTCCCTACCATTATTAGGCCACAAGAAGAAGAGACCATCACTTGATTCTTCAAGACTTGATGTTCAATCCTTGACATGTAGTCGTCTCGTGGTGATCAGAGCCTTTGTGGACTGCCAAAAAAAAATAAAAAAAGCCTCACTCACAAGCCAGACCCAGCCGGAAGAAACAGCATGCCACTCCCTCCAATCTTCCTCTGCGACATCGCCCGCTTTTTCGCCTAAACCAAGATTGATGGATTCCCGGGTGAAATTCTCGGTGGAGTTAGCCCATCGGCCTGGACGAAGGACGACGAGGTCTACCACTTTGCCTTTGACCTGCTGGGCTGTGTCGCGCTGGGCGTAGATTTGAGGGCCGCCATTGGCTTTGATTCCTGAGTGAGCGAGCTGAGGAGTTGCTGAGTGGTTGGTTTTCGAGGTGAATATGGGAGGGAATACAATTTCAGCACAGCACAAGGAGAATCGATTATACGGTGGGGCCGCCGCTGGACTTTGGAGCAGAGGTGCACACACTGTCCCACCCATCGCCATCGGGCTTGGATCCGTCCTCCTCAACCACCTTGATCCTGGTGATACATCGTTCTGAGATCTCGTCCTCGGTCTTGTAGAAGAGGTAGTTCCAGCCTATTGCCAGGTTGCAAACAGTCAACGCCGCCTTCTACAGAAGGCTTGCATCGTTTGGTGAGAGCATCACACTCACTATCGGCGTGTTCCCGCTGAGTGAGGAATGTATCGATCCGATGATACCCATCCATCTTACAATCGAAATCATTACACTGCTCCACCTTGACGTCTACGACGCAACTGCCTTCGGGCCACTTGTTGCGTTTTGTGACGGCGTTTAGAGGGAAGGCGTGGGTGAGAGAGTTCATGCCCAGGAGAGGCGCAAGGATGAGGAGATTTAAGATGAGCATGTTGAGGTCGCTCCTTTCGGGCGCCAATTGCAATACTCGTCAAGCGATCAGATGACTTCTGCTTACACTGGCGTGACAGGGGCATGAGCTGGGTCGGTTTCACCTGCTGTCTGCACTTATATACATCCCCACCTTGATCACATTGACGACCAAAACCGCACACTTGAACTAGCTTACGGTCTTCGGGGTTCAGCGTAGTCCGATACCACCATTCGGCGTTTCATTTGGTTCAACCTGGGTCCCACACAAGCGCTGTCACGCTGACCACGACGCTACCATCCGGCAATCTTGCCGCACTATGCCATCCCTGTCTAGAGAGCCCGCCCCCGATCCTCAGCTTTGAGTCGCACACGTTTGTTATCGATATCGATAAGGCTGTTCAACCTTGTAAGCTTGCTCACTTATTCTTGCTGAGAATGTGTCGGATGAAGATATAACCTGACTTGCTCCGTCAGGGACAAGCGTGCATGATCTCGAAATCGTTCTCACCATCGGAGAACGCACGATCTTAAATTCTACTGTACAGTAAGTTCGGACCGCATTGTAGTATGGTGGACAACGGCCCCGAGGATCGAGTCATCATGTCCGACAAGGTACAGTATAGCCGAAACGTGTTCTTTCTTCGGCGTACGTGACTTACTAGGAGGAACGTGCGCAGTGCGCAGTTGATAAGCCTAGTGAATGCCAAGAACATGCACACATGCGTAGGCTGAACATAAGCATATACTGCATGTATGGATACATTTGTTTAGCTCGCCAAGGCGGTCGATTGGGTCGATGTTCTCAACATCATGAGACATGCATTGTCGATTGCTCTGTGATAGTCATAATCATGCGTTCGTCAGGCTGAGTGGAACGTGACCTGACTTATCTGTTTCGATGTCAACTGTTTCTATTTCTTGAGCACCGACGAACGCCTCTCGGAGCTCCGATGAGCAGGAACAGTTCATCTGGGCGGAAGGCGGCAGGAAGCTCAGGGCAGTAAGCGACACCAAGCGGTATGACTGGAACATATTCTGTGCCAGCTATAATGATGACGAGTGACGAGCAAGTGCAACAACCTGTGAGATCTTGCACCTCGCTCGTCGCAAGAGATGCAGTAACTTAGGAATCCGTCTCGAGTATTGCCCCGTCTGCGTCTTCGGGAATTTTACGTTCACGGCGTTCACGAAGACCTGGCGGTGCAGGGTGTCAAGGTGCCAATCGGAAAATAAGAAACTGTGCCCTGGGTGACCCCATGGAGGCCCAATCAGATGCCGCTTTTACTTCGAGCTTTTAGCGGGACGGAAGCGCTCTCTTTGTATGATGAGCATAGGCTTTGCCATCCTTATTCAATGCCATCGACCGCGAGCATGCCATGCATATCAAAGGGAAAAAAGGCTCACCTGTTGCAGTGAGCTCCCGACAAGGAGACAATCTGCTCCTAGTCAGTGTAATGAAGCGAGTCCGACCCCATGGTGCTCAAATTAAGAGATTTAGAATCAAAACTTTTCGAGGAGGACGACGACGACGACTACGACGACCTCGCCGGTCGGTCCGTATTCCGGTGGTTTCCCCTTGTTTCTACCGATTCCCACATTCCATTCCATTCCCCATCCCTGTCATTCTAGCCTCGCTTGTCGACCTTTGTCTAGGAAGGGCGCAACACCAAGCGAGGTGCTTGTTCAGTTACATCTTATACGTTCTTACTCGGGGATGAGGAGACACCCTTTCCCACGCACAGGCCTAGCCTAGCCTAGCCAGCAATACAGAGGCGGACTTGACACCGCAGCACGCCATCGAGATGCATGTAACTTATTGGTGCACTTGGCCCTGCAGTCATCTTTATGCCGCGAGGGCGCACCCTTATGCGACTCGGACCTGGAGTACTTGCAACTGTGGGTGGATATGGATATGCATAGGGGACATAGGCTGCATGTACATACATACATACATGACTACATACATGCGTATATACGCCCTCAGGTACGGGGAATGCTGTATTATTCTGCCGCGTTGCCCCACTTTTCACCTGTGCACCTGCGCACCTGTCCACCTTTTCCAATTAAACCTCGATCGAACCCTGTTCATTATTCCCCACCTCCTCTCCTTTCTCCCTCTCTCTTCTTTTCTCTTTCTTCTTTATACATGCATATTATAAATTATAATCAACCCAAAAGGACTTGACCGAGTCACCAGCCCAACGCACAACAACAACAACAACACTAATATACATAACAAAATCAGCTGAGACCACGAGCTTCTCTCCCTCTCGACATCCCCTCATCGCGGCAGCCTTCACATATCAGAGTCAAAGCACCATGGCCAACAAGTCTGGATCACCCGAAGCATCGCCAGAGCTCCTCTCTCATTCCTCTTTACCTCAAGAGACGCCTGCTCCCGAGGTGTCGATGGTAGAGGAGAGCACTGTGACGGGAGTGACGTTTACACCGGAGTGAGTGTGATGAGAGTTTATCTTTTTTTCTATCCGTCCCTTTCTGCTTTTTATTCTCGATTGTTTTCAAGTCCCGGTTCTGACCTTGGACTCCTTTACTCAGACTGTGGATGCAGCGAAGACATTGGGCTTTGGACGTGCTGAAGAAGGAAGGTGTCCGATCTGTGAGTCATCGATCCCTCTTTCAATGGCGCGAAGCTTCCTGCGGCTGTGGCCGATCATCTCAGTCAGATTGCTAACTCTATGGTGCTTTGCCTTTGCCGCCAATCTTTTGGTCTAGGTCCTCGATATCGGCTGTGGTCCAGGGTCTCTCCTCGAAACACTCGTAATACCGCCCACGACGGTCCGAGAACCGCCTATACGATCGTCCAAGGGAGACCAGTCAGGTGAAGGTCAGTTGCCTAGTCCGGTGGATAGTGATGACGAGGAGGTGGGAGGACCTGCCAGGGAGGTGTTCCTTCAGGTGAGTTCCATGTTGCACCGGTCGGGCCTAGGTCTATGGAGCTAGCTGTGTTGCTAGCTTGACACGAAGCTTGATCTCGTTTTCAGCTGGCGAAGCGTCGTTCAAGGCTCCCTGCGCAAAATATGACGTGATCACTGACCTTACTTGTTCCTCTTGTAGCGCCTGGGCGGTCTCGACGTCTCTCCATCCGTCATCAATTCAGCACTGGCGACCATCACACCTCCCTCATTTACATCCAATTTCCCGCCCACTCAACCTCGTTGGGAACCTCTGTTGACAGAACTCTGGCTGGGCGGCATCGAGAAATACAATGCCCATCTGGAAGGATTCGAAGCGATCACGTTGCTGGAGGTGATTGAGCATCTCGAGCCCAGTGTGCTCAATCGATTTGGCGTGGTCACTTTCGGCACGTACAGGCCCAAGCTGCTGCTCATCACGACGCCTGTGAGTAGCCAGGCCTAATCTCGAAAACCCCCACCAGATCTACCTTCCTCTGGGCTTCGACACTAGCTCAGGCACTTAAAGCGGGAACAAGACCGACCCAAAGCTGATTATCTTCCATGTCTCAATTAGAACTTCGACTTCAATGCCAAATTTCCTCGCGCCGAGGAGCAAGACTTCGCGAAGAAGGGTTTCGTCGATCCGACCGGGAGGACGGATCGTGTATTCAGGTGAGCAAACCATCCGGCCCTGCAAGTGCTATCCCACTCGCACAAAAAGCCGTCACTGATTTACACACTTTCCAGACACTCTGATCATAAGCTCGAGATGACCAATGCAGAGTTCAGAAACTGGGCAGAGGCGGAAGCAGCCAACTGGGGGTGAGTAGGCCCTCTCTCCTAGCATCCGCCGATCCTTTTAGTAACTCACAGTGTGCTGATTATTACATCGACTCATGATCCAGCTACGACGTCGAGATCTCCGGCGTTGGTATCTCCTCCCAACCGTCATACTACCCATCCTCGGACCCTTCTCAGCCCGCTCAACCTATCTACGCGACACAAACAGCCATCTTCCGACTCTCCACCGGCTTGCCTCTGCGATCACCCCGATCAGTCCGCACAACGCAGCTGCCCTTCATGCCCTCCTCATCCGAATCATCCCATTCGCACAAGCTCGCAGGCAAATTCGTCCACCCCGTCTCGCACCCTGGCGATGGAACCAAGCGATCGGCTGCCGAAGTGAGAAGTGCCGTGAAGGAGTGTTTCGAGCGCTGGAACGTCGGAGAGGTCAGCTTGGAGGAAGTGTGGGGTGTGTACGAAGTCTCGGGGAGATGTGCGGGGAGCAAGCGACACCTCGTCTCGTGCCTTGGCGGATGGGGAGACTGTGAACCTTTGCCGCTGGGACAGGGAGTGGATGCCGGGAGCGGAGACAAGAAAGAGTTTGAGGTGACGAGAACTAGAGGTCGAGGATTGAGTGTTAAGTGGAACGGATTCACGCCGAGATCAGGAGCCGGAACAGAAGGGCAGAAGGACGAAAAGTGGGGCCAGCAATCGACTGGCGGAAGTGAGCCCAGCGAGAAGACGGGTGGGTGGTGAAAGCACCATCGCTCGTGAAGCAGAGTGCGTTATGTGCGATAAAAGAGGCATAGGGCGTCCCTCACTACGCGGCGCAAAAAAATCGACACACGCATTACACCGTGATCAAAGAGGATCGGGATCAGGCTGTCTAGTAGGGGTCCGATCCCGATAACATATGGACGATGATAAGACTCGGCAGCGAGTCACTTGCATTATAGCAAATAGGCCCGTTCCAAACAATCAGGTCAAAAATCACATACTCAGGTATAGGCACAGGTAGAAGTGCGTGTTCATACAACGGCATGGCATGGCATTGTCATAATGCATATATGATTATCTATGCACATGAGAGCTTTTCCACTATACAAATATGTCGGCTATAGCTCCTGTTCCTGCTCCTAGCCCTGTATAGCCTGCTTGGGGGCCTTCTCGGCGTCAATACAAGCTTGGGCGTAAATATCGGGGTTCTTGGGGTCATTCACCTCCATCGTGAGGGCTTCGAAGAATTCCCAAAAGATTGGGCCTGGGGGCCAGCGAGGAAGTGAAGGATGTGGTCTCCCTCATTCTCGCCTGCATGGCATGCCTATAAGATCCCGGCCGGCCTGCCTGCCAAGTCACCGAGTTGCGTTTTTTCGCATGGATACCGAGCTCGGCTCGCTATGAGGATATAGCAGTCTCTGCCAGCCATTTCGCGAGATCCTAGTAGCGTTCAAAAAGGGGATGAAATAGACCATATCAGCCATGTGAGTCGATCTGATGCATATATCTTCTGCAAGGCAGTCGACGATCGTACTCACAGACATGGGAAGACCCGATTTAGGCGGTCGACACCCGTCTTCCATACCCGGCGTCAAATCCACCTTCGCCCTCGACCTACTGATCCCGGACTCACGGACCCTCTCCTCATTCTTGCCCATCGTGCCGAGCTTGTTGGCCGACGAAAAGGTGGATGGAATCCCGTGGTCGTGATGAGCAGTCTCAACCTGAGGTCGAATAACAGGTTTGTGGCGCGAAGGGAGCGAGTTCGAATTGTGGGTAAGAGTCGAGGGTAATTGACGAGGAATGAACTGATCTGTATGAGCTGATGCACGTCGAGGTAAAGTCTGGCTCGGCCCAGGCTGGGGCATGGGAACCGACACGAAGTGGTCCCGTGAAGGGATAAATGCACCGGTCAATTCGTCACCCAGAGTCGAAGATGACACGCCCCTTTCTACTGGTTCAGAAGATGTGAGAAGTGGAGATGGGGGACCTGGCGAAGGTTTCGCACCGATAGTGAAAGGATGTTTAGCCTTCACCGGCGTGTGGGGATCATACCCGTCATCCGGGCTACTCTTCGACAGCTGCTTCTGCGGGGAAGCAGCGAATAGAGCATAACTTGTAGACCAAGTCATTTGGTCCAGCGAGGCGGATTCAGCGGAGAGAATGTAGGCTGTCGTAGGTGAGTAAGGAGTAGGTGGGCCTTGGGCCTTCACTGGTCGTCTGGGGGTAGCGTGGACAGGGGTGCAAGGCGCAGAGAGAGGCGGTAGTGAGGCGAGAGGTGGCAGCATTGGTGGTAGGGAGGAGATCTCGGACGCGTCGATATATAGCGAAGGTCGCACAGCCATGCGTGACTGCGTGCGAGGAGGGGATGGGAGTGACCGATGTTTGCGCTCATCTGTCGGGGGGGAGACCGGCGAAGGTATGCTTACATCCTTGATCTCCCAGACACCGCTTACTTCCCTCTCTGTCTTGACTTGCACCTCGCGTTCAGCTTCTTCTTGTCCTGTCTCCTTAGATTCTCCTGCGAGATGTCCGGCAACAGAGCTACCTCGCCTCACTGGTGTTGTACACGCCTCAGGTAATGCTGAAGACCCAACCATCCGGGGCGAAGACTGGAAACTCTCAAATGGTGGCAAATCCCTTCCTTGGGCATGGGGCGTAGTCGGACTGGCATCGCTGGCGGAGTAGCAGGAACTGGGCGAGATGGTTGGTGCCGCTTTGACTTCTTGACTCGCCCGAACCATTGTGTCAACCCTGAGAGGCGAAGGGGCGAGCAGCTGGCTGGAGGCGAGGGACGATGTGCGAGGACGGGGTTCGTACATGCTTGAGACTGCAGAGTGGGGTACAGAAGGCTTCCGACTTCTCGCTTCCCACTCGCCAGTGGGCGAAGGGGACGGAGGCCCATCTGCAGGCGATGCATTGGGATAATGACCGAGAGTCTCGAACGACTTATTGGACAAGGGTGTGCTGAAAGAAGCTGATGTATTGTGAGGCGGGGTCACGATGATAGTACCTCCCTCTTCAGTAGTAGGGGACATACTTCTGCTTGTCTGCGATGCGGACAGCGCAGCAGCAGAGCCGAGAGCTCGACGAGGGGGAACGGGTCCCTTGGACCGGTGAGCTTTGGGGGACGTGTGGTAGTAGGGTGAGAAACCAGAAGACAACGCGGCTACTTTCGCTCGCCATTCCCTCTCAGCCCGTCTAGCCGACTTGATTGAAGCTCGGCTGGAATGAATAGAGGAGGTCGAGGATCGTCGGTGAGGGGCTGGTCGGAGGTACGCTGGAGTAGCAGAAAGCGGGACAGGCGACGGCGTGTGCTCATCGAGACCTAGACCCCTTCCAATCGACACGCGCTTGCTAGTGGGCGAATTTGGGGGTACGGTCTCATCCTGAGTCAGACCCGCTTCCGCTTCCGCACGTGCTACAAGGGCCTCGAAGTCTTTCATCCTCAATCTGGCGTCTGCTTGACCTAAAGTCTTCAATGCTTTCAGGCTCCCGATAGGAGGAAGATCGTCGAACTGAGGCTTGCGAGGCGATTCTCCTCTACGCTTGGCAGAGAGCGTCCTGATCAATCCTCTGGGCTTGCTGGTTGTAGAGGTGGTAGGAACGACAGGAGCTGAGTGAGGTGCGTGGTAGAACTCAGGGGCGATGACCGGCGGTGGTGGGGCGGGTCTAGTATGTTGAGGAGAATAGTGGAAAGGATCAGGTCCGGGTGAGGAGAATGCTGATTGAGGAGTTTTAGCATAGTGAGGGTGAGGTGGCTCGAACTCGAATTTGCCGTTATTCTGACCCATCTTGCTCCTGTTCAGACTGGGTTGTGCTGAAGTAATATGGCCGCTGAGACTGACCGCTGACCCGCCGTGATCGATGAGTTGATGAGGGGAGTTTGAGTGTTGACGTTTCGATGTGGTCGATACCGATGTTGTCGTTGAAGTTGGTTCAGCTGAGTTAGGAGGCGAAGAGAACGATTTATTGCGATGTTGAAAGAAGGAGGGGCTGAATGGGGATCTCATCCTGATTTGCCGGTTGGTATTTATGTGTGATCTCGGGGTCGGCTGGTCCTGGCTATGTATTCCTTCGGCGATGGAGTAGAGGTTGAAGTCGGTCTAGGAAACAAGCGGAAAGTGAGACAGTGATATTTTGGGCGGTTGAGTGATTGGCCCGAAGGGTATCGAAAGGTATTTTGATTCTGACTGGAATCCCAAACCCGGCATCACATAACAATCAGTCTACGTCATGCCCTATGCGGTCGTCTTTGCTTCTACGCCGCCGATGTCGGGTGGTTTGGACGTTTGTTTATGGACTCACTGGACAGACAAGAGCCTGTCTGCATGCATACAGTGCTTCAAGTCGGGATCGTGAGAGAGAGATGGATAGTGTTCAAGTGGGGTGAAGGATATCGGGAGGTTCTTCTCGTGATGATGTGATGTGTTTATCTATTCCTGCGTGTGTGTCTGTGGGTGTGTGAGATGCGTGTATATGTGTGTATATGTGGGACAAGGTGCGCGTGACCTCAATCAAGGTCCTTCGCGTTAGCATCAATCGTATCCCTTCAAAAGAAGCGTGTTTGTATCTGCGATCACTGTCAGATCGGGCCTCGACCTCATTAGCGCGGGTGAGAGCATATAGAGGAGGTGAACACGAGGCTCAAGGCAGGCGTGGTGAGCAGCGGAAGGGTGCGGGAAAATGATAAAGAGATCCTGATACAGCAGTCATCGCACTGATTGATCTCCTTCCATCCATGGTGTTTTGACGATCAGATACAGGCTGCAACATCTACCAGGCCAACCGATCTACTTCGAAAGGATGACCCAGGAGAGGGGAGTGACACTGTTTGAACCCCCATGTTCCGGCCCTGGTTTGCCAACAACGCTACCCGCATAAGCAAGTTGGAAGAGAAACCGATCGACCAACACGCTTCCCGTTCGAAAGTCGTGTTTGTGTATTCTGCCCAACGGGTAAGGGACGGCGGATAGGGCAAATGGGAAAAGGGTGATCGAGGGGGTTTGATCGATGGACGTGCGTCGAGTTTCAGCTGCTCGTTAGCGCAGAATCGGGCATCGGATACACAGCGAACGTCCTCAGCACACCCGATCGACTTGGTGATATCTTCGGTCACAACCTTTTAACCACCGAGCACCGCATTGTTGGATGGTGTTAGACGGGTTATGTTTGATTGATCGATCGATCGAGAGCAGAAGGATTCGAGGTGCAGTTGGTCCAGCTGTCTTGACGTGCAGTGTATGGTCCCTTTGACCTGTTCGACAAGCAGCTGACAGCGATGTTGATGGCATCCAGGGAGTGAGCGATACAGATCGCGGATCATAGAAGCATTGATGGATGGGTGTCACTGAAGAAGCAAAAGATCAACAGTAATGAGCAGAGCAAGCGGACCCAGACGCGTCTGTGCCTTTACTACGAATGCGCGACGCGTAGCACATTTGCTTGATCTCGTCATGTTATTCTCCTCAACCCGTAAGTCAGCAAACACAGACAAAGCGACACTTGAGCAGACCCTTCCATCAACGCATACATGCATACATAGAAACGTGAGTAATGCCTGTGAAGAGGTCTATGCAGCAGCATACATGCATACAAGGGATATCGACCCTCCTCCACTGATTGGTTTCCGAAGACGTAAAACAAACGCAAAAAGTGGGGGTCAGCCGCGGATCGAACGCGGGACCTCTTCAAAGAGTATCCTATATCCTCGAAAGGAGAGCGGATCCCAAATGAAGCGCGATACCACTACACTACAAACCCGATGCATGATTTGGCAAACACCATGGCGTCCGGTTCGGAGGCCTCAGGGTCCCCCTCGAAAAAGGGATCCTCGTGTAAGCTTCCCGCTTGCGCGGGGTGGGTTCTACGGTTATTAACTACGAGTCACTTATCCCTGTTCTGGAATCTCCGGCCCTGCTTGAATCCGCCCTTGAATCTTCTGCCTTCCTGCTCCTTGCAATCTATTCCTAGCCTCGATGTCTTGAGAGACCTTCCATCGATAGTTACCGGCGATCGTGGCCGCAAGACTGATTGCCACGTTGTGGGCTTCGATGGCTTGAGGTTGGCCAAGCAGTGGCGGAAGAGGTGGAATGAGACCTAGCCAATACAATGGGTAGTTAGCGTTATCAGTTCCCCAGATGAGAGTTTTGATGAAAGACTTCCAAACCGCTATTGCTGACTGCTGTTGAGCGCCTTCCGGTATGAAGTGTCTCGTCTTCGCTTTCTTGTAAGCGTCTCGTCGGTACTTCTCGTAAACGGGGCAGTGGCGGAACACGTGCGTCTCCGTCTGAGGAGTGCCGGAGTCGCAGTGGGTACAGGTAATATCGTCCGAGTGAAACTTGGCGTCGCGGTCGAAAGTCCGGAACTGGCCAGTTCTCAAGAGGAACTGGTAAGTCAGTATTCGTGCCGCCGGAGATCGTGTGTAATAGTAGGGACCTCTCGTCGATGGCTGCTTGTCGAGGGTGGCGCCGAGACGAAGGAGTTGCTTCGGCTGGAGGGAAGTGTAATCCGTTCGAGTGAAGTGATCCTGAAGCATGTATTTCCACCGGTCGGGGACATACTCTTGAAGTTTCGTTGAGTATATTACATACTTGGCCATATATGCCGTTGGCGTCGGGACGTGGGTCGCGGCACCTGTGCGGTGCGCGAGCCCAGCCAGTCGGTCGGCCATGTCATTCAGCTTGGATTGGTGATCTTCACCTCCCGTATGGGCCTTGATGTGAGAGACAGAAGCATCAGTCTTTCGGGCCGCCTTGGCCAGCCAAGCGAGATAAGGGGCCGTAGGCCGGCCTCGGTCATGGAATGGATCGTAAGACGCGGATCTGTCTTGAGCTATCATTCTCACGCTGCCGAGGTGATCGGTGATGATGGCTTGCTGGGAGGAAGGTGCGCTAGCATTTAGGAGCGCTGCGATGAGACCAACAATCTCACCGTGAATGGACGAAGTTGCGCCAGCTAGCTTAAAGGTTGCAGTGGTAGAACCGTATACAGCTGCGGTGGTGGATTTGACCAATCCGCCTATGTCTTTGCTACTCCCGTCCGTCGCCCAGAGATTGGGTTGAGCTGGGAGGGAACCGGATGGGGCCTCAGAGAATGCGGAGGCAAGAATAGTATCCAGGTGCTTCTCCGCTTCGGGTTTGGGGGTGAAGACGGCTCGATCGTGGATCGCTAGTGAGTTGGGCAGCTTAGCCCTGTTCGACCAAGCTATGACTACTCGTGCTGCTGTGGCTTGGGTCGGGTTTGGCCTTCGAGTAAGGGCTTCAACACCAGAGATCCAGGTTGCCCATTTGAACTTATCCGGGGACGAGGGCATCCGATCAATGGCCCTCCGAGTCTCATCATCTATCCAGTGGACAGTGTGGGCCCGATTGAGAATGTGGGTCGCTGAGTGGGAGTCCCATCCGGACTGATTGGTGTCGTGTATGGTCAGCCCCGCGGCTTCTAGATGGGTGGCAGCAGTGACCCAGGCTGACGGAATGGGCAACGAAGGATGCCGTCGAGACATGGTAACGTTCAGGAAGGGCGGCATGCACATATTGGAGTGACACTGCCAGTTGGCTAGTGTGATCGCCGCCATCCTCCTCAATGGTGTCAAATGATGATTGAGGGCGCGCGTGACTACAGTGATAGCTAACTCAGCATTGATTACCCGGATGCAAGGGAAATCGAAACCACCCATAGATATTGGCAGGGTCAGGATGGGGGTGGTAGTATAAGGGGCGTCGATGGCCGCGCAGACTCTACGTGTGATTACTCTGTCAATCTCAGTTGCCTGAACTGGCGTCAGCGGCTGCATTGCCAGGCGCGGGCGAATCCTTGGGAGCAGCATGCCCCACACCGCCTTGCGGATGATAGTCAGCGGATAATCCAACATGCGTGGAATGGGGAATGCTTGGACAATGGCCATGATGGCCTGATACGTGGAGGACGTATTGGTGAAATAGGTACGAAGGAGGTTTGGTTTGCCGGAGAACGGGACGATGATGGGAGTGCCATTGATATCAAAGCGGTATGTCGTTGGCGTATCAGCCGCGGCCCCGAGAGTGAAGAGCACCGTCTTGTCTGGGCTGTCCCACGCTGTCTGGACTCCGTAAGGACGTTGGAAGCGTTCGCTGAGAGCCACCATCTTCTGCAGGGAGTCGACACTGGGTGCAAACAAGACCGAGTCGTCCATTGCTTCCACACTGACAAGCCTGAGTGCGTTTGCGGGTCGATCTATCGGAGTATGTGGTGTCTTCTTCTTCCCTTGGATGGTTGTTATGACGGTAAAGTCGTTATTGGAAAGGGACGAGTGTCGCTGAATCCAATGTGCTTGCATGGACATCGAGAGTGTATACTTGATGGGACTCACTGGGTCACCTTGTTTAGTCTGGCCCTGACCAAAATTTGGTCAGTCGTATATAAACCAGCGAAACGATCCCTTTTTTGTGGTCCTTACATCGAGTGCTTCGTCTCCATGCACGAACTCTCGATATCTAGACGGGTATGTCGTACCTTTGTCTCACTGGACTGATATCGATCAGATTCTCCCTTCCAGCCGATGACGCCTGGTTGAAATCGCTTTGAAAAGAGGGAATTGAACAAGGCGTCTTGTCTTTCAGTTCCTCTAATAATTGGTTTACTGTAGTCTTGGAACCCGAGGAAAGGCTGCATCAGTGTCCTGGGCATGAAGAGTTGAAGTTGAGCTCACGAAGAGAAGCTCAAGCTTGAACTCATAGCAGGATAGGTCGGAGCAGCTTGTCTTTTGTGTGCTCGAGTATCGTGATTACCACACACGGCGCATGAACCCATGGAGTCAGGCGTCATGCGTAACTTGGAATCGAGCTGTAGCACTTTGCCGTCCCGTTGCTGGGTCTTGTCGAATCGGAATAGCGTAAACAGTCTGACATATGTGAAGCGCAGGCCGCGAAGTGAGCTGCACTCCAGTACGAATTGAGTAATGATCATGCATAGTGTTAGCCAGGTGTTCAGATTCGCAGGTGTCATTGAGGGTTCCATTCTTACGATACGAGTACTCGACTTATATAGAGTACGAGCGACAACGAGCGTGATGAATGGCTGATTGTCCGGATGAGAGACGCGGAGCTCGGTCGTAGGCTTCGCTCCCGTCAGCTTGAATCACAAATGATCCAACATGAGCATTGGTGAGAAAGTCAAAAAACCCTCTGGATAAAAATGATTCTGGGTTAATTTCCAAGACTACTGTAGTTGACATCCACAACCCGTTCCAGTGCCACATGCTTCGCGGCCAATCAATTAGAACGTCCTAGTGTCAGCTTATTCTCTGTCATGTCTAGCGAGCGGCATGTAGTCTGCGATACGGACGTGCGCGTACTCTTTCACACAAAACTTGAGATATTGCCTGACTTGGCTCTTTGAGCCCTAAGATGATCCCGCGCGTAGAAAGATGACGGCGGAAGCCATGGCTTGACCGAGAAGTGCTATCGATGGGGTCGTCAATCGCATCAACGTTGTTCCTGTGTGACACGGCAAAGCGAAGTGAAGAAACACATAGACCATCCACCGAGCGTTGTGGTATGCAGCCGTTGCCCATATACTCAGAGCGGCTAACTCCTGAGTACAGTACTCTTAGAATCCTCTGTAGTCTGTGAGTTGTCCACCGGGAATATCTTCAATTCCTTCGACATCGTATGAACGAGGGTGTCACGTCGGGTTCGGACAGACGTTCGCAAGATTACCGTATGTATCAATGACTTGGGATATTTGATCGTTGTATGCATGATTGGAAAGACTTCTTCTGCGTGCGGACAGTCTATCCGTTATGAAGCTGTCACGTGAACCCAGACGGAATTTCACTCCAAACGAGCCGAGTTACTGGTCGGTCTTGAGTCCGAGGTCCCTTGCAATCATCTTCCTCGCGATAGGGTGCTGGAGGCGACAGTGATATTGTCAGTTTCTCAATCACCCGAATCCTGATCGACATATCTCCGGACTCAGGCGATACGTCAAGCGCTCGTGGCAGCTCCTCAGGCTACGGTTTACGAGCATGATTGAATGACCATCACTCAGCACTCACGAAGAACGAAGCGTTGTCCAGGAAAGTCTTCTTTGCCAGCTCTGGCTTCTGCTCGTTCAGCAGCCTGAAGATCGGTCGGTTGAACTTCATTCGACCCTTGTTGATGACCCAGGCTGACGTGTGGGGTAGAAAATATATCATTCACAGAACAGCACAAGGTGACATATCAGCACGAGGTCCTCAAATCACGCTTGAAGGAAACTTTGTGCGGGATTCGAGAATGGCCCGAACGGGCAGCCTCACTCACCGGCAGCAGCCTCAGCGTACTCCGGTCCAGACTTGAGCGCAGTCTCAAAGAACCTCAATCCGATCTCGGCGTTACCGTTCGAGCTGAGGTCATAGAGCTTGTCCAGTGCCGCGACAGTCTTGGGCGGAAGTGCGGGATACGACTCGAGCTTGTCAAGGAAGACGACTGTGAAGGGGGCCAACAGAAGTTCCAGGTCAGCCAGATTGTAGCGATCCCGCCGGCGTGCATCTCGCGGTGATAAAAAGGGAAGATCACAAGGTGAATGGTCGTGGTACTCACCCTTTTGTGTGGCCGAGAACCCCTCCACATCGCCCTTGTTGAAGCCCGAGATGTCCCCATCCCTAGCTTTGTCCCATCGCGCAGCAAGGTCGTAGCACTTGCGATGATATGGTCCAGAGATCAGTCTCATCAGCTAGGTAGCGTAGGCTGGGTGTTGGGTTTAGTAACATTGGATGGTGACTCACAGCTTTGGAAAGGGTATCGTCGTATTTGACCTCTGCACAGAGGTCGGTGCCCGATCCGTGGAGCCACTGAGGTTTCACCGTGACACAAAGAGCGAATTCAGTCGACACATTACGCCTCATCCGCATGTCCACCTCTCAGAGCGCAGTGTGTCCGGAGGACCCCGCTCGAGAGACGGGAGTGAGAGATGACGCACCTCGTCCCAGTCAACCTTGCCGAGTTTCCTGGTGAGCTCCTCCCCGTCATCGTGCTTCTTGAAGTAAGCGAACAGGTGCTCTCGCCATTGCTCGGTCGTGATACTGGTGCCCTCGAAAGTTTTGACGTAATCTTTCATGTAAGGAATGAAGACGTCGAGACCTCCGACAGTTCTTTCGAGATAGAGAAGGAAGTTGGCGCCCTATAGGGGGATGAATAACAAATAGAAGCAAGTCATCAGTCAGCTGTCGTAGATAACACACGATTGCGATTGGGAAGGGCTGGAAGAGAGATCGGGATCTTCCACAAACCTTCTCGTAGGGGACTTGACTGTAAGCCTCATCGGCTATATAGGTCAGGCACGACATAAGCTGATGGGCCCTTCATTGCCACCCAACGAAGAAGAGAAACCTACGATCCTCATGCTCCTTATACTCCGGCACCATTTTCTGGAACCTCGCCGGCAATCTCTCGAGATCATCAAGCAATCCTCGTCGGCCTGTTGGGCAGAGATTGTCAGCACGTATGTCGAATACCAATTTCATACAGGTTATGCCGCATATTTGCGATGACTGACCGACTGTCAAAGACCTGAAGTGACCGGAATCAGCATTATATGGAAAACGTGCAGGATTTGGACGGACAGTGAGCTGGACCGTGACTTACAGTTGCCTCTCGAGTTCGCCATGGGTTTCTCTCATGATCTGATCGGACAAATTCGGTCTTAGGCATCAGACAGAGTGAACATGTGAGGCGATCCGGCAATACTGACCAATCGTTCGAGATAAGTAGTCCAGCCCTAATGAAGGATGGACGAGATCAGTGCTCAACATGCGACTTTAATATACTTTCTGCATGAGCCGCTTACTTACTTCGTTGAGCCAGAAGTGGGACCACGAAGCACATCCGATACCGTTACCGAACCAGGACTAGATCGTCGAAGAGAAGTACGTTAGCGTCTCCGTGATGGTTCTCAGCTGCAAAAAATATGCGTCGGACGACCTCTTATAGCACTTACGTGGCTGATCTCGTGAGCCACCACGTCCACGGAAGAGCGATCACCGGCGATGATAGTAGGCGTAGCGAAGGTGAGGCAAGAGTTCTCCATGCCTGTTCAGCGTAGGTGATAGGTAGTTAGCCCATGTCAACACGCACATGCAAACGTAATGGTCGAGAACACGGCGATAGGCATGATTGGGCAGCTCACCGCCATAGGGGAATGACTCGGGCAAGAACAGGACCTCATATGTGCCAAACTTGTAGGGGCTGGTCAGATCCTCGGCAGTCTTGACGAAGCTGTGAGAATGGATGCCATGCTCAGCTAAGGAAGTATCGCAATCGGAGTTGATTGAGGAGCGACGGCGCCTTCACTTACTTGGCAGTATCCTTGTGGAACTCCCAGTACGCCGCGTCCATATTAAGCGGCTGATGTGTGCAAATCACCCATCGGCCAAAAGCCATCAGCCATATAGCTAGCTTATCGATCCAGCACCGCGGTTGAGTAGAGAAACTCGGTTCCCACTCACCTCAGTCCAGCATCCCGTGTCCCATTTCCTGTCCTCGAGCTTCTCGAAAGACTTGTGGGTCAGTTCACCGGCTGCGATGGCGATGAGGTACGAGGGGATGCCGACGGGCTAAGTCGGGGAAGCGGCATGTTAGCGATTATGAGCTAGATGTATGAAGTTGCTCGTGGTGGGGTAGGATTCATAGGTTCAGGATTTGCGGGGACGGTCCGGGTCATGAAAAGACCGTGTGCTAGTAGTGAATCACCGGCGCAACATTGAGCGGCGCAACTTGGAGAGGCGTCACTCACCTGCTCATACACGAACTCCCTCTTGCCCTCCCCGAGATCCTTGACGTCCTTCCTCAGCGCACTCAGCAGAACCTCAAGTCCCCTCCCGCTTCTGACTTTAGCGTCATACGAAGCTTTGACGGCCGGCGTGTCCTGGCACGGTAGCATGGACCGAGCGTGGATCGCCTGCGCCTGGGAGTAAAGGTACGGGTGGGCCTTTGATTTGGTCTGCGCCGGTTCAAGCCATCCCAACGCTGTACACTGGGGCGTGGTGGAGTATGTGATTTTGATAGAGACGGTGTCGCCCTTCTTGGCTGGCTTGGAGAGCTGCGTTCGGAGGGCCTGGCCCATCACTTCGATTCGCTTGTCAAGGGACCATTGCTGAGCGGTAGGGTAGGTCAGGCAAACGGATTAGTGGAAGGATGTCAGCGATAAATGTTCGTTCTATGTTCCAGCTTATCCCGAATAGGACTTCTTTTGCTGTGCTGTAACTTCAATGCAACCCCAACCCAGCGACCGGTGTCTGACTGTAATCCCTCTGGAAGGAACTCTTCTCACCCTTGTGAGGAGATTTTCAGATTCCACTCACAGTTTTCTCCCCGGCGACTTCAACGTCGCTGATGTCCAAAAAGCTAGAATCAAGCACGACCTCCTTGACCTCATCTTCCTGGACCTCAAGCTGTAATGTCGCCGACCCGTCGATGACCTGCTTGGTCCAGTCGATCTCCCAGTCGAGCGAGATGTGCTTGGTGAGCATCTGCTGGTAGTTTGATAGAGTCGCGAGGTCCCTATCGAGCGGAGAAGGGGTAGCGGGTCGGTGATGCGGTGAGAACGACATGTTGCGGGTAGTGGTGAAGCTAAAGCCAAAGTCAGACCTAGAGATGGGTCTTCGAGGACTGTTCGTGTGGATATGGGAGACAGAAGGTCTCGTTGTCGGTTTCGCTAGTGATAATGACAATGACGATTCGGAGCTATAACTTCCTAGTGCTAGTGCGAGTGACGATCGTCCAGAATAGAGTCGAAATTCGCTCGTGCAAAGCTGTCTGCCTGTGCGTGTGCGAGTGCCAGTGGGTCGTACGTATACGGCTGTACGTCGAAGACTGGATGGGGGAGGAAGCATGTATCTGTGCGACGGAAGATCGATACTAAAAGGAGGTAGAACAAGAGCTCGAGGACAAGAACACGCTTATGCCCACTCCGACTCCGGGTAAATCGGGCGTATCCGACCTCGCTACAATGTATCCTGATAGCATCCTGAACATCCTGAGCATCACATGGATCCATATTTATATATATCCATGCCATGCCATGCCATAGCCGCCGGAGCAGCCGAGCTGTGACTTACTGTACATGATCCGGCCGAGGAACGCTTTGAGCGGTAGCAAGCATACTCTTATGTTATGGCATATGAATATGTTCGCGTTGTATGTTGTGTAAAACTGGTCAGACGATACGATGTGGAAGAGTGGGATCAGAATACTGTACTCGTGACTGTGACTGCGATAGTCGACTCGTATCTACTAGCTGACAGCAATCAAGCTACCCGTCTCTCGATAACGCATAAAACATTGAAAAGGAAGAGACGGACGAGAGAAGAATTAGATCACATAGACATGCACATGAACACAACCTATAATACGTTTCGGGAAGGAAAAAACTGAACTGGAACCACATAACAACGCGAAAGCGAAACACATACACACACAACTACTACTGCTGCTGAATGCTTGGTATCTCTAATTCATTCTTCAGCCAATCTCTCTCTCTCTCTTGGTGAAGAGTGATGGCGATGACGCGGTGTATAGTAGTAGTCTCACGATGATTAGAGTGATTAGGCGGAAGTTCTGACCGACTAATGGCAGTTGTACAGGAGGACATGAGGAAATTGTACATGACGAGGATGGCCTATATGTCGTAGTCGTAATGGGGGAAATGGATAGGGATAGTGCGAGTGAACGTCGTGTCAAGGTCAAGATCTAAAATGTACGTTACGCGAATGAGCTTATCGTCCGATCGTAATTTCGACAATAGGAAAGGACAACACCACTCACCACGCAAAGTAGTGCGTATACATTTTCGAAGAAGGGTGGACCGGCATCTCGAGCTTGAAGGCATTAAGTCTGGTTGGAAGGAAGCAGGTTGGCCAGATTAGTAAAGCACAAATGATCGAGATCTGTTCAGATATGACTCACTCCTGCTTAATGGCCATGGCAAGCTCCGGGGTCAGCCTGTTACAAGTCGCCGGCTCTGACCTCCTATCGTACGTTCCTGGGTCATACGTAGAGTACACTGCGCATTCAGGCGCCCAGTTGATCCGCCTCCTCGCAGAAGGGGCGGTCATGCTTCTAGTCTGAGGCGGTTTGGTCCCTGTCTGACCCAGTAGTGATAGCGTAGGTGCAGAGGTGTTGTGCGAAGGGTTGGCGTAGAGGGTCTCCACCGCACCACCGTTATTGTTGGTCGAGGCTGAAGGCGCGTCGAAGGGTGAGAAGGAGGATGAGAAAGGGTCATAGGCTGGGTCGACTCGAGGTGAGGGATGGGCCAAGCCATCGAGTTGAGCAGGATTCGATGGCGGCAACTGAGCGAGTGGACCAGGTGTGGAAGTAACAGACGCTTGAGTAGAGTTGGATCGTTGGCGGTTGTAAGCGTTTTGAGGGTCTTCCGCGCTATATGACGACAGGGCTGCGCGTGTAGAATACCATGATGTCAGAAAATGCAGGTCTCGGAAACGGACTTCTGCTTTCGGACCAGTATCAAGGCGAACAGCACACTACCACACTCACCTTTGAGGATGCCTTTCTTGGGCACGGCGTTCCGGTCAATCCAGGCGTTGCCCCACGTAGCCTGGAACTCTGCATCAGCCTCTTCGGACAACCTCGTCCTCCCTAAAGTCATCGTGACATCTTCTACCGTTTCACCTTCGGACGAGTCGTCTTCGCTGTCATACTCCTGGTCAGTCACTGCCACCGCATGGACGACAGTGGGTGCTTGTGAAGGGTGGACACGGACCACCTCTGGACCTGTTGATCCGTTGGGGATCGACGCAGTCACCGAAGCGATGGAAGGGAGGTTGGACTGTTGCGTCTGTCGAGTGGCGGTGTTGTTATCCCACGTCGGTTCACCAGATCGCTCAGTCTCCTTCTTGATCATCTCAGCCCGGGATCGCAAAGTGTGCTGTCTAGCCAGTTTGGCGGCTGGTGATAGCCCGGCGAGGGCTCGGTCCTCGTCCTCATTGAAACGGTCGGGTTCTGCCAACGCATGAGAGATCGTGGCAGGCGCAGCGTCACCCTTGCCTTTTTTCTTCTTGTCCTTCTTCTTCTTGCCTTCTTTCTCGGGCAGTGCGGCGTCCTCGTCTTTAGGCTTGTCCTTGAAGATTTTCGAGATGCCCATCAGACTACATACATGAACAGAAAATTAACAGGAGAATTGGTCAGCTTCCGGGTTCATGCCTTTATAAGATTAGGACTGCAGCCTACCTATTCCTTCGAGCAAGCTTGCCGATGCTACCCATCTTCCTGATCATCATACTCGCTGAAGACACGGTCGAAGACAAGGAGATATTATCGGTCGACATGTTCTTCATCCTAAACAAGCTTCGCTTGCCCTTCTCTTTGGTCTCTCCACCGACGGTGGCAGTGCGTTCCGTCTCGGCGAGACTGATCTCACTTCCCATTGCAGCCGGGTTCATAGTGAAGGGTGCCGAGGGCGGAGGTAGGTCGTGCTGGGGCGGTGTAGCAGGTGGAGTCGCTGATCGAGTCGATGATTCCGAGGGAGATGCAAAATGCTTGGGAGGCAGCGACTGCTTACCGACGGGAGCAGACGGACGCTGATCCTTCTTCGCGTCCTTGTCGAGAGCTTTTCGTAGTCTTCCTTTCAGTCCTCCAGTCTTGACCATCTTGTCAGTCGGTTCGGGTGTACTGGATGGTTGGGATAGGGGCGACGGTCGGGATGAAGCTGGGGTATTGGTAGCATTGCTGATAGGACCAGGATGGAGAGGCGTAGACGTTCGAGAGGCTGAAGCTTGACCCCGTGCCGCAGACGCATAGGTAGTAGATGTTGCAGTCGTCCCTGAGGCCGAAGTAGCAGCCGGCGCAGAACTGGAAGCTGGGGGTGGTACGGGCTGAGCCGAGCGGGTCGACGCGGAACTTTGCGCTGCAATTGGCTCACGAGCATGCGATCGTTCGCTTCCCGAAGAATTGTTGCGAGAATGAACGCCAATCTTGGGAGGAGGTACAATCGCTTCGTCGGCCAGATGCTCGCGCTCGGCATCTCGTCCTCTGTTCGCAATGTTAGCTGCAGCAGGCAGAGGTTTGGACGACGACGCCACTGGGGAAATTTGAGCGGCTCGCTGCTGCTCTGAAGCTATTTGGCCAGAGGATGATGAGCGAGACATAGAGGCTTGCGGTTGGTCTTGTGTGATAGATGAAGTCGACGTGGAGCGTGGCAGTTGCTCTCTTGACGGTCGAGCGGATGGACCTCGCTTGTAAGGGTGATACGGTTGCGGTGGTTGCTGTTGATGCTGCTGCTGGGCTTTAGGTAATGGTGCTTGGACCGATGACGACTGGTCGAAATACCCATTAGGGTACTGCTGACCTGGTCCTGAAGTCGTGCGCCTTCTGTCGTGATTTTGGTAATCGTTGTTGGCTTGAGGGGGTGGTGTCATGCCCCCTCCCGGGTGACCACCTCCATTCTGAACGGAAGCCATGACCATGTGCTGATACGCATTCGCCCATGCCGCAAAGTCCGCCTGAGACTGCTGGAACTGGTGGTAGCTCTGCTGCTGCTGCTGCTGCTGATGTTGATGTTGGCCTGGGTGGCCATTAGGGAACCCGTGGAAGGGAGGATTGTAGAATGCTGTCGCTGGCATGGCTGTACTTACCCAAGATTGAGGCTGACCGCCGTACATCTGATGCTGGGGTGGGAAGTAAGAATTGGGGAAAGGCTGATTATAGGGCGAAGGGTTTGAAGAGTTTGAGTTGGAGTTGGTTCGGATGTGTATGGGCACAGGAGGCGAAGGAGGGTCGTAAGGCGAGGAGGTGAAGGGAGGGGTGGAACGAGATCGTGGTTGATCGAACGACGGGGCGCGGTCCATCGAAGGTCGATGGGTAGAAGGTTGCATGTGTACCGCCGCTGCCATGGTGCTCCTGTACTTTTAGGGTCGATGGGAAAACTACGAGGTCAGCAAGTGGTGGCAGCGTTATTTATCTTGAGTATTCGCCAGGATGTTTCGCTGAGAGAGAGATTGATTGATATTGATGGGACTTACACTCAACACCAGTGAAAAGCTATCTGCTCATCCGGCGCCCTACTGAGACCTAGAGTACAGCCTTGGAGTCGGTGTAAGTGTAGGCTGATTATTCTACTGTGAAACGTCTATCTGGTCGGTGATGCTGAAAATTCCTTGAACGTCAGCATCATCCCCATCTGCATACGCGGAACAGATGTGACGATTCAGGGCTGTAATATCGATATTGAGCGAGGGGAAGATGGTGCGAAGGATCTTATGTAGCGCAGATGAAGAAGAGAGATGTAACAGATCAAAGGGGGTATGAGAAGTGGAACAACGGAGTGGGTAGAGTCTCGCTTTCATGCTAGGAAGCGCTAGAGCGAAAGTCGTTTCAAGCTCAAAGTTATAGCATCACACGGACCCTCTTGTTGACTCTTCCATCGACCACCTTGACACAAGGTCAAACTTTCATGACAAGCGGATGGAGATGCACAGCTGATGGGCCCGAAAGGATGCGATAGTGTCGGAGTACTCACATGGTATACTCTGCTCAGATGCAGTGATCCCGCACACACAAGAAGTACGAAAGGCCGACCAAAGACTCCGCAAGCGGTGTTGGGGACTTTACGCTTCTTCCGAGATTTGTATCGTATGTCGCTGCCGGCTTTGTTGACGTGTTTTGATATGTGTATATGGAGAGTATATCGAATGGTTCAGGTCGCGGTTTATGTTATGATATGTATATGATAAGGTATGTGAACGTTTGTTGACGCTCTAGTTCATAGCTGCTGATCCTATTGTTGGACGATCCGATAAAGCTGAGCTATAGGATATGGGGAGAAAATGACAAGTTAGATCTGATCAAGAAGCAAGAGAGAGCGAGAGAGAGAGAGAAACAACGCGAGTTGATCAAAGGGGTCTCAACGTTGAGGACAAGCTCGGGCGATATGGGCAACGCGGGAGTGAGGTGAGGTGAGGCAAAGTGATGGTGATGGTGATGGTGGTGGTGTCTGTACGTGTTTGTGTTTGTGTGTGTGTGTGTGTGTCTCGGGGCCACGGACTGGTGTGTACTGACAGAATGACAAGGTGGTATCACGTTGATCAAGCGCAGTAGCAGCAGCGAGTGGTTGATTGTGGTACGATCAAGCTGGATATTTGGCTGGCAGTTCAGCTCTCAGGCAGAAGAAGACTGGCAAGGATGAAGTGAAGCGAAGGGACAAGAAGTGGGACATGAGCCAAAGTAAAGGTAGAGAGAGACGCTGTCGCACAGACTGGCTATGAGCAGAGCAGTGACCAACGCGTTTCTGGTGGTTGTGGTGGTGGCGGTGGTGATGATTTTGATGGTATCACAGGGACTTGAACGCGACAACACACCGCACAGATCACCGCTACCGCTACTGCTGTCGCTGTCGCTATTGCCTCACCATCAAAATCACATTCTCTAGCTTTGATAAAGAGATCCAGGGACAGGGTATATAGGCAGGCAGGCGCAGACGGTAAGGTGCAGGGTGGAATGATGGGTCAAAACCCAGAAGGACGGACGAACGGACCAACAATGTCATACCAGGCGAAGAAGCGATCACAATGAAGAATCGCATAAAGCCACTGCCCACTCACTCACCTGTTCCCGTTGGCCTGCTTGCTTGACGACCATCAACGAAGCCACTGACTGACTTGGCTGATGATATCCCACCTCCTTGTTCCAACTCCAAAGTTTTTTCACTCCCCGTCGTATAGGACAAAGACAAGAAGTACCCCTTTGAAAGCTGTACGCGCGTTGATCGCTGATGGTTGGTCGAGAAGGCCTTCCTTTCAGTGCACTGGTGCTGCGGATTATGCTCGCTCTGGTTCGTACTATGTGGAATGACAATGACTGCGTATCTATCTTTTCTCCTTCTCCTTGTCGCGGTCTTGTTTGTGATCGTCTTGGTCGTAGTCGCTTTGCTGGCTATGGCTGTAGCTATGGCTATCCTCGGCGCGATGATATGTGAGTCGGGAGGAGGGTCACCAGGCTATGCTATGCTATCTTATCCTATCCTATGCTACAGTATGACCTTTCTCAATCGAGACCAAGATCAAGCAAAAAGACTGACCGTTCAAGAGATGGTCGGAACAACGAATAGCGAAACAACTGACCAAAGCTCAAGATAAAAAGCAATGCAACGTTAAACACAACACGTACGAACGTACTGTACAACCGTACCACCACCGTATGACATAACGTAATTGTGTAAACGGATAACGTCAGTCGCCCTTTGTCTTTTGCGGGTTGCTCTTGTCTCTTTATCCCGTGCTGTTTTTTTTTTTTGGGTGTCACCGTGTACGCATGAGCTGTTCTTGTAGCACTCTAGGACTCGGTTCCTTCAACCGTACATGTCATGCATGCTTGCATGCTGTTTGAGCAGTAGATTGCGCAAGATAAATCAATAATTCCTCATCTGTGCGGCAAACGACGCGGCCTGAGAGGGGAAGACGCAGGCACTTTTGTTTTTGTGTGCTGCTTGCAAATGACCGCGCTGGGCCGACAGCCTCATCCTCATGCTGACCAACGAATCGACGAGACAAGGGCCCCGGAATACGGAGTACAACACGGAATTTGCATAACGTACACTGTAAAGTATAGTATCATCAGCAGCTTGCAGGCATAAAGAAAAGAGTGCGACGCTGTGCTGTGCTTGTGCTGCGCGGCGAGCGATAGACTATTGAGCTAAGGTAAAGTAAAAGCAGCAGCAGAAGTAACAGGATAGGTAAACAAGCGTTTGAGGTGTTTCTCGATACGTTTATCTCTGGATGAGGTTAGACGGGTTTTCTGTTTTTCAACTTATCCAGCAACGAAAGGCAACGAAAGATATCGACAGTGCCAAGGCCGATATGGGATATGGGATATGGGATATGGCATGGAGGCTGACGAATGTCAGAAGGAGAGACGCTTTTCCCCTTCTTCGGAGAATTATCGAGACAAAACAAAGAGCTGCGGTATCGGTAGCCGCGCCGAGGAGTAAGTAGGATAGCATCAATAACTTATGGCGACTGTGGTTCTGAGGTTTGGTTTGAGCTTCCGAGCTTTGTTTATTTGACCGTTGATGGGAATGGGTAATTGGGAATGGGAGTGCAAAAGGTTAACCCTGAAGCTGAAATACATGTACCCTGAGAGCGAACGCCCAAGCGGTGCAAGCTAAGCCGACAATCGTCCACGTGCTAGCAGCGAGGGCGAGGGCGAGGGCTAGCATTTTGTGTCTTGTGGCGTGGCGTGGCGTGGCGTGTACCGTGATATATATGGTGGGCGTTGAGCATACAGCAAGTTACGATGTATTGTATACTGACCGAACTGGGCTGGAGAAAAGCGTCAGTATCAGCTTTGCTCCTTCTGAAAGCGAGAAGTCGAGAGAACACCAAGAAGGTGTGTGGCGTAGTCTAAGGGTACATGTAGTGAGTTGATCAAGACCTGCAGTGAGGGATCGGAGGGTGATACGAGCACTAACTGTATACATGTACTAGTATACTGTGGTACAACTTGGTCACTCACTGTACTCGTACAGGTTGTGTGAGGGGAGGCTAGTACTGTACTACGACTGCTCAGTAACCTAACATTACTCTATTCGAGTACCAGTACTTACAGTACAGATGGTCGTAGACTCACTCGCAACGTCCAGTACAAGTACAAGGTACTGCAGGATCCAGCCGTCCGCTGGGACGAACAGCAGCACCAGCACCGCTCCTCTCTTCGATACGAGTACGAGTACGAGTACCCACGTTCATAAACCAAGTCCAACTAACAGATGATCAGCAGCACATGTACTGTACTGCGTTGCTAAAACCCAGGTGCTACCTGTACTGTAGCATCGATTATTGGTCTTGGTCTATTTAGTCATTGCTGGTTCGCCAGACCAGACATGTACTCGTACGAGTATGAGTACGAGTCAAGTGTATACAGTACGTCATGTCCGAAGAGATTGAAGTTGATTAGACACCAAGCGAGATCAGATGTTCTTCTAAAGTTCGCTTGTCATACAGCACAAGTTCTGTACAAGTAGGCCATCTCTTCGATCTGAAGCTGCTGGTCATACAGTATGTACGAACGAGTCCTGTAGAGTTCTCGCACGGACGATATGTACTATGAACACACACACCACATTTCACACCTCAGAGCGAGCGCATTGGCATTGCATCTACGACTCCCCAGCGCGATTCAACTCCACACGCACTGCACTGACATCTGAATCGATTACTATAGAGTAACTTATATTACATCTGATCAATCATCCATCTGCCCAAGTACTTACTACTACTACTAACAGACTCGTGCGATACTGCTCTCAATACTAGTACTACTACTACTACTGCCGATCGTGATCATCGCCAACGGATGTAAAGTGTATATCTTTTGCTCTTGTTCTTGTTCTTGTTCTACCACTTGTGCATGTATACTGTACGTATGTCCATCTTGGCGGTCTGATCTCCGATTGCCGAGCGCGCAAGGAACGCGCGGGGTGAGAAAACAGTGTGTTGATATATAATCGGTCGGCAGGAAGGGAAGGATAAATGTTGTGCAGCGCAAAGAATACAGTAAATACATGAGAAGAAAGGATGACTGAGTGGATAGAAAGGTAGGTTTCCCATGGATAGCCGATTCTCATATACGAGAGTGGAGCAGGCCGAGCCGGATACTACCTCCCTGATTCCCTCAACTCGCCAGTCTGACCCCGCATCTCAATGCCTATACTGTATGCCTGTCGGCCAGCCCTGGGTAATCTTGTACAAACCCCTCAAAGTCCGATTGTGCATCCTATCAAACCCCATACCTGCGTGTCGCCTCACGTACCCCGCGACCACTCGACCGGACTCCCATTAATCCCGACTAGTGAAATTCATGCTCCATCTTACTCTCTACCACCGATAGGCTCATACTTCCAGATCCTAGCCATACAATCTCCACTTCCGCTGGCAAGGTATCCGCCGCTTCGAGCCAGGTCGATCGAGATAACAGAGTTCTTGTGGCCCTGCAGCATGAGCTGCGCCTGACCCGTCGCAATGTGCCAGAATTGGATCGATCGGTCCTTGGAGCCTGATACGACCCATTGTCCGTCTGGTGAGATGGCGACGGAGAGAACGTAGTCCTGAGGGGTGAATGAACATATTAGCAAGATTCCGGGATTTTTTCTGGCTCTTCTGGCTCGCAAAAAACCAGTATAGTAAGTGTTGTGCAGTGACACACGAACTCACCTTATGTCCATTGAGCGTCGACTGACACGTTCCCAGGTTCTTCTGCAAGTCCTTGGACCCAGCAGAGAGCGTCTCGGCCTCTCGCTTGGTGCCGGTGAGATCCCAGATACGCAAGGTTCGATCGAGGGAACCGGATACGAGGCATTTGCCATCGGGGGAGAACGCAACACTGCGATGACGGCATTCGATCAGCTTCGGTCGTTTACCTTGACTGAATTTATGTTGGGGCTGGCATTGGGATTACGTTTCTGCTCAACATACCTGTACACAGAGTCTTTGTGGCCCTTGAGTCTCTCGACCTGTTGTCCCGTTACAACATTCCACACTCGGACCATCGTGTCGAGCGAGCCAGCAGCGACCAGCTTGCCATCCGGAGAGACTGCATAGATAGCAAACCAGGATGAGCATCAAATCGCAAACGCAGTAGGGATTGTGTTGTAGTGAATGATCAGGCATGTGGAAGCGCACTCACGAGCAACAGAAGTGATACCCGCATCGATCGGTCCATGCTCATTGTGGATAAAGTCTTCAATCCTCAGATCAAATACACACAATCCCTTTTCAATGTCCCAGATTCGCGCCGACTTGTCACCGGAGCCGGAGACCAGGAATCGTCCGTCTCGCGAGAAGTCGAGCGAGTAAATCTCTTGCATGTGCCCCTGGAGCAAGTGCTTGATTCGTTTTTGCTTAATGTCCCAGATCTGATACAAACAAATCGACAGGTCATGATTGTCAGTGAAAGTATTCGTTGGCCGGCCGAAAGGTAACACCCCGCACGACTCACCCTGATCTGTCGATCCTCTGCTCCTGTCGCGAGATACTTGCCATCGGGGCTGAAACAGATGCTTCGGATATACAGATCGCCCGTTCGGTTCGCCGCCTCATCTTGCAGGGTTCTATAAGGCCAAGATAAGAGTCAGCTTCATGGCGCGCGAGAGCGACTCGCACGAAGTAGCTCACGTTACTCGACCGCCAGACTTGACGTCGTAAATCTGCGCTGTTCTGTTACAGCCGGTCGCGAGATATTTTCCATCGTTTGAGAACTTGACGCAGCAGACCACGCTGAAGGTAGACATTGGATCAGCTTTGTTGCTCGAAACGACATTTCCTCAAGCTCTGTGCTGGGACGCGACCCGGACTCACGTCTCATGCTCAAGCGTGTGCACCAACGCGACGTCCAACTGCTTCCTCATCTGACTGCTCCACATCGCCTGCCAGTCCCCTCCTTCCTTCTTGAGCTCACGCGATACGTTGTCCGGGTCCAGGTCGGACAGATGAACCGGTGGCGAAGGAGGTACGTTTGAAGCTGCGACGGCACGTTCTCTGTTTCGTCGATCGCGTTCCCTGTCCACAGAAGATGCTCGGGGACCGGCTACACCTGGAGGAGGGTATGGTGATCGAGCTAAAAAGACCAGTCCGACGATTCAAGACGAAAAAAAAGGAACATCATCACGCGTCAGTCTTGCCATCGAATCGAACGGCAGGTAATTCAAGACGTAGTATGTGTGAAATGCAAGAATCTTACTCACAGCCACCTGGCTCTCCACCGTTGAGAGGGGGACCGGGAAGAGAGTTTCCATAAGGTGGTCTATCGTCGCCTCCTGGCCTCGGTAACTCTGGCGGAGAATTAGGGGCAGGAGGAGGCCCACCGCCGCCTATCGGTCCACCGCGGTTATCCAACTCTCTTCTCAGTCTAGCAATCTCCGCTTCGTACCTGTCGCAATACGTCAAGCGTCGCAATTAGCTGAATTGTGCCTATCGTGTCCGACATTTATCAGAAAGGGGCGGTCGAGAGATAGAGGGACGCACTCTTGTCGGACTTTGGCATGGTTCGCCTCGAGCTCATATAACGACTGTCTGATCAATCCCAGCTCGTTGATCTGTTGTTGTACTACCGCACCGTAAGGCAGAGACGTGCGTTAGCCGCTGAAATGGACTGTGACTGTCCCTCTATGTTTGATGTCGACGATGATGAGGTGAGACCTACTTTTCGCCTCGTACTCATCTCGCTGAGCCTTCCACACGCTGCCTTCCTGACCGACCTGCTCAAACTCATTCTTGATCAATTCGAAGAACTCGTTCAGTCTCGCCGAGGACGAAGCCGAGAGCACGCTCGGTTGCGCGGGTGCACCTGCCGGTGGGAGTCTGTGATGCTATGTAGCGAACGATAACGAAAATGTCAAGGTCAAGGTCAGTTCAGTTCCTTTGTATGGAGTTGGGACATTGTTGTTATCGTCTCCTGGTATAGGCGATGAATGGATTGGACTCGGATAGAGGATGACGCGTGATGTGAAGTGAAGTGATGTGTTTGGGCATTTGTTGATGATATGATATGATGTTTTGTTTCGCTTCGCTGCGCGCGATCGACGTACGTTGTAAATACCTGGCGGCTGCATACTCGGTTGGGACGATGCGATGCTTTTGTATCGAATGAGGAGTTGGACTTGACAATGTCGATTAGTGGGTGGATGGTGGATGGTGGATGGTGGATGATAAGGATGGATGGATGGATTATTGGATTGATTGGATCAAGTAGAAGGATGGAAGATGTTGGTGAGGTGTGAGGTGAGTCGTGGTGGAATGATGAGTGATGAGTGATGAGCATATGAGCATGAGTGATAAGAGTACTGTATACTCTGTATAGTGTGTAGCCCTGTTTTCCCTGTTATATTATGGCCAGATGCATATGCCACTAGTACTACACACTACTCACTACGCTATAAGCTCCCCTGACCCTGAATGCTGAATGTGGGTTATGCAGTCTAATAGCTATAGCGTGTAGCGTGTATGTTTCTCGTTAACGCCGCCTTCTCTTTCCCCTGCTTTACCCCGTTCGGCCTTGAGCTTGAGCATTGACATATGCATGCCTCACACCCGTCCGATCAGGTACCGCTTATGTAATAGACTTGCCGTAGGCTCCCTCACGTGACATGAGCAGTTCCAATGCACGGACATCCTGGCTTGATTTGGTTCCGCCGTACCGTGTGTTTGTGAAACGCGTCGAGCTAAGTAAGAAGTCAAGAAGTCGAGAAGTCAAGAGGTAGAAGTCAAGCAATCAAGCGATCAACGAGAAGATCAACGGACCGAATAAAAGCTGATCTATCTCCTACTCGCAACCCCCACGGACGACACTCGGCAGCATTCTCCGTCTTCACACGACGGCACAGCTACAATGCCGCCAATGTTCACCCCACCCAACCCGTCCTCGTCATCCGGCCCACCGCCCATCTCATACTCACCGTTGCCCTCAACATCCATCCGAAGACACCGGGCCCTCCCAGCTCGATCATCGCTCTCTAACAGCTTCTCCATGGCTCCAGGCGCAGGCTTGCTCGGTGTCGGCGCTGGTCCCGGTGCCGAATCGTCTTTCACGGGCGACATGTCAATGGACGGCTCAGATACGAGCTTTTCGTTTTCGTACCCTTCAAGAAGAAACAACAGGAACAGGAACGATGCGCATGCCTCGTATCCGTCGAATACGACGTTGAACTTCCTCTCGTCGGCTGCTGTTGAACAAGGTAATAGAGGTATGGCTCAAGTGTCCCCTCGAGTGAGACCAAGTTCAGCGTCCAAGAGGTCAAGCGGATCTTCGAGAACGGCGAGAACGACGCCGACATTAGCAGGGATGCCTGAGCTCATTGGCCGAAGGGACCGGGTCATCGACGGCTTACCTAATGCCAATGTCAACGT
Source organism: Kwoniella sp. CBS 9459 (assembly GCA_036428585.1). NCBI lineage: Eukaryota > Fungi > Basidiomycota > Tremellomycetes > Tremellales > Cryptococcaceae > Kwoniella > Kwoniella sp. CBS 9459. The sequence goes on from CP144069.1 coordinate 127,844, forward strand.
TCGCACGAGATCCAGGCTGGGCGAAGTCTCTCCTGATCGGGAAGCAGATCAGGGTAGAGCAAGAACAAGGAGGACTTCACCTCGCAAGCGCACGCAGGAATCACAACAACAACAAGTTGATAGAAGAAGCGACGGAGAGGAAGCCGACTATATCCAACCGGGACCACTGGCGGGGGAGCAAGAAGGTCAAGAGGGGGATGAAGAGAGGACGTGGAGTATGGTCGACTCGATGAGGCTCTGGAGACATGATGCGATCATGCAGCATCTGTATGAAACAGCTGCGTTCTGGGGTGATAAAGTGTTGAGCTGGACCGGTACGTATATTGCCGTGCGCTCGTTCATATATCCCACATTTCCGGAGCTGACCTAATGCTACCTTCTTGTTCCCTGCTCGCTGCATATAGCCGATCCGAACGATGCCTTTTGGCTCGCCCAAACACATTTCTTGACAGGGCACTACCTCCGGGCGCAAAAACTCTTAACAGACCCCTTACCGCCTCCGCCGTCGAGATCCACCATAATGCCACATCGCGGATCGCGGGAGAAAGGTAAAGGTCGATCAGAGGACGAAGATGATCTAATGAATGGCCACGGCCACGGTCACGGTCACGGATACGTACGGCTCGAATCAGGATCGTTGGATGGAGTAGAGAACGGAAGACAAGATGTACTGGGAAGGAGACTGGTGGATGATAGTCTCGCTTGTCGATACCTTGCGGCGCAATGCTTGGTGAGTTGAAGTCATCTCTGGAAAGAAAAAAAAAAGCATCATGGGTGGTGGCAGAGACAGACGCGACTTTGACTTACCTTTCGGTCGATAGGTGCATCAAGAGAAATATCACGAAGCGCTAGAGCTGCTAGGAGAATCAAATCCATTCAAGGAGGCCGGTGAGTTCTTGCTGTTCTTATTTTCATAGCATGGAGCGCTACTACTTGAAGAATCGGGAAATCTGAATTCTGATACCATGCGTCGTGCCTACACAGGACCTGATGTTGGACCGGAGAAACCGTCGCAGGATGAAGGTATCAAGGTGAGTTGACCGATCGACTCCATCTTCTTGATTGCCCGAGAGCGCCAATGATGTGCACCTTCTGAGAGAGGGTAGTCTTCCTAAATGCGGATAAGAAGTTCTTGATGACGATCCGTACTGACGGTCCGCTCGGCTCGGCTTCAGCTGCACTCATCAATATGTCATCTCCGAGGCTTATTACACCTCCGCCTGTCGTCGTTCGCCCTGGCGAAAGAGTCGTTCATGGAAGCTTTGATGCTGGATGTCAAGAACTACGATGCGTTCAGGGAGCTGGTAGAGGGCGGGATGATGTCTGAGAAAGAGGGTGAGTGGTGCTCGAGCGAGGGGGGTGGGGGTGGGAGGGGGAAGTGGGTAAAGGACGCACTCTGTCTTTCCCTGACACCTGTTGGAAGAAGAGTGAAAGCTTGTGGAGCTGGGAGCTGACTTCATCGTAGAATGGGAATTTGTGAAAAGCTTGTCTTATCGCAAGCAACTATCAGAAGACGACGCCAATTTCGTCAAGATGATCTACCTGACCAAGCTGAAGAAGGTGAGTGAGGACAATAGTTGTACTTGTCCTTCGTCGCCTGAGGCTGCCCATTCACCTTTCACCCCTCACTACGAGGGCCGGCCATCTCACTACCGCTACCGCGTCACCTATTTGATTCGAAGCACTGGTTCCTTAGTTCTTTTGGCTAAAGCTGACAGTCGGTACCGCGCGTGATACTTAGGACGGCCACGTACGCGAAGTTGCAGAAGCGAGAGAAGCGCTCGCGAACGAGTATGGCCTGGCGGAGAACTGCGATGTCCTCGTCGGTCTGGCGGACGAGTTGTACGCCAAGTACAAGTGGGAGGATTGCTATGCCGTCACGTCCAAGTGAGTACTTTTTTGCATGACACAAAGTACAAGTAGCTTCGTTTGGACGCTCATCATTTGCTATTTCGTCTTTGTGTGTATCTTCATTTCATAATCAGAATCCTCGCTCGAATACCGGGCCACCCAACAGCGCTGCCCTTGCACTTGGCATGCATGCACCACATCCATCGTCTACGATCTTCTCTCTTCATGCTAGCGCACGATCTCGTGGAGCAGGACCCGCATGCCGCGACGACGTGGTACGCTGTCGGGCTGTGGTACTTCTCCGGCAAGAGGTGGGGCGAAGCGAGGCGCTATTTCAGGTGGGTATTATACTTCTCTACGCAAGGCCATAGTCCTAGTCCTTTCTCCTAGATTGCTGCTCAGGGCTGATGCTTCCACCGATGGTAAATCTGGAAACCCTCGATCGATCGGCCGATTGTAGCAAAGCGAACCTGATCGATTCACGCTTCGCCCCCGCCTGGATCGCTTTCGCCCACTCGTTCGCGTACGAGGGCGAACACGATCACGCAATTACCGCCTACTCTACCTCTGCTCGTCTGTTCCAAGGGTAAGTAGCATACGACGCACAATGAAAATCTGGTCTGGCCTCGGTCCAAATCAGCCTAAATAGAGTTCCGGACTGACTCGTGCGTTGATCCCTTGCTTGTATATACAGATCCCATCTTCCCCTCTTGTTCATCGGTATGGAACACCTTCAACTGAGCGCTTCGCATCTCGCCGAAGAATACTTCAGAGCTGCCGAAGCTATCAATGCTTCTGATCCGCTGTTGCTCAATGAGCTGGGAGTAGTCGCGTACAACAAGGAAGAGTGAGTGGACTTTACATAGTATGGGACGCTCTTCGTCTCGGGGCCAACGCTGTGCCATCGGTTCTAACCCTTGCCTCGACACACCATGTCTTGCGATCGAGATAGACTGGGGACCGGGGACTGACTTTATATCCTCTACACTCCTTTCGCAATCATTCAGCTACGACCAAGCCGCCAGCTACTTCCGAAAAGCCCTTCGCGCGTCGTGGGAGATGCAAGGTGTCAAGTCTGTTTGGGCTGTCACGTACTGCAATCTCGGTCACGCGTACCGCCACATGAGGTAAGTCGAGGCGAGGCGACGTCGTAAAATGCCTGTGTATGTGTGTGTGTATATGTTTAGCCACAGACGTTGATGTGTGGTGTGGTGTGGTGTGGTGTGATCGATTGTTTTTGTAGGAACTACGATAAAGCCGAGCACAATTACCGCCTCACGATCCGCCTCGACCCTACCAATGCCGTCGCCTACTCCTCACTCGGTATGATCTGGCAGTTGCGCGGCGAGGTTCGTGAGGCTATCAAGATCTACCACCAGGCCCTGTCTCTCGGCTCGCAAGACCCCATGACCACCGTCCTGCTTGAGATGGGACTGAGGGAACAGATGGAAGGCCTCGACCCGACGACTTTACCCGGTCTTCCCGGCAGATTGGGCGAGCGCGACATGGACCCGTTCGCGGTTCCAAAGGGGAATCCCATCTTTGGACCTCTACCCATCGAGCTGGATCCGGCGACGCTAGATGACGCAGGAGGTGAGAGCGTGATTCACCAGCCAATGCCGAGTCTGCCACCTAGTACATCTACTGCGAATCGATACCAGAACCAAAGTCGTGACCATAACCAGAATCATACCGCCGGACATAACGGTGGTACGAACAATATGTCCTCCGCTCAGGCCCAAAGAGGGCGGAGCAGTCATGATACCACCGGTAATATATTCGTTCAAGCGCACGGAAGAAGGACAGGGGATAGATCACCAAGGTCAAGGATAGGCGATATGAGCACCGTCGACGTCGATCCGGATCTTGAAGAGGAAGAAGAAGATGATGTGCATGAGCAGGAAGAGAGGGAAGAGGAAGATATTGGAGAGGGGTCTACGATGGAGATTGAGGATGACTAGTCTGTCTAGTCTAGTAACGCGACCCACCATAGCGAATGGAATGTAATGTAGCATGTCTCGACTACCTGTGCACCACTGGTCATGTATGTCAGTATGCACACACAGCAAGAGACTTTGTTGTAATGCTCAGCATCAAATCCAGAATGGACAGTGCATTCATTGCATTGCATATATCCCGGATCGCCTAGCTATAGCATGGCAGAGTCGCCGACTAGCTATCGTAACGTAGCGTAAAGCGTAAAGCGCATCGTGCCTGGATCGAAGCATCTTCTACTCGCGACTCCGAGTAACTTAAGAGTATGGTCGAATCGGTTATCTGGAATTGCGACGGCAACGCAACGTAATGGGACTCCCATTCCCATTCGCGTTCGCATCGCAACTTTATATCTTGTTACAGGAGTATCATAATCTCGATCACTCACTAGCTAGCTTACATCATCCTTCGTCGTCGAAACGATCATTGGCAGCTCACCAGCAGCGACAGTATATACCAGCATCAGCGATCGGCAATCAACTAGTAGTCGCGCACTTCTGGAGGTAGTTTACACTTCTTTTCGAAATCTTCAAGATCCAAGGCCAAAATCAGCCAGGTTCAGATCCACCATGAGCTTCCACAATCCCTCCTCATCATCATCAAACCCTCCACCTCCTCAACGACCATCGATATCGCCCAATCCAAATTCGAACACGAAATCCCACGACTCGTCTGAAAGGAACTCGGTCGCCGAATCCAAGCCTAAACCTCGAGTCGAAGATGAAAAGCAAGCGAGAGAGAAGATGGTCGGTGAGGCTATCCAGAACCAAGATCAAGAGACGACGACGACGACGACAGCTCGTGAAAACGATACTCATGCTGGCGATGATAAAGTACCTACGCCTATGCATGCAGGGGATACGGGCGATCTCCCTTCAGGCTCACAGTCACGCTCAGCCTCAACATCAGGTTCACGCTCACGGACCGGCTCGAAGTCACAATCACATCCTGACTCTGACTCGAAACCTATTCCTTCAGAACCAACATCAAGCTCGAGCTCGACCGGCTCGCGCTCGACATCGACATCGCCATCACGAGCTAGATCAAGCTCCACGAAACATATCAACGCTAGTAACGGACATCTTGGCGGCCGCGCTTCTGGCTCTGGTGCGGCGAATGGAAGCGGGAACGCAAACGCCGATGGAAATGCAGAAGAAGGAAACGGACTGCAGAGGAGACCTACGGGCGTCAGAAAAGGTGAGTCAAGATCTGGTCCGATCCGAATCCTTCATCAAATGATGCTTCGACCGGAGTCGTTTCATCCTATTTGTCATTTTGCTTGGGGTATCTTGTCATTCTCTTGCTCTATCTCATCGTGGTGGTGGATGTCTCTCTCTGTTTCTTTTGGCCTGACGACCTTCTCATCTTGTTCTGAGTTGTGCTTGAGGATGAGCTTGGGCCAGCCTTCTGTTCCCGTTCCCATCTGCGGTCTGAGCCGGGCCTATGTTATTCCGTCTCAACGCATTCCCTTAGTCACATCCTTTCCCTCTCCTGCTGCGAGGGAAATCCGCGAATTTCCTGTTCCTCTTGAGAAGGCAATGACGGCGGAGTCTTTATGCTACGGCCAGAAAAAAAAACCGCATGGAGCATTGACGATGGCGCAAGAGCACGTTATCTTATCTCCTTTCTCCCATCTTCTCCCATCTTATCTCCTTTCTTTTTCTTTTATCGCATCGCTTTATCGCTTCATCACGTTATCGCTTGGTCATACGTTTCAGTCTCAGTTCTACCGCACTGCGTTGTCGATCCAGTCCTGGTCTTAGCTATAAGCCAGGAAAGGAGGCAAGGGAGGAAGGCGAGGAGGAAGGCGAGGAGGAAGGCGAGGCAGATTGCGTGCGCGCATGCGTGCGTGCGAGCTTGTCTTTCGGGGCTGGACGGAGACGATGACCAGCCATGGTCGTTCATCACTCGGCATCCTGTCTTATCTTATCCATCCCTTGCTCTTTCCTTTGCAGCTCGGTCCAGCCGACACCCTTCTTGCCTCCCCTGTTACCTTTTCCTCTTGCTTGATCTTATCTCTTCCAATATGTCATTTGTCATTTTGCTATTTGTGATCCGAAGTCCCAGTCGTCGGCAATAAGACGACAATGGCGAGCTCTCCAGCTGCAGCTGAAAGGAGTGTAGAATGCGTGCTATCGCGTGAGCGTGAGCATGAGTGTTGTATTAGGCGTCGGCGATGGTGCGGAGCGGAGCGGAGGATGAACCGAACGCAACGGAGAAAAGAAAGCGGCCGAGGCTCAGGCTGAAAGATGAATGGTACGATGGCGAGCTTGGTGGTGATACCAATGAGGAATGTTCATGATGTGTAATCCATCCCCCACCCTATGTCAGTTGGCGAAGGTCGGGGCGGGGCTGTACTGGAGTCACCGAACAGCTTGGGGGGAAGGACGAACCGACGGTGTGTACGACACAGAGAACATGGCCGTTGCAGACAGAGCAGAGCTGGGAGGAAAGGTATATAACGCTGCCAAAGGATAAGGATGGATGGAATGGGGGGTCCTTGAAGATCATTTTCTTGTTCTTGCCGATCACCTCACTTCAACATTACACACACCTTGAACCCACATCACAACAGCTCTGCCTTGTCTCCACCTCGTTGACCCCATTGAGCGATCAACTGCACTCTATTCGCTCTTGGCTCTTGCCCGATCGTAGCGGATCAGAAAGACGGCTTTGGGGTGTTTCATCCGTCATTTTCTTTCGTCAAACAAATAATAGCGCATTTTGTGTTGCTAGGGAGAGGAACGATCAGATCAGATCACGTTCCCATACCCATTCATCATCGCATCGTTGTTGTCCTTCCGTACCTTCCTTCACTCGTTCTCGTCGGTCGTATCGCTTGATCCTGGCTCCCTCCCGACCTTGTCAATTGTCATTGCCATTGCTAGAGTCGTTATCGCTGACGCCAGATATCGTGCTCACGCTTTGACTCAACTTGACCTTACCTATCAACGTCCCTCTTATCGCGTTTCATCGATCCCTTTGGGCTCTGCTCACACCACACCACACAAACCACCCGCATACCCGCATAATTAAACACACGACTCATTCAAATCGACCAACAATCTCAATTACGATCGGAACGACAAACCTTTCGCTGTTGATTTCTGGTCCTGGTGTATATCAAAAATTGTCTTCTTGATCGTCGTACCGAATCCGTCTTCTCCTTGTCCTTGTCCGACTTCGGCCTGAATCTCTCGCAATGTCGCTCACCGATTCTCGGATTCTGCCCAACTTGTACGACGGCCTCGCGACGCCTCCTCTTTCACCCACCGGGCTTGGTCCTCAACAACGGTTCTTTGCTCCCACCCGATCCCGACCCCTTTCACCTCTTCATCGTGTCTCTTTCCCGACTTCCACACCACTCACTCCTGCACCTTCTGCGCCTACTTCACCTCTGGCTCGTTCTTTGGAAAACAAACCCATTCCAAATGCTCCTATTGCTCACGTTGCTGCTGTCGGTGCTACCCCTTCGCCATCTGTGAAACTCCATTCTTTGCCCACTGGATCCTTACAACCTACTCAATTCCCACTCATCCAACTTACTCCAAACGCAAATTTCACCATCAACGGCCTTCATTCGTCCCATGATGTAGACTCGTTGACCAGGGAGCGGAAAGGGAAGATGCCCGCTCTATCGCATCTGCTTAGCGTCGGCAATGCGCGAGGTTTGAGCCTCGCGGCAGATGAGCGATACGTCTATGCGGGGTGTCAGAGCGCCGATAATGAGATCACCGTGAGTTTACAGTTCACTTTGATGGCCGATTGACCGCCGGATCCCCGGAAGCTAATCGGTCTATCAACTGACCAAATCATGCATGCGTAGGTATTCTCTCGGGCGTCGCTGCAACCCATGTACAGGCTGTTGGGTCACCAAGGCAGCGTGTTGGCTCTGCTCCTCATCCAAGCCAAGAATTGGCTCGTGAGCGCAAGCAGTAAGTCGATGATTCATTCAATGCCACCAAATATGATTTCAATCAACCCCGTCATCGTCATCGACACTGTCCCCGTCCCTTTTCATCCGCAGTCATGCCATCAAGCAACATGTGTATCTGTCAGCTGACCCATTGCATGGGTGTGTTGTGTGTCCTTCAGGTGCAGGCGATGTCAGGGTAAGTCAAACTACATGGGCATTGACCGCGGCCTGCCAGGGCTGACTGACTGCTTGTAAACCCCGCAGATATGGTCCACCAAGACCCTTGAGCTCATCTATATCATCCATCCCTGTGATGATACGGCCGGGGACATCTATTCTCTTGCTTGGGACGACCGAGAAGGCGGCACTCTGTACCTCGGTGAGTGATTTTCATTGATCAGCCTTAGTTGCGTCGGTCACTATTTGAGCTAGATACTGATGCATCTGATAGGCTCTCAAAGCGCTTCGATCGAATGGGTAAATTTCGCCGGTCCCGGCCCTGACCGGAAGCGACAAATTTCAGCGGCTGATGCCAGCAAAATCGAAGTCGTCCCGCTCAACCAGAATGGGGCTGATCCCGTCGCTCGATCCAACGGCAACGGCAACGGCAACGGTGGCGGGGGCGGCGGGGTAAGCAGTGGTGGTGGTGGTCCATCTCAGCGCACGGGACGATACAAGCCCTCCAAGTTTTTCGATAATCCGCCATCTGGAGCGTGCAGCGGCAGCGGGACCAGCACGCCCCGTTCACCTGCCATTGGAGGTGCAACCCCGATCGGTAATCGCAAGGAGATGTTCAGCTCTGCCGATCTCGACAAGCTCAGCTTGAACGAACGCGCCGAGCACCCGGCCACCGAGCTGGAGATCGGCGCTGAGTCAAGGATGGCTTTCGCCCACTATGGATACATCTACGCGCTCGAGATGATCACTCGACCCGACGGCAAGAAGTGGCTCGTCAGCGGTAGCGGCGATTCCGACGTCAAAATCTGGGAGAGCGCGTTGGGTGGCGGTCTCAAGCTGGTCAGAGAGTTTGATAATCTCCCAGGAGGTGTCCTCTCGTTTGCTGTGAGAGACTCGCTGCTTTATGCCGGCTTGCAGGCAGGAGAGATCGTCGTCTGGGATCTCGAGACCGGAGCGTGTATCAGGACGATCGAAGCACACGACGGCGATGTCCTCTCCATGTCTGTTTTAGGAGGAGACGTTTACACCGCTGCTGCCGATGGAAGAGTGTTGAGGGTCAACGAGGAATTTGACTGCACGGCGGCTTTCAAGGGCCACAGCGGGACCGTCATGAGCACTGCTATAGTCAAGAGTTTGAGAGGGAGTGTTTGGGAGTTGATTACGACTGGAAGTGACTCGTTTGTCAAGGTGAGTATAGAGTACCGGAGTCCTCCTGATCCCAGCTTCGAGGGGACCAAGTGATCTGGCAAATTTCATGATGGTCACGTTCACGTGGCTCATGGCTGACCTGTGTTTCCACCTAGATCTGGAACATCGAAGTGAACAAACCCTCAAACCGTGACGACGAAGTCGATGTTGACGTAGAGGGCGAAGGCGACGTGATGCTTTATGCGCTGTCGAAGCTTGTCGCCGTACCGACTGTTAGCGACGAAGCGCATCGGGAGAGGTGGGCCAGCTGTCTGCTTCGTATCACTACAATGTTAATTCAGCTGACCTCGATGTGTTTGGATCGTGATTAAAAAGCTGTCGGCAAGGCGCGCATTTGCTGAAGAAGATCTTGTCTCAGCTTGGCGCCAGTACGCACGTGGTAAGTGGAGCTTGCAGTCACCTTTAGATTGCTCTGCTCAGACGGATGCTGATCACATATCATATGGTGCAACAGCTGTCTGGGGAACAGGGAAAGAATCCGCTGGTACTCGCTACTTTCGAGGGCAGAGACACAGGCAAGCCGAGGAAGCGATTGCTGTTTTACGGTAAGCTGCTGAAGACTTTGTCGCCGGGGCTGAATAGATGAAACTTACGCGATTTCGTATATCAGGTCACTACGATGTCCAGCCTGCTGCCGAGGAGAAATGGGAGACCAACCCTTGGGAGCTTTCAGGCAGAAATGGGTGAGCGCCTTGTCCATCCCTCTTAGTTGGTTCTGACTGTTGCTGAAGTCTGGCCGACGCTGACACATACATGCCTCTAAAAGCTATCTGTACGGTCGAGGAGTCACAGACAACAAAGGTCCGATACTGGCAGTCGCTTGTGCGGCTGCTACCCTTCGACAAAGGAGAGAACTCGATGTGGATCTGGTCATGATCATCGAGGGGGAAGAAGAAGCTGGAAGTCGTGGCTTTGCGCCTACGGTTCGCAAGCACAAGGTGAGTGGGCCCTCATATAACACTCCTTGATTGGTAGCACCAATCTCCGCGAGGCAATATCTGTGAGAGTGACAGTAGTCAACCAATCACTGTATCACGACGTGCTGTACATCTAGGACCAAATCGGACATATCGACGCCATCCTCCTATCCAACTCGACGTGGATAGACGAGCAAGACCCGTGCGTGGTCTTTGGTATGCGAGGCGTCGTCTACGCCAAGCTCAGCGTTGCTAGCAAAGATGAGGACCTGCATAACGGTGTCGACGGTGGCGCTACTGCCGAACCGATGATCGACATGGTCAAGCTGCTGGGAGCTTTATCGGATGCCAAGGGTGTGAAAGTGCCTGGATTTTGTGAGTGCGAGCATGAGCGAAGGAATTCGCCGTCAGACACTACCGTCCCGTTCCGTTACTCTGAGATCGTGCTTCCCTTTCGTATGATAGAACGGGGAGGTCGACGAGATTGACGCTGACGTGCTGCCACCAATCACGTCGTGTCTCTCCCAGATGAGTCCGTCCGCGCCTCAACGCCAGAGGAAGAGTCCCTCCTTTCCGAAGTCGCTTCAGCGTCCGGCCGCCCACTTGAAGAGCTCATCAGAGTATGGCGTCAGCCTTCCTTCTCAATTGCGAACATCACTTCATCCGGCTCAGGCAACAAGACTGTCATACCCAAGAAAGTGTGCGCGGATATCAGTATGCGTATCGTGCCTGATCAACAGCTCGAGGAGATTGTGCGCACTTTGAAAGAGTTTTGTACGAGCACTTTCGAGAATCTCGAGTCTCCCAATACCTTCGAGGTGAGTAGATCGCCCTGGTTCAACGGGGCCGCCCATTCACTCACTCACTCACTCACTCCTCCCTTGTATATTTCTGCAACTGACTGTCGAGGTGTCGTGGTGATTTAGATCCAAGTGACCCATTCCGCCTCATGGTGGCTAGCCTCCCTCGACTCACCTTACCTTAAAGCGCTCGAATCTTCCGTCCAGGATGTTTGGGGCGTGAAACCCCTCAAGATCCGAGAAGGAGGTACAGTGCCGACCGTCTTCTGGCTCGAAAAGGAATTCGGAGCGCCCTGTGTTCATCTGCCCCTTGGTCAGAGTAGCGATGCGGGCCACTTGGCCAACGAGAGGATGAGGCTTTTGAATTTGAGGTGAGTTGTCGCCTCGGGCACCACTACCCACATCATGTCTCGGAAGTCTTCAGATACGGGTCTGCGGGCCTGCTGCCCATCATAGCAATTTGGTCCGCGTTGTATGTCTATCAAGCTGATCAGATCTGTTATTATATTTCCTGCTCGCAGGAACGGCAAACGCGTGATTGAAGCCTACCTCACTCGGCTCGCCAAGATCTAGCTTTCTGTGTAACGAATGGAGGAACCATGACATACCATACCATATGAATATCGGGTCGGCCAAGGTTGCGAAAAGAAGCGGATTTATTCCATACATTGCTTGCATATATACATGTTGTACATAACAGAAGTCGGTTTGAAATGGATGCACACGTACAGTACTCGCGGACTCAGTTGTACGGCCCGACAAAATCATTTGGACCGAGCGTCACTCTCTGTGGTCAAGATCAGAATCATAGGATTGGAACACATGACGAGGAGCTTATCTGCGCCTCGTACACGCTATTCTAACTGATTCCTTCTGAACAGCGATCAGCGATGAGCGATGGGGTCAGCTATAATCAGTCTGAAATGCACACGATTCTGCTTTTCTGTCAATGGGGTTTCGGTGTGGAGCATCAATATCGTATCTGTTCGCTTCGCCTTGCGTCGCCTGCTCTGGTGCGAAGCGAAATGTGGGAACATGAATATACATAACACTTCATACAACTGAATGAACAGGACACGATAATCAGCGGGCTAGTTCATACCACACAACGTGAGTGCGATCGGGCCAGAGCAGGAGGGTGAAAGAGCGAGGGCAGGGAGGAACAGCGAGAGTAGTAGAGGAGGACAGGAATACTGCACTGGTCCAGCGTTTGTAAGAAAATGAAAGGAAAGAGACTAGACGCGAGTCGGAGCTAGGTTAAAATTGCCACGGACACTCACGAGAGAGAATTGGAAGCAAGACCAAAAGCGTTTCGCTCGCGCTTGGAAACTCAACTTAGAAAATGACATCCTCGTCCTTGCCTTCATCGAGCATATCGGCCCCACCAGCATCCCCTCCTCCGATCCCTTCGTCCCGATGAAGTTCGCCGCCCTGCTCGGTGTACTCGGTGTTCTGCTTGCCTCGCTCGTCGTTGGCTCGATCGGCATCGCGTTTCTTCTTGCCTTGGACTTTCTTCAGACGGAAGAATTCCTCTCTGCAAACGTACGCGCATCGCATCGCATAAAGAGGTCAGCATACCAGTCAGTCAGATGGACAGATAGACGATCGGACACATATCATGCGTAAGGGAGATAATGGGTGGCGGAGAGAAGGCAAACAAGATGGGATCGGTCGTAGAAGCAAGACAAAATGTTTGGTTCACGTCACGTTAACGGAACAAGAGAGAAGAGTAAAAGTGCACCCACCGATCCATCTCATCCAGCTCCGAGTTGATATACTTGATCGTGTTGTCCAATCGCGGGATGACGACATGCTCAATCGCGTTGACTCGTCGGTTCGTGGCTCGGATGACCTCGTCAAGGATAGTAAACGCCGTCTGTTGAAGAAGGCAAGACCGAAAAATGTTGGTCAGTGCATGCGTCACGAATGAAGTGGGATAGAACGCTTGCGAGAGCCGAAGCCTTGTCGAGGAGATAGAAAGAGAGACGCAAGCCGCACAATCTTACTTTACTCACCTGAAGCGAAGCGAGTTCCACCAGCGTTCCGACCGCCTTGACGTATGTGTCTCTGCACTTCTGGATCTGTTGACCACCCCTACTCAAACCGGTGAGGTTGAAGTCTGTGCATGCAACAGGTCTCTCATCAGCATGCTTGGACTTAGGGTAGGACAGTCAGTAAGGTAGGATGGGGAGAAACACTCACCACTCGCATCTTTGCTCCTGACGCCGTCGAAAGCGGGCAGAACGACACCGCTGACATTCTCCTGCCTGGCCTGAACGGTGTAGCTGGCCTTCTTGACGGACTCTTGGACCTGATAAGAGATGTCTCCGGCCGTATAGGTGACTTCGGCCAGGGAGAAAGAGGCCAGTTGGAGTACTCTCCCCATGAGCCTCTTTGCCTGTAGTCATCCATAACAATCATACTCGGATGTCAGCCTCGCCCATGGGATAATCAAAGCACTTTGTAGACCGCACACATCATATGCCGCTTCTCGATCTGTATATTGGGCAGAAGCAACTCACCTCGTCGACTTTCCTCAGGATGGTCCTGAATCTCGTCGTGAGCGCATCTCGCTTCTTGGCGAGCAACGAATGACCAGTCTGAGCACCCTTCAGGCGACCTTTGGTCAAGGTCAAGTTCATTCGGGTTGGGCTATCATGAGAAATCAATGACATCAGTGCTGTTGTCTTACGTCGCTCGGTACCCCGCCCGAGCAGACACGTTACCCTAGGACAGGACTCACAAGATGGCTTCTCTAGGACCTGTGCCGGACATCTTGATGTTCTGCTATGTCTGGACGAGCGAAGAACTATACAGCAAGACAAGTCGGATGATGATATGATTGCGGATGATGTGGAAGTTAAAAGGAGAACAGATTGAATTGACTGAATCAGGTCATGCACATAACTTGATGCACCACCGTAACCGGATCCTGACATCCTCACCGTAGCGCGTTTGTCCCCTCCACCTCGAGAGATCCATCTATTGTTTAAACACATTTATAATTGCTGCACCTTTCTTGATATATGTATACATACCGATACTGACACCAATACCGGCAAGGGCAAAATGCGATCCGACGAAGAAGATGACGAAGATGAGTACTATGATGAGAACGACAATGACAATGAGGAGGACGAGGTGAGTGATCACCACTAGATCTGGACTGGGCCGCTAATCTCTAAAGTATCATCACTGCTTGTGATGTGTTCACTTGACAGGAAGATGGCGGTAACAGCGGGATAGATAGGGGCGACGATGGAGATGATGGTGAGGGTGATGATGGCTCAGCGTGAGTGTACATTACAGCCTACGATTGTGAAGCAAAGATCTGGCGGTGCTGATGCCTTTTCAATACCGGGGGTTCTTAGGGATGGATCCGAAGACGATGGCTCGGAGGACGACAACGGCGACGGTGACGGCGATGAAGAAGCCGATGAAGCTGATGGGGACGTCGATGCTGATGTTGATGACGAAGATGAGGACGAAGACGAAGAAGTAGACGTCGATGCGGAGGACGATGAAGCAGAAGGAGATGAGGACGACAATGACAACGACAATGATGATGCGGATGAAGACGACCACGAGCAAGAGGGAAGCACAGAGGACGACGAGGGCGATAGCAAAGAAGAGATCGATGGCGAGGATGGGGATGTGGATGTCACGATGGACGGAGAAGGCGCGGACGTCGAAGCCGGTGAGTTTGGTCTGTGTCATTGATCGTCGAACCAACTCGGTGTCATGGCTGATCGTTCCTCATACGATGCATAGCCTCATCACACCCTTCACAGAGCTCCAAGCTACGCTCGATACGAGAAACCAATCTACCACCACCGCCGTACATGATCCGCCGTTCACTCTTCACGCCTGCCTTTACCTCTCCGCCCAAATCACTATCGATCGAAGCCATCGTCGGTATTCCCTTACCGTCACCCGTCCATTCGCTCGCCGCGACCTCATGCCTCTCATACTTGCTGGCGGGAAGCCAGGATGGGTATGTGCGGGCATACGACCTCTGGGCCAGCGTTAACGGTGGTCAGATGATGACTGCCCAGCAGAGGAGCGTTGTTGGTCTAGGAGAGACAGTCAGCAAAGCCGGAGTGGGCAGGGGATGGTGGGCCAACGAAGTGGACGGCATCGCAGCGGGAGGTATACAGAAGCGGTCTGAGCCTGTGTACAGTATGGCAGCTGAGAGTGATGGTCTATGGGCGTTAACAGGAACTCAGGTGAGTCGTTCCCCCTCGCAGAATCATGTCGTTGAAAACCCCAATTCGATGGCTGAAGCTGGAATTCTGTAGTCCGGCCCGATCAACCTGTACACCATGAGACATGCTCCAGGTCACCTCGTACATTCACTGAAAGGCCATACAAACGTCGTGTCATGTATGGCCCTGCTGCCTAGCGAGAAAGGCTTCCTGAGCGGATCATGGGATGGCACAGTCAGGGTGAGCGATGTCCTCCGGCTTTTCATCCGAGCTATCCTTGTATGCCGTTTGAGCTTGATTTGTGGTAGCTGATGGTCTTTTTTTCTGGGGATTTGTCTCTCACAGGAATGGGATCTGAACACAGGCCAAACAGTCCGAACGTATCCTACCCACGGCGCTCAATTATCCTCAATATCCCTCCGACCCTTCTCACATCCACCTTCACCGTCGCCATCACCGTCACCACGCAAACGTGAGAGAGAAGATGGGGACGAAGACGACGCAGAAGAGCGACGAGATGATCGAGCTCCCAAGGAAAACATCTCGATCTCGATGGGATCTGATTTCTTCGGGAACAAGAAGGATGTCGATAAGGAGGACGAGCAAGCCGCCGAGGCGACTATCCCTGTCGAGGACGATCAGCCTAAATCTGATCCTGCCGAAGCCGTCCAAGCCGACGGTAACGGCGGACCAGTCGTGAAATCGGAAGAGTCGAACGGTGATATCGAGATGAGCGAAGTAAAGTCTCCTGCAGGCTCGATGGATTCGCTTTTCGGTGACGGAGATGATGAGGACGGAAACGCAGATGCGGAAGGAGAGACTGTGCCTCCTTCTTTGGTACCGACAAATGCTCCTACACCTTTACGAGATGTCTCGCCCGCGCCGCTCAGCTCGAAAGCGAAGCCTTTCGGATTGGCTTTGCCTGGACAGCCTAAACCCCTCGCACCGCCCACGGCGGCGGCTCCACCGACACCATCAAAGCCGACAGCCCCCTCATCAGTCGTGGAACAACCCACACCCTCGTCATCTTCCGCTCCTTTCTTCACCCCTCACGCTTCCATCGCAGGACCTTCGCATTCGCGGCAAGCTGCTTCACATATACCGCTGCTCAGCCCAACGTCTTACAAGGCCTTCTCGGATGATGTAATATTGACTAGCTCGATGGACGGTCAGGTGGTATTGATAGACAGGAGGGTACCGAGCCATGAAGGTACGGGAGTCGGGGTAGGGAGACTACAGCCTGGAGAAAGAGCTCCGCCGTGGTGCATGTCTGTGAGTGTGGCTCACAAACAGAGAATCACCATGACAAATGCCTTTGCTCTCTGTCGAGTCCGTTGAACATCTGGGCTGACCATTTCTCACTGTGATTCTAAAGGCATCCTGGTTATCGAACGGTAATCAAGTGCTAGCGGGTCGAAGGAACGGCACGATAGATATATGGGATCTGCGAAGATCGTCCTCGTCGACAGCGCCGAATCTGCTGCGGACGCTACGTACACCCGCTGAATCGGGCCTTGTGAGCTGTGTCGTCGCTTTCCCAGATGGTCAGCACGTTGCGACGTAAGTCACGGATATGATGTCGAAGTTCTCTTCCAAGTCAGGAGTTTTGGAACAGCACTGACCTGTTCCGTGTGTTTCTTCGTTTTATCGGTTGGCTAGTGCATCGCAAGATAATGTACGGTTATGGAATACGGCGGAATACTTTGATCCGGAAGAGAGTATGAGGAAGAAATCATCAAAACCACCTTTCAAGATCATCGCAGGGCATCATGGCGGAACGGTATCGTCAATGAGTGAGTGTTGTTCGGCCATACCACACACGACACGGGTTTTTACTTTTCAGCCTTGCTACTCTCGACCTTCACCTGTATCCTTTGGTCGTTGGACTCAATGTTCGCATGGGCAAGCCACGTCAACGAACGAATCTCACCTAAGCAGCAAACAGCTGACCACATCTTGCTCCTTTCTTCTCATTTCGCTTACCTTACACCCAGTCGTCGACCCCACAGGACGTTTCTTAATCACAGCGAGCGGAGATCGAGGATGGCAAGGCGAAACGACAAAAGTGGTGCTCATTCACGAGGTCAAGTGGTAGCTCTGTCTCAGCGCTGCTTGCGTACTTTGAGTCACCCCAAAAGCAGGCTCCGGAAGTCAAAGAATCCCATAGATGAGTCGGATCTATACAGTGGTAATCGGCAATAGACAGGATCACCATCAACGAGCAGAAAACCTTTTGGACAAGATACTACATACTACAAGCACCTAGCTTTCTTGGGTTTGTCGTTTTGTTTTTCACCCAGGAGATGCATGTCATCTTCATGGTGGTCGTCACCCAATTCCCCAAAAGTGATCATTCATCATCATTGATGCGTCTGACATAAAATGAAGACCGCAAAAGATTCGCACCTGCAGAATCTATTGTAGCTAGCCCCCGCGGGACGTTCCCCATTTGAAGTTTCACTTGCGCCTCATGTACAGTATCTGTTTCCGTAAGATCGCTTTGTCCATCATATCGTATCGACATGTCGAGATCGTTACTTGCCCCGGCCCCCACCCTTGAATCAGCTGTCCGATGTGACTCAAAACAGCCAGCCAGATCCCGCTCCGTCCCGTCCCGTCCCATCAAGTACGGACCCATATTCCTGTTCGATCGGATTATATAAATCCCTGATATAACCGAGCTTGGATCAGCCACAGAACATGCCGATGTTTTCCACATCGCCATGACCGCCACTCACCGAGTCATGCAGCATCCTAGTGATCCGCTCTTCCTCCTTCTCACGCGGTTCGAGCGCCTGCGAGATCTCGTACAGGTCGCCGCCCTTTTCCACCTCGTCCAAACCTCTCATGATCCATTCTAGGACAGGCTTGCACCTTGCCAAGTTGTACGGCTGAGATTGGTATTGCGCTATATCTCGGAGTATCTCGGCGTTCAACGCTCGCTTGAAGAAGTTGATCAGAGGCTGCGTGATTGTTGTAGGGTTGTTGACGGTCGTACCGTTGTTCGTACTTGAGCCCGCCAAGGACGACGAAGAAGGGTGAACGGACCGTGATAGCCCGGTAGAGATGGAGGACGACGAGCCAGAGGTGGAGAGGCCCTTGTGCATGCCTCCTAGTCCCATGGCTGATCCGGGTCCGCCAGGCTGGATAAAGTTCTTATTGCCATCTTCGATGAATGTCAGAGCGGAGAGGTAGAACCCTGTCCGTATCGGGGGAAGGAAAGAAGTTTGTTCGTCAGCAAATTCAGAGCTGCCTATATTCCTGAGTGCCCGGCAACAGCAGTCTTGGGCATTTGCAGCACAGTAGGCACTCACCGAAGAAGGGCACACAAGGCGGATTGATGGTCTTTAGCATATCCCTGTAATTGGCAAAATTCTTGGTCGAATCCAGCGTCCGATCCAGGTCCGCCTTCATGTTTTGCGTCTTCGCACTCAGCAGCTCCTTGGTTCGTTTCAGACGTGTGATCGGCGCAGAGTTGAGACCCGCTACGATACCGGCCATTGACGAGAAGTTGTTCAGATTTCGGCATTCCTATAGTGAAACCACGACACGTCAGTCAAATTGACGAGCGGACGGATCCGTGAAGGACCACTTTAGATGCAGCTACCAGTGTCAGTCGGGTGAAGATGAGGAGCTCCACTGGATTGTCCAAGAAGTTCCGGTAGACTCACCACTGCGACCTGTATCAGGATCTTCATGGCAGTAGCCCGTTGCCTGGTGTCCTTACTGCTCAGAATATGCAGCGCAACCCAGCCCGCCATCCTATTAGCGGTCAGAATAACGTTTCTCACGTTGGGCGCATTGGTTGATCCCGAATTCTCATCGGCCCACGCCCGATTCAGACATTCGGAAGGCTTGATCCGTTGGAAGTGGATGAACTCGATGATGGTCAATTGTCGAGCAATCTCGAGGGGCGCGACGTCGGTCAGACGAAGTTGTCGGCCAGCGACTCGCGGTAAGAGCGGTGCAGGAGGTGAGAGAAGAGAGCCCGAGGCGCTACCTCGTGTCTGCTCAGGTTCACCTTGACGCTATAGAAGGAAAGTGGACTGCATGTCAGTACTGAACGGGTCTCGCTTGGGCGACTCATGGGACAGCTACACTCACTCTTTTTCCGACCAGCGTTAACAGTTGTTTCGACATCAATTCGCTCCCATTGGCCAGCAGCGTGGTATTCGCAAACTCCTCGATCCGGTCCAAGACCTCGTGATCGGTATGCTCGATGTAATGTCTTTCCAACCATGTTCTCAATGCGTTGGCGACACGCAGTCTAATTGGTGCCTGCTTCTTCACTCGCCACTCTTGCGATTGTTCGAAGTTCAGGCCTTCAGGCTGAGAGATGTTGTATCGTTCGACGAGGTGATCGAAGAGTTCGTGTGCGTTGGTGAATGATCGGAAGGTCAGAAGGAATGCTTGGAAGAATGGCGTATCTGTTTAAGTTGATGACAGACAAATCAGCTCAAGTATTCGGTAGCAAGTGCAGGGTCAGACGACCCACCTGTTGAGCTATGCTGGGTCAACCGGACCACCAGAGCTTTGAGAGAACCAGCCTTCACGCCTCCCTTGTCATCAAATATGATCTCTCCTGGTGCAAAGTCATCCGACAAATACCAAGGCGTCTCTGGCGGGGCGGGTGGCGGCACGGTCGCGTTCATCGATATCGCTGTTACATCTTCTCCGAGCAATTTGGCCAGTTTCTTGCTCGGTGTCTTCCCACGAGTAGAGCCACGACCTAGGTGGTCATAACCACAAGATAGGGTCAGTATGTCCATCTGCTTGTAGTTTCCTTACTGTTTGAAGCTTACCATCAGCATCGCTATCCGCTCTGTTCCGTCTGAATGCTTTCAATATGCTTGTCCTGCTGCCCTTCTGACTTCCACTATCTGATTCGGTAGGCTGATACGTCAGACTAGTCGTGCTACTTGCTCTCGAATGCTGCGGCGCAAGGCTCGTCGTGCTAGCAGAAGCAGAGGTGGAATTGACAGGCATCTGCAGTGCCTGATCTCTCGCTTCTCCGTAGTCGTTGGCATCGAGGAACTCTTCTTCCAGTCCCCTGACGCGATTCCGCTTGATATCCATAGGTCCGCTTCGGGATGCTCGGGAACTGGAGGAAACCATGGAGGTAGGTCGAGTCGAGGTCGATCGTCGGGATGCGAAGACTTTGGGTGATCGGATTCCGATTTGTCCGCGTATCAGACCCTGCTGAGCTGCCGCAGCTTGTTCGCCTGAGATGATGAGTAAAGTTGGCAAGGCTCGGAAAGCGGTCGTGACAGATCCAGCAAGCGATTCAGCAGCGTTCCGCACATACGGGGAAGCGAGTTTCGACAAGAGATGAACACAGGCTGTCTGGATAATACGTGTAGAGTTGTCCAGATCGAAAATAGCCTGACGAGCCTGTTCCACCAAATGATCGTATTCCCGCAGATCATCCTCCCTGGCTCTTACACCGTTCCCGAGCTCGCCGCTATCGCCATCCACGTCGATCACAGTCGCAATATCGATCTGGTTGACAAGCTCGATAAATCGGGTCGCTAGTCGGATTAGTTCTAACGAACGGCTATCTGACGGGTCCTGCATGGCCACGTCGAAGTCGGTCCGGATCTTCTGACAATCGACAACAGCAGCTTGATCCAGCGGGCGGAGGTCGATCTCGGACCTCCCAAATCCCCACTTGCCTCCCAACGGTTCCCCAATGACATCGAGACCGAGCCAAGCTTTTGCCCTTCGACCTACTGCACTATCGATTCCAGCTGGAATGACTTGACCTGCCAAAGCCGCTTGAGGGAAATTGGCAATCACATCCTTCACCTTGCTTGCGCTCCGCAGCACTTCCGCCCATATAGATATTCCGCTTTCCGGCATCCGTTTTGACGTGATGGCGGCATGTGTATTGGCGGATAGGAGACCGATACTTCCAATCAGAGTCATATCTCCCACCCAAGGCGGTCGAGGCATTTCTTCCATTCTGTCTAACGGACCGATGTAGCCAAACGAGCTGAGCAGTCGTCGAATTGCCGCCAAAGTATTCCGATGGGCCGAGGCAAGCATGTCGACCGCATTCTCCTCCCTCATCACAGCCGCTATCATGCCTGATTCGCTTCCCAGATCTTCCGCTCGTGACATCTCTTCCTCAGCTGCTGAGCCAGCAACGCTAGCCTCGAAGATCTCCCGCAGAGCATCGTTGACATTGTCCATGAGAGTGCCCATAGTCGGTGGTGCTTCAATCTTGATGACAGCCTGCAGCGCCTCAGCAGTCTTGCGTTCCCACTCGTCCACGGCTTTCCGTTGCAGTTCGACCGAAGCTCGCATCGGCCGAGGTCCCGAGCCCACGCTCAGGCGCTTCATTCCCATCCCCACTTCAGTCATGCTCGTCGCGTCGCCTCTGGTGACAGGCGGATCCGTTCTCGATTGACCGGTAAGACGATTGTAATAGTACCATTCTCGACCGTCATCGCTCAATTTGGCTACCCACGGATATGGGATGTCCAGCTGAGCTTTTGGAGGAGGGCGGAAATCGTTGTCGTGTGAAGGTTCGACGGGTGAGGCTGATGTGATCGCGGCGCCTAACGAACGGGCAGGGCTGAAGAACGCCTCATCATTCTGAGCGAATGCTTGCTCTTCTTCTGACCCTAATCCTTCAGTTGGCAGCTCCCACGAATCTTCTCCCGTTTGCGTGTTATGATAGTACACCTTTGGTCTGTATGTCAGTTGATTTATATCACCAACAGAGTAGAATGTTTCAAATGAAACTCACTTGTCCATCTGGTGTTATTGACGGTATCCATGCGTCCTGCGGTTGTCCTTGAACTGCCTCCCTTTCTTGACGTCTGGTCTGAAGCTGAGTTGTCGTAGTAGCGGAAGACGTTGTGGACGCGCCAGACGGCCTTATGGTCGCGTCCGTTTCTTCCCTCCTTCTATGCGAGACTCCGAACTCATCTGCGCCAGTGACCATTCCCTCAGCTTGAGCTCTACGTCGTCTGGCTTCTTGGGCAAAGGCTTGCCCATCATCCTCCTCTTCACCATCGTCACCAGCCATCATCTCCCTTGCCAGCTGATCCAACCCTGTATCTCCTCCCCAACTTCCCCATCCACCTCTGAGTACATCGTCCATTCTTAGCACGTCGTCTTCTGCGCCTGTTCCCGAGGGACCACCGGCATCGTACCTCTCATGCTGCTCTCCGTACACATCCCTAGCTTGCCTCTCTTCATCCTCGAGATGAGCCATTTCTTCTTCCGCTATATCTTCAACGTAGTTGCTGGGGAACCAGCCTCTCCTCCCGTCTAGCATGCCATCCCACCATCCACTTTCGAGCTTGGCAAAGACTTGAATCAAGTCGCCGGCGGCGAAGCTGAGTGCGCTGTTGTCGGTAGCTTTGAAACCGAACCGGGCACGGACCAGGAACGGCATGTCCCCATCATCGTCCAACGGCGTCGGCGGTCGATGATCACCGTAATTTCCGCCGCCTGACCCTCTCCCGCTACCTCGTGAGC
This sequence comes from Kwoniella sp. CBS 9459, assembly GCA_036428585.1. NCBI lineage: Eukaryota > Fungi > Basidiomycota > Tremellomycetes > Tremellales > Cryptococcaceae > Kwoniella > Kwoniella sp. CBS 9459. Next base: position 150,402 of record CP144069.1, read on the forward strand.
TTCTTTGGGGTGACGAGCCGGACGGGTGGTATGACATGGCGGGAGATTCGCTTCCTGCTAGAGCTTCGAGCGCGGCATAGGGCGATATTACAGATGACGAGGTGGAGAAAGGGCGAACAGCAGCATCGGTCATATCCAATTATACTTTTGACATGCGAGACGAAAGCGTGTCTGATCTTAAGCGTAAATATGATGAGATGGTGGACTTGATGACGATGATTGAAGACAATGATTGATGATCCAGATAGTCGAGAGGCATTAAAGCGTGATGGGGGCTCGTGATGTTCCGGTGAAGGGTAAAAAGGGTTGGTTGTCTTGCCGAAAGGGACCCTCTCCTCTCTCGATCTCTCTGGTACCCTAGCGGCAGTGATGTAGACACGAGCACAATGAACGGCGTCGACGATGATTGATTGTATGTGGGGATGTATATAATGAGACTGAACAAAAGGATGAATGATGTGATGATGAGGATGAGGATGATCAGTGGGGTGGGTATGACGTGAACGCGAAGCGGAAAACGTGATTGAACATGACCCCATAAACAAAAACACAAAAACACATACCTTGTAACCGTAAGCTTTTGTCGTCTCTCACCTTATTGAGCTTTGCTTGGCAAACAGAATCCGTCAATAGTACGGTCGTTCGATGCACAAGTCGAGGTGGACGCGACTAGGCCAAGAAAGATGTCAGAGATTTCATGAAGCCGAAGCTGAAATCAACCGCGATGCGCAGACCAGGTCGTATCGGCCAGGTCTCGTTGTCCAGGCCCAAGCATTCGTCTCTCCCAACTCTAGTTCTATTGGACACAACGATCGAGAGGTCGTTCTCCAGGTGTAGCAGCCCAAGCTCAATTGAGTGACCGCTCAGTAGCTCGCTTCATCCCGGCTAATCCTGGTCTAACGCTTGTCTCGGAACTTTTCATCCGATCCAACACAGTCTATAGTCCTAATTGCTCGACAACCAACTTCATGAACTCCTAGGCAGCCTATCACGCATATCGTCTGGTCATTCAGATACTTGGCTACAAAGTCGCGACGTCTGGAAGGTGACTCGATTGAGACACTTGACGGACTCCGTTGTCGCCGCTTTTGCCTCACACGTCGTCAGAACAGGATCGTTGCGCGCCAGCCTTACCCGTCAACTTCGAGTCGGATTCCGAAGGGAACAGTGCGCCGAAAAGGCAGTCCGAGCTCGCCCTCGAAATTTCAAGAGAGACGGACTGCGGTTTGGTAAAGACGGTCATGATCTGGTGGCGTAGGGAGCGTGATCCGGTGCCTTGACCTGTATCCCCATCTCGGAGGCATAAATTGGGCTGGCTGTGGAGCAGCATCAATCCGCCAGAAGAGATGCATTTCCGAAAAGATGTACGAAAGCTATTGCACATAGACGGCCAACGGCAAACTATTATTTGAAAGGCGAACAGATGCGAGTGAGGCATGTACAAAAACGGATCACTTTCGAATTCCCGCTATCCGAGTACTCGCTGTGCTTCTCAGTCATCTTTGGTCTTGAGCATCGGCCCTTCTTGAGCCTGCTCGGTGGCCATGGAAGACGCGGGTCGGCTCAAGCCTGGCGGAGGGAATGGTCGCTTCCTATCGGGGGGATCATAGGGACTGCTTTCCCCATGGTCGCTCGTGGGGTCGTCGTAGGTCATGACAGGATTCTCAATCGGGTGATAGCCATCGAAGTCATATGCCGAATGCTCTGTTCGTGACTGATCGACATCCTCTGAATTGTCTTCAACGCCATTCATCCACAGATAGTCGTCCCGACAAAGGCGCATCCGCTCTTCCTGCTCAGCGGTGCTGCTCCTACCAAGGCAAGAGCCAAAAGAAGCCGACAAGGATGGTAGGCAAGTGTTCAAGTAGGCAGTACGAGCCATGCCTGTGATGGCCGTCTGGGTGGTAGACACAGCTGAGGACACTGCAGAACGAGCTCTTTCGCCGAAAGTTCCGGAATGCTTCCCGACCGACAGCGGGGCCCAACGCTGGCTTTCACGGGTGCGGCACGCATCGTCGCTGGCGAACGTGGTATGGATGAACGAATGGGTCTTCGGAGAGTAAGCGGGGGCAGATTTGTTGTCGCTCATGATGACGGTGAATCAGGGTGCGTATAGAATCTAATGTGGCTGAGGACGATGTTTGTGGGTTTGCAACGTATGTGTGAAGTAGGAAGAGGCGTGTAGGATGGTTTGGGAAAGACAGTTGATTGGTTTGGAAGTGTGAAGTGGAGAATCTTGAGTGTCCCATGGGCGAGCAATGCCCCTGCTCCTCTCTTTATAGTCTGAAGCGAAGCACAAAAGATTATAACAAGCGGCCTGACATGGGTTAAGTGCGTCTGCAAGTTCAAGCAGCCCCTCCCTTCACAGCCAAAGAAACCTTTCAATCTCCCTTGATTCGCTGCCCTGTACATATCTCCATATTTCAATACCACAATGGTACAGCGCGATGATACACTTCAGTGACGCTGGCCAATCTGAAAAGCAGTGTCACGAAAAGACTACTCCGCTCGGTCATGAAGTATTCACCAGTCGGGGACGTCACTTCGCATGTCATTGCTTCGACTCAAGTACACAGACTGGGGAGATACGTTGCATAACCTTCCGTTCAGTGGCAGCTCCTCGTGCTGACTAGCCTTGACGATGACCCCAAACAGTATTCATATATGTAAATTGTACTAGACATAAGACCATCGCTCCACACAAAGGGTCTATCCTTTGCTCCGCCACCCTTCATGGAAATCACTCTGCTTCTGTCGCTTCGAGTGGTCGTAAAGATTGTACAGTACACCGTCAATAAAGAAAAGTTCTAGAGCCAGAAGCCTCTTTGCAGTGTGTGTAGAGGACCTCAACCGAGACCAAGGAGCCGGACAGCAGACGCGTTCCCTCTTTGCAAGCTCAACCGTTCACAGCACTGTCGGCTAAACCAACATCGTAAAGACCTTGGCCCTGTGTTAGCCATCTCTGGCTAGCACGATCGCTGGCGGATGACAATATGGCACGATCTCCAGGCTTGGAATGATTCCCTGCTGACGTATTGAGAGCAATGTAGCTCATCTGGTCTGTGCGGGGAGGCTGCGCTGCAGTTCCAAGGGAGACTGATGCCTGAGTGTGTGGCGCATTGCTGGATGCTCCGTCACCCGAGAAAGATGGGTCCCCACCTTGATCGGATGTGCTTGTGCCTGGCACAGACGATAGGTCGCTGGGACGGGTGGTGTTACCAGCGAGAAGGCCCGGAGTCTCTTTGTCTCTCGAGCTTGAACGAAATGAGTGAGGCCGGGCTGACGGTGAGAGCTTAGGCAAGCAATCCTCCACAACCGACTTGATCGTGGACGTGACAGCCCGTGTGACCACCCCAACACCCGGTGAGCTCCCCTCGGTCGAAGGTGGCAATTCGGGACTGAATGTCCGTTCGATGGGCAAAGGCTGAATATCTTCTTGCTCAAAGTCACGAGCGCGATGGGCTGAGGGATTGCTGGCGGCAATGGCGTGTGAGACCTCTCCAGAGTACTCGGCCTCAGTCATGTTGGCAAGGAAGCTTTGGACGCAGGGTATGTAGGATGAGGAACCGAATGAACGATAAACAGTGGGGTTTCACTTATCGCACGAAGTAAAACTTTCATGTGAAATACAGTTCCTGGTTTGCTGGGTTATATGAGACAACGTTGCCACGCAGCAGGTCTAGATTCGCTCAGTGGCTAGAACGTCAGTGCTAAGGAGCCATAGGACTCCTCTCAGGACCAAAAGGCGATACAAAGGAGAGTCAGGCCTTCTTTGCGTTCAGGTCGTAAAGTGAATCGCTAACGTGGTGCCGTGAAAGCTAGAGACGGCCTGCTAAGCGACGTGGTGTACTAGTACAGTCACTTTGCTCAAGCTCAAGCGACCTCCGTCGGGTTCACTCGGTCTGCGATGCATGACACAGCAGATACGACAGAGCTGGACTCGAGAAAGGATGTCATGATTGTCCACTTCCTGCAGGCTTCTGATCGACAGATGGCCAAGACCCTCCTCCACCAACGAGGCTCCGTTGATGGCACGAAAGCCTCGCTAGTAAGTTCTGGATGTCCTGTTCAACTTTCCACAACAAAAGCCAGAGAATCAGATATGTCAAAGGGAACGGTATCTCTTGAAGGCTCAGTACAAAGCTTTCTACAAAGGTGTGGTGGGGTGTCACAGTGATATTTCCTTTCGAGCCGTGCCACCTTTATACAGTACAATCGAAGCGATGCAAGGTGCGGGGGACCTACAATACACCTTGCCCATATAGTTCATACGCACCTCTAAGTAACGCGTGAAACTTATAAAAAGCATTACGTGCCCTCGGTCAAAGAGAGTTGCCTTATGCAGACGAACGACTCTATGCGCGCATACACATGTACATGTCTAAAGTAGCACATCGTGGTTGCAGCTCGTTACGATAGTAAAGCAAAGGGGATCAGAAGGACGGGACTATGGATGATCGTATACTAGCGTATTTCTACACTGTAGACGAGAGCCGTACGTCACTGGTCTATTTTAACCTTGTGTAGAGTCAGATGATGAAGGGGTCTACGGAGAAGCACCAAAACTGATATCACTGCCGTTGTCATTCAAAGCTGACCAATCGATTTCAGGCGCTGGTCCACTCGACTGTCCGCCGTAAGCAGGCTCACCGAAATTCAAGGTACCGCTCCCAGAAGCCACCTGACCATCACGGTCCCAGCCGCGGCTGCCCATGGTAGGAGGGCTGCGAACTCGACGAATTGAGAGAGACCTTTCGTGGCCACTCTCTCCAGAGTCCGTCACATCAATCCATGATGAACTCCTATCGCTGTCTCCGGCATTGGTATCAGGGGGAACTTCGGCCTCTCGGTTCCTGACCGTGCCATGAGCGTGAGCGGTATTGCCAGCTTCAGAAGCAATTGGAGCAGGAGAATCCGAAGGCTGCGCTTGGGAGTCTTCCGTGTGTGGACTGACGGTGGCGGGCCCAGTCCTGCTGCCTTCGCTGCAGCAACCACAGAAAGGATCAAGAGTCTTACGAGCGGAAGACTCTGACTGGTGATCAGTCGCTGCGCTAGAGAGCCCAGCCGGGCGAGATGTCTCAGCTTGAGAGTATCTCTGTCTCCGCGTGGCGAGGGCTCTTGCCATCCGATCGCTGGTTTCTTCTGTCGACATGGCGTCTGGTGTATGGTCAGGGAAAGAGAAGAAAAGGGTGAGATCAGGTCGCTTGTGGTGGTGCGGAACGACGAAGAGTACAATGAGACGGTGAGCAGCTGCAGGTATACTGCAGTTGTGTTGTATACGGATGGAAGTCAAAAAGAGGTCGATATGCGAAAGAGCGGGGGCGGCAAGGGGTTTATATGTAGTAAGCAATGCGCCCCAGGCGATAAGGTCCACTGTGATGCCTGGTTCCGGTAGCATACAGCATGCTCAAAGCAGACAGGATGACTGGACGGTTGGTGCAGATCAAGGGATTGCATCCTTTGATGTCTGTCGAGCGGAGGATAGGTCATCTGTGTGACCTTGTCATGCCAGCTCATATGAAAGTTTCGTCCATGCTCTGCGCTAGAACTATTCGTCCTCATATGTTATGTCTCACCGGCTTTCGTCAATCAGAAGTCCAAAGTGAACCTAGACCTAGGTACATGCTGCAATCGAAATGGTACATGATCTATACGCACATATGAGACTCGTCGGACGACACCGGGTCAATCTAGGCCCCTGCTTCACGTTGGGCCTGAGCCTGATCAACCCATACTCCGTGCCCAGGTCCACCCTGACGCAAATGGGTATGCTGCTGCTGCTGCTGCTGGGCCGCCATCCAGGCGTACTGAGCCTCTGTCCTTCTTCGAGCCTCTGCAGCAGCCTGCTCCTTCTTCATCCCCTCAGCCCTCAGGCGGGCGGCTTCCGCCCATTCAGGCTCAGCAGGAGGCGCGAAATAGAACGCTATCGCCGCTGCGACAGATACTGCTCCAACGATGGCTAGTACGAAATCGATATCGGAATCGCCCGTGGTGATGATCGATCGCCAGTATTCCCACGTGAGCTTGCTAAGAGGTCGTCCGTGGGCGGAATGATCGCGTGCAGTGAAAGGCGATACAAATCCGAGAGAAGTCCAGAAATACAGTGTAAGGAACGTGAAGATCGCTCCTACCAAGTAAGGAAGTATGCTCGATATGACGTCCTCGAAATTGTACAGAAGCGAGCGAGGTTGTACCTTGTCGAGTGGATTCTGGCGCGTCGGTTCGATATCCATATATGTTCGTGGTTCGGGTAAGAAAAGATCCGAGAGAATCGCTTGAGTGCACAATCTTGAGCCTGCGATGGCTATCGGGACCTGGAAAGAATCACGGTCCATATCAGCATGTGATACATGCATGTTATGGAGAAGCGACTAACTCCTGTACCGGGGTGAGCGCTCGCGCCAACGAAGTACGCATTCTTCAGCTTGGGATGCCTAGCCTGTTGACGGAAGGAGAGGACGTTGAAGAAGTCATGTGTTATGCCGAGAATGGAACCGTGGGTGAGGTTGAACTTGTCTTTCCCTATAGCCACGAACGTTGCAACAGTAAGCAGGGAATCATCCCGATTGATGAGGCAGTCATTATCTGGCAAGCGGCGAAACAGCTTTCAAAGTGGGCGGATATGCTCACAAGTCTGAGGCGTATTGACCTCTTCCCATACGATCTTCTCCCTCAAACCTTTAATCCCAAGTCTAGCTTCCATGACCTCGATGACCTGCACCCTGGCCCTTTCAACCAACGCAGGCCAATCTTGACTCTCGGCGTCGGGTGTCTTGGACCCCTTTGAGAACGTCCGGATACTCTCGCCTTCGGTACCGGTACTTGACTTGCCCTTTGATGGCAGCAGATGGCCAACGGGCACGAGAATGACGATGGCGTCTTTACCATCCGGTGCAGCGGTCGAATCCCTGTGCAACGTGCTTCAAATCAGCATATTGTTTCACTTCTAAAACATCAGAAGCGTAAAAAAGCGACTTACGCTCTAGAAGGGACATTGACGTAGAAGCTCGGCTCTCTGGGCATGCCCTTCCGCTTGAAGATATCGTCGAAAGAGCCTTTGTAGTCTTCAGCGAGGAAGATGTTGTGTGCATTCAATGAGGGAATGGTAGAGTCCATCGCCCAGTAAAACGATATTGATGAACAGCTTGAAAACGAGAAGAGCATAAGCTTACGTGCTATGCCCAGCAAGATAGAACGACTTGGAGCTTACGAGTGAGGCTTCTTGAGCAGTCGGCTGGCCAAAGATGGGTCCAGTAGCTTCTTCGGCGTCGTACCTCCCGCTCCATCATCTTGCTTGCTCTGGTCAACTCCCTTCTGCCCTTCGTTATCCTTGACGAATAGGTTGTTGTGTGCCCAAACAAGATCGGCATTGACAACCACCATATCGGCCGCTTTCCAATCACCGTTCTCCAGCCGCACGCCGGTCGTCTTGCCTGACTTGTCATAAGTCACGGACGACACGGGGGCAGAGTAGTGGAACTTGGCGGAATGAGATTCAGCAATATTGACTAGTGACTGGACAACGGCGTGAAAGCCACCTTTAGGGTACCACTGGCGTGAGACTGTCAGCATCTGTTTGAGACGAATGCGGACGAGGTCAGAATGGGGATACGTACGATGCCCTCGCAGGTCTCTGTCCACTGTAAGAGGGTATAGGTCCCTGGTGCGTCGAATGGAGAGCTACCAAGATACCTGCGAAATCATACGTATATAGAGATCTTCAGCGATATGTCTCTTGTTTCTTGACATTTCCGTGTTCGCAACTCCCACTCACATGCTACCAAAGCTGAAGGCCCTTCTGATCCGATCCGTCCTGAAATGTCTCGCACATCTTCCCCAGAGACTGCCGAAGGGATGCAGCTTCAAGAGATTGAACATGACTTCCGGTCTTAACAGTGAGAGGAGACTCGGAAACGGTTTTGATAGGACATGATCGTAGGATAGTTGACCGTGGATGCCAGCCTCCCTACACAGATATCATGAGCTTAAGCCCTCGCGCAAAAGGACAAATAGGTCTGAGGGTGAAGGAATGTATGTTTGGACTCACCTCATGAAAGCCTCGAGCCTAGCTGCTCCGCCCTTCCCTTCCCATTTCTCGACCTCGGCACCCAGCTTTGCCCGATCAGAGCTCAGTGTAACTTTCTCCCCATCGTGGTAGTGGATCACATAGTTGGGATTACATTGAACCAGTTCTACGTGATCCTCAAGCTTTGTGCCGAGATCGTGGTAGAGCTGATGGAAGATTGGTGGTAGAAGAAGCAATGACGGGCCCTAACGATATCATGTCAGAATCAGCGTAAAGATCGGCATTGGTGCGACGGGCAGCAAGAAGGCCTCACCTGATCGAATCGGTAGCCGTCGTGGTGAATCAAGCTACATCGTCCGCCGGAGAAATCGTTCTTCTCGTACACTTCGACGTCGAAGCCAGCATGGGCCAGTCGAGCTGCAGTAGCCGTTCCCCCTACTCCGGCACCTACATCACCACGGGAAAACGTTATATATAAGCGACCCACCCTGGCCAGCCACCGCGATTCGTAGCACTTACCAACGATGATCACCTTTCTCGGTCTTCCAGTCGGGTCCATCTTGCAGCGTCGGGAGGTCCCTTGATCCCACGGTGTCGAGTCTGTTCTGGCTCTCTACCTTGTTGAAGAAGATGTCGGGTCTCCTCAATGATCGGCCGAGATGTTGACAACGATCTGCTATTATCTGCTGGGTTTGTAACCCAGTCGATCCTGTTGTCGTCATTCGCCGTTTCTGGGCTTCTTCCACGTCATCATTTCCTCATTCGACGAGTCGGACCTCGGATCGCATAGAAGCTCGATTTTCTGGCCCGAAAGATATCTGTGAATGAACATGATTACCGATCTTCTCTTCGCTTTTGATAATGCTGAACGAGGCGAGCACGAGTGAACAGAAAGAGAAAGCATCGGCCACTACCCGATCAGCCATGTCGCGCGTTGGGCGAGCGGTGTCATCTCGACGAGGGGTCATCCGATCGCCTACGTGAACGTGCGATGTGTGACCCACACACGAATACACAATCGTACACAATTCTGATACAACCCCTGTGTGCTGGATGTGTTTCGACGATCGCGAAAGGACGCGGCGAGTTTCTCATTGCTGCCCAGCCCAGGCGCAGTTCTGCGGACGACTGCTTCCCCCTTCCGAAATCGGATCCCTTTCCGCCAGGTGGAGCAAAAGCGTACAGGCGGAATTGCCAACACAAATACGCGTGAAAGGGCACACACAGCTCGACGGACAAAGGAGCTGCACTGTCCCATCGAAGGAGTCGCTTGAGTGTACGATGGTCTGAAGATATCCTTGGGGGACCAGGGGAGATGGAGCTCTGGATGGATTGATTGATACCTTGTCCATTGCATCTCGACCGTTTTCCTCGTTCCTACATGCGAATAGATTGACGCCGGGTACTACTCACCCAGCTCACCTATCGACTCATGTAGTGCTCATGTTCATTCTTTTTAATCGCTCATGATATACATCGATTGCCATCCGCATCTACCTACCACTCGCAGTAAAGGTTCCCAAAACAAAACTCAAGATACTCCCAAGGTACTCTCGGCTTGAACACGGCCCCTCTAGGCTCAAGTCGCTGCTCGCCTCTCAAATTCCAAACTACACGCTCAGAGACCCGGACTCGAGTCTCGTCGTCACTGAGCGGATCAACATGTCGCTCACATCCGCAATCGCCATGTTTGATGACACCGCCGCGTACATATCCTATCAAGGTACCTGGTCACCTCAAGAAACCAGTAAGCTGATCGATCCACTACTGGTTCTGAAACTGATCCTAAGGATATGCGATCAAGGTCATATGCATTCGAGCATTGTTCAGTGCTCTCTGGAGATGAACTGAATCTGATGCGCTTGTTGTTGGATTCACAGCCGATCCGTTCGTCAGCAGATATCAGAACTCGACGTTTCACGCTACGACGACAGATGGCGATACAGCTACGATCACCTTTATAGGGACTGATATTCAGGTGTTTGGCGCTAAAAGGCCCAAGTGAGTCGACTTGTCCAGCTTCCGATTGGGTTTGTCCTACACTCCGCGTTAATCCTGACGATCCTTTCGTCGACCTCTACTCAATTACTGTTGGCGTCAGTCACGGCTACCTCTCAGGCTCAATCGACAATACCTCGAAAGTATACATGAACGGCTATGCGCGTAACCCCGAGGAATACCAAGTAGTCCTCTTCGAGGTCCATAATCTCGAGAACGGGACACACGAGGTGGTCATGACCAATGAGCCGATGTACAACACGAGTGTTGCCGGGGGTAATTGTGAGTTGTACAGGTCCATGTGCCGAGAGTCTGTACCGTTGTCGGAAGCGAGTCACTCTATTGCCTCCCATCTCATATCCGGTTCTCGTCCCATTTTGCGATGACGTATGGTGGTTTGGCTCATGCGCTGATCTTTTTGACCTGCTCCGTCACCGTCTCTCCTAAAGGGTTCGATATCGACTTTGTAGCAATCAACGGAACCCCCATAGCCAGATCAGGTTCAGGTTCGAACTCAGGCTCAGGCTCATCAGAACAACGTACCAAATCGCTCGCGGTACCACTTCAGACCGAGCGACCGGATCAGTATCCCTTGTACACCGTCGCTGGTGTGCCGGATCAAGGGGCTTTGCAGCTTGCCGTGAGCGTTGCGCCGTCTTTGCCGTGAGTCAGAACTTTGAGGTTGTCACAACAGGCTATGATCCCCTCCCTTCTGGATTGCGCAGCTCCACTTAAAACCCCAGCAACCATTGCTGTCACTTCGGGCCAAGTGTGGTGTCACATTACCAGAAACGGAGGCGAGGATTACTGATAGCTAATATGATCTGCATCTGCTGTCCCGTATCTGTCGTGTGAAACTCCACAGGATTGGCCAAAAACCAATGATCGACAAAGTCGCTTCGAGCGCCACCCATACCACCCAAAATGGAATGGCAATTACTTCGACCCGCTTAGTATGCTTGACGGCAATGCTTTTGTTATCGATGCTTGTGTAACCCGACTCTGTTTGACGCGGTGAATCAGTCAGCGAATTTTGGCCAGATAGATTCGAGGGATGGTTTCTGATCGCGCTTCTGAATTACATATATGTATGTTTGTATTGATGTTTATCCTCCAGTCTGTCTCTGGTCATACAGTGCAGTACAAGCTCAGCGATCGGTACTGTAGTACACGCACATCTCGAAGGATGCTTAGGACGCACATGCGCTTTCCTGTTATAAAAAGCCGCAACGACCAAGCCCCGCGCGAGCAACAAAGAGTGTCGGGCGATAGAATCTCCTCCTACATATTCCTTGGAGTGATCTACATGTTTCGCTCCGATGGGACAGCGAGAGATTCGCGTCGATAGGGCAGGGGAGGCAATCCCAGATCAAGGCCAAGGACGAGATCGTCGGCGTGGGGGGTGGGGATTCAAAGGACGTACAGTACAGATCCGTTCTTCTCTCCCTTCATCGTTGTTGGCGTCTAAAATCTGCGCTCGCGTACTTTAACCAGAAAAAGGGAAAGAGAAGAAAAGTAAGGTTAAAGAGACACGTCTTTTGTGCATGTAGGAAAGGTTAATGATTCGTGTGGTACGTGTTCAGTCCAGCCTCGCTGGGCAGTTACTCAGCGGCGAGGGGGCGGTTTTGTTGCAGTGCTCGTAAAGCACAAAAAGCTTACTCTCATTTGGGACAAGGAAACGGACTAAATGATATACGACGGTTCAATCCGAGTGCAGCAGATTTTCACCAAGTTCAGTTGATGTAGGCTTCAAGTACTCGTAATCAAAAAGAGAAGATCCCAAGAAGATTCCCCAGGACGGGGAGCAAATACGTCACTGGTACTTGATCCGCAAAACCCCTCCCTGTACGATGGCACTCACTTCCCCCCTGTTCTGCTCCATATGCTCCGCCCCCTGCCTCCTTCCAAGACTCCAACTACCCACCACCCTCGAAGACGCTGCCAGCATCGGTGCACAAGAGCACGATGCCGGGAAAGAGTGGTTGAACACTTGGTGTTGTCTGCGCGTGTCGAGCGGGATCGTCGATCCGGCGTCGTTCCTCTTTCATCACTTTGGCGAGACCACTGCGTCGCCATTACCTCTCGCCGGGAGGGTTACTTCTCGTATAGACCAAGACCAGCTCGACGATGGGGGTGCGAGCAAAGTTCCGCCAAAAGATCATAGGCGATGCGTGACGGTTCACGCGTACTGCCTCACAGCGATCCGCTCGATGATTCGCCAATCAGCTTTCTCATCTTCCGATCAACGAAGAGGAGGAGGGGTCAGGACTCGTGCAAGGACACACGAGGAAGGCGTGATGCTCTCTTGGTCTTTGCCGCGCTGGACAGGCCACGGACCGTGGGTCGGCCGGGAGATGCGAGATCCAAAAGCGTGGACTTGGAGCGACGTGAACACCATGGGCGAAGGCGGAGATGGAAGACAAAGTCAGATTGGGTCGACACGAGGGGAGGGGTGGTGTATGAGCGTCGGTTATTGGGGCGGTACGGCGTCTCAGCGGCAGAGGTGGAAGAACACCGGAGACCATCTTGAGTCGGTGAGTGCGATTGGTATTCACCGGGTCAAAAGTGTAATAGACGTGTTCGAGCTGATGTGGGCTGTTTGGTAGGATGATTTGGTCTCTCCGCTATCTCTTGGTCGACTTGGCCACCGTTCGAATGATGAGCACCTGGCCGGTACCATTTACCGGTCTGAGCAGAACAGCAGGCTGGTCAGTCTGCCATCCCACGTTCTCATCCGAATCTGCGAGTGTCTCCTTGACGTTAGCGAAAGTTCCTGCGCTCACCGAGCCTCGTCAAAAGCAAAAGCGACGCACGAGAGTGACATGAACGATAATGATCAAGGGCAACATAGAACACTCGAGACTCCCGTCCAATTAGACCTGATCCCGCTCATGAACCCAAACTCCATCCAATCATTCTTCTCCTTCGTCCGCTCTTGCTCAGACCTCTATCTGAACCTAGACCTCCCCTCGTGGATCTGGGAAGCGTTGACGCTCGATTCGGTGAGGAGGTATCGTGGTGATCTGTTGACACGGTGGAGGGCGAATCCGAGTGGTGTGGGCTCAGCTGCGATGTTGTCGTCCGCCCTGGACGAGTCGTTCTACTTCCCCGTACTTCATGCTATAGAACGAACTCACCTGATCCGATCCCAAGCTCAGACTGAGGCTCAGGCCCCGGCCCAAGCCCTAGCCCCAGTCGACGAAGGAGATATAGACGTAGGACATGAAGAAGAACGAGATGCCGAGAAAAGTACGAACGCAGGAAAGACTAAAAACCTGGATCTCGGTGAAGAGAGCATCGACAGCGATGTTGATGCAAGGGATATCTGGTACTGGTGGAACTACGAAAAGGGCTGGAAGAGTCGTCGTAGGGTATGGTGGTGCGTCGTCCAGGGTTGCGCAACTGCCAGAGATGCCGACTGGTGGTAGCGAGGCATGGTGATTCACCTTGCATCGAGGGATATGAGAGATTCCGTCAGGATGCTTGCTTTTGGCTAGTGTACGGTAGATAGTCGATACCTCGACAGAAGGATCTGTCAGTGTCATACGTGAAAGGACGGATGCTGTCGTACCAAGGCCGTCTTGCTGCATGTTAGTATCCCACGTGCTACAATCTGCTGAAACCTCGCCAGCTTCCGATCGGTTGAAGGGTGCGTGCGATATGAAGCCTGATTGCCTAGGCAATCCCAGGCGTGCTGGCGGTGCAGCAGCAGAAGGGACAGTGATCATCATCAAAAGTCGTGCATTATACGATAGACTCTAAATTACCCTATATGATCATACCGTTCAGTCAGCTGAGATCACGCCTTAAATATACTTGCCGACGTAGGAGGCAGATGTGAGAAGAGGATGAAAGGGAGCGCAACATGTCGTGTCGATCAATGAAAAGAGCGTCCATTACTCACTTCTGACCGGGCCATCCCGGCAGGTCCCTCAGAATGAAGACTACAAGATCGCTCCTCGTCTCAGCCAACGTCAACTTGTTCAACGCATCGTCCAATTCCAGCAGGTCTTCCTGATCTTTCAGCTGCAGCAGTCCTCGTCCACCTTCATGGTTCTCCACTCTCGTTTCTCTGGCCAGGACGACTTTCTTCTTCTCGATCTCTTTGGCCTTTCGCTGCAGGATGTTTCCGAGGGTCTTGTATACGTTGGTCAGAAGGACACCGTAGACTCGAGGTAGGTCGACGGCCCATAAGTGGTATTCGGCTGAGGGCGGGAGACCGGCCCGAGATTTCGCAGCGGTCTTGGGCACTTCTTGTGTTTCTACCAATGACAGCTTCTGGAGTTCGGCAAGTTGCATTCGAGCTTCTTTGAGAGGCAGCATCGCGCAGTCTCGCACCTACGTTCAGCGGACGAAGAACGTCAGCTCGATCCACAGCACCATGGTTACGAGATTAGGTTGCGATTCCTGGGCACCTTGTATACCACTCACCGTTGTCTCAAACGCCTTGCTCGACTTCGAAACGACAGCCAGCACCCTCGCGGCTTTATCTCCCAGCTTTTCCCTGACCAGCTGACTCAGCAGGTTTTCCCTCAACTTCACGCATATAGCCTCTAGCTCCACCTTGTACCCAGGATTCGTGCTTCCATCTCTCTGTAAGAACGCGCCGCTACCGCCCATTTGGTCTTCCCCTGCCAAGACACTCAGGTAGCTCCTCACGAGTTCGGGAACAGTCGTTTTCGTGGACACTGCCAGACCGGCCAGGAGGAGAGGATAGTCGCTATGAGGTATTCGATCCACAATCTCGTTGACTCCCACCGGATCGTGCGTTCGATCGTCCTTCAACACGCTCGTGTCTTTCAAGGTAGCGTCCAGGATGGCCCGCATCACAACGGCGGCACCTTTATTCCATCGATCCTCGGCAGCTTTGACGATGAGCTCGTTCCGTATCAAAATCCCATATCGATCATAGTTGACTCGCAAGTGGATATCCGTCTTGAGTTCATAGTCGAACTCCTCGGCCGCGGCAGCCGTTTTGCCTTTACGCTTCTTCTTGTCCTTGTCGACTTTCGCACGCTCTACCAGCACCCGTCGGATATCTTGCAGCTCTTCGCGCTCTTCGCGGACCTCGTGCGCAGCTTTCAGTTGACAGTTCTCGAGCTCTTGCGCAGAGAGCATGGCGGTACCTCTGTTCATGATCATTTGCCGTCGGTGAGACTATAGATAAATTCAAGTTAATTGGTAACATCAGCATATCTGACGGGTGTGATTGTGATCAGGTTGGATATAAACTTACCGCAAACCGCCTGGCGACCTGATCCGATTCTAGTATGTGCATTTCAGGACCTGTCGGTCGGATGAATTGGGCTCTGACGAGTGCAATAAGGGTGTCATTGATCACCACGGCGCCTGCGAAGCGAAGATTGGGAGAGACAAGCGATGAGATCAGCACCACCGATCTTCGGTATGAAACACTGGCCAGGCCAAAACTCACGCCTCGCATCGTGCTCTCCCCCGCAAGCAGCAATGATATCCGGTACTCGTATCTTGCCGTATATCATGATCGTCCGTACCACCTGAAGGGCCTGGGGGAGCAATCGTAAGTCAGCGTCATGGGGACTACGGTCGCTTCATATCCTCATGACTCACCACTTCATCCATTCTCTGATGCGTGAGCGCCAAGATCCTCCCCCATCGCAAACGCAACAAGCAACCCATCACATCAAACTCATACTGCTCTTCTTCGCCCGTCTCCTTGTACGAAGCTCCGTTGGATTGTACAAGATCATGTTGGATCAGAATCAACAGAGCGGCGAGCGCTGTCGGTCTCTGCAGAGCGGAGAGTCGTGCGATGGTCGATGAGGGGAGTCGACCTCTGTTGAGCAATGTTGATGCGACCCGCTGGAGGGTGAGAAGCCCACACGCACAAGTCAGCATATGCGGAATGGCAAGCAGCGACATGAAGGCACGAATGAATGTTGCGTATTGACAAAAGGTCTACTCACACAGACAACGTCTCCAAAGGCCTGCCGTACGATTTGCTCACAGAGCCTAACGGCTTCTTTACCATTATTGCTAGTTCCGCTCATCGTGATTGTAGGCCGGCAGTCCAAGTTCCAAGGTCCAACACCGGGTCTATGCTCCCTGCGCCGTCACCTTCAACAATTGAGTTGCGAAAGGCCAAGCGAGCTTCGTCGTGCTATACGGTTCGTGACATGAGCGGGAGGATAAGGGGTCGATGCGGATGAGCTAGATTGAAGAGTGACGAGGTAGTGAAGTAAGAGGAAGAACAACAACTTTTAACTTTTGACGTACGGTGGAGGGGCAATGATGTCGAAACGCGATTTGATTCCGTCAATCCGATAAAATGGGAACCACGTGGCATCGATAAGACTCGGCTCATGCATGTGGGCGGATGTGCGGATGATCGAAATAGCTATAGCAGAAGATTCAACTACTATATCTCGTTCGAATATACAGACGAAAACAACAGCTTTGGTTTGACGAGAGAACCCTCCTCCCCCCTTGGACCCTGTTCTCCCATCTCAATCGAGGCCGTCTCGAAAATCGATCCCAAGATCGACATAACCGACCATGTTTCCAGGAATCTTCCCCTCGCACGCTTCCCCTGCGGACACCATGTCACCTCCACCGCCAGTCCTCGGCCAAAAGTACGCGCCCTACATCTCACTGTTGATCCCAGTCCTTCTCGCTCCATGGACGCTGCTGTTCGTCTTGGTGATACGCCAAGTGACCCTTCGTCCGACCAAGGAGAAGACCGTCACGATCCTTGTCGTGGGCGATATCGGGCGTAGTCCACGGATGATGTATCATGCGAGCTCGTTCGCCAAGAAAGGATGGCAAGTCCACTTGATTGGATACAAGGAGACCACGCCCATATCGGAACTCATCGATAATCCGCTCGTCAAGATATACGACCTTGCCGAACCTCCCTCCTTGCTCGGTTCGTTACCTTGGATCTTCAGAGCACCGATCAGGGTGCTTTATCAGATCTACTCGATAGTGCAAATCGCCATCTGGACAGTACCTGTCAATACCGAGGTCCTATTGGTGCAGAACCCGCCTTCTATCCCGACTTTACCCGTCGCTCAGCTCATCTCGTTCGTGAGCGACGCAAAGCTGTTCATCGATTGGCATAACACGGGATACTCCATCTTAGGTCTGAGGGTAGGGAAGAATTCTCCCCTGACCAAGATCTATCTAGGGTAAGTTAGCATCTAACATTATAGTACTATCCCACCCATCAAGGCTATTGACCGATCTTCTGCTTCACGTCTGTACGGTGACGTCGCTGATAGATGACGTCGCAGGGTCGAAAGACTGTTCGGAGGCAGCGCTTGGGCACACCTATTCGTCACGAACGCGTTGAAACAATACCTCACAGTCGATTGGAAGCTACAGTGAGTGCCCTTGCATCTGGTATGGGAATTTTATACCGATGGATTGGTCTCCCTGACGCGTTGTTTCCCTTGGCTGTGCCATTCGCAGAGGCAAACGAGCTGTGCTCCATGATCGACCACCAGCTCATTTCCGCCGAACCACCCCCGCTATCCAACACGAGCTGTTCAATCGGATCTCTCCCCTTCTCTCCCCTGCACTTCCTGTGACTTTCTCAGCTAAGACCAAAGACGATTCGACGCCTTTCACCGAGATTACAACTATCAAAGAAACATCACTCAGATCCGACAGACCCGCTTTAGTGGTCTCATCTACCTCGTGGACCGCTGACGAGGACTTCAGCCTCCTCATCACCGCCTTAGATGCATACCAGGCAGCGCTCAACGCCAAATCGGCCAAGGGCAGCAACAGCAGCAGCAGCAGCAGCAGCAAGCTACCCAAATTGATCGTTCTTATCACGGGTAAAGGTGCCCTCCGCGCCGCTTTCGAAAAGACAGTTGCCAAGCGCGAACAGTCATCGTGGACCGACGTGACAGCACGATGCATCTTCCTCCCATCAGAAGACTACCCGGTCCTCCTCGGCTCGGCTGATCTCGGCGTAAGCCTTCACACAAGTTCGTCGGGTCGGGATCTGCCGATGAAGGTTGTGGATATGTTTGGATGCGGGACACCCGTCTTGGCGAAAGGTTTTGGATGTATAGATGAGTTGGTCAAAGACGGGAAGAATGGAAGGATATTCCAGAATGGCGAAGAGCTTGGACAACAGCTTATCGTGAGTTGCTCGGCGCCACTTTTCTATACCTAGAGTCAACACACAGCTATTCTCTCTTCGCATACCTGGTTAATTGACTCATTCAATGTGACCTACAGGAGGTACTCTCGTCCTTCCCTGAAGCGTCTCAGCTCGATTCCCTCAGGTCGTACCTTGACAGCAGCCGCAAGAAAGACGGCGAGACGGACTCGAACTTGGACTGGACTACCTGGGACGAGAATTGGGACAAGGTCGTAGATGAAGGATTGCTAAGCAAGCTTGAGCGAGATTGAGCCTCTTCAATGAAGAGTGTACATGCATACATTGTCACAAGGAGCTGCACCAGCTACTTCGTTCTATGCATCACTGAAACGAATGGGCTATGAAAATGCGACAATCAAAATAGTCGACCATAATTGCGCTTGCATTGGACTCATATTTATACGAGTACTGTCGACTCTACCGCGGATGGTGTGCCTGATACGCGAAAGCCAAGCTGGACAAGCTGAATGGTAAACCATGAATGGCAACTCGGATGAACATCAAAATATCAGGCACACCCTCGCCCCCTCCTTCGAAGCCTGACAACCCAAACCCAATCTCACTACCCAAATCTCGCAATGTCCATATGTCAATAATCTATTTCTTAGAACATCTTCAGTCAGATTACCTTTCTCATCCGTCTCAGCCATAGTCACGTGTTTCATTTCATCACAAGCCCTTACTAGCCCCGCTTTGAAGTGGTGTTCCTGTCGCAAGCGCGCCGAAGCATCAAAGCGTCAAAGTCTAGATGAACGGCTACTCCTCATTCAATGGCCCTTCGACGTCCGCCCCCGCCGCAGCAGGAGCAGGAGCGACAGCGGGCGGTATCGAAGTCCCCTTGGGACAGACGAATCAACCTCGATTGCTGGTCAGGAATCTGAATGCTCAGGAGACGACGTTTCACTTGAGCGGAGTAGAGCTCGCGTATGCGAATAGCTTGAGGAGGGTCATGATGGCTGATGTGCCTACTATCGGTGAGTGGGAGGGAATCTCTCATCTTGAAGTTCAATCCATAGCGAGCTTTGTCTCGGACAAAGCGGCCAGTGACCAGCCGTGTCTCCCCGAAGAATCGCTAGTTCCAGTCGCGCAAATCTTCATCCAGGCTGGCGCAAAGAATCGCGCGAGGGGGTCGAACCGATACATCAATACCTATCGCTAGTTGCCATGCTGATACATCAGAGCTTGGTTTTGCTCCAATCGCCTGCCATTTTAGCCATCGACCAAGTTCTCTTCTTGCAAAATACCACGCCCATCCCCGACGAGATGTTAGCTCATCGACTCGGTCTCGTACCGCTGATAAGTAGGGGAGTGGCCAAAGGCTTGCGGTATACAAGAGTGAGTGTTCTTTGGAGAGAAATAAGAGACATCAACATGACCATCCTTACTGATGGTTCTCGGTGTTTGTGTCTTTTCCTTTCGTTTGGCTGGATGTAGGATTGCGATTGTGACGAGGGATGTTATTACTGCATGGTGACGCTCAAGCTCAAAGTGGCTTTTAGGGGTGCAGAGGGGGAGAAGTTTATGCGTGTTACGAGTGACATGTTGGAGATTGTGCCTAGTCCCGGAGGAGTGAGTCAGGCGCTTTCTATTCCGGTCACTCCGTCATTAGGAGCTCTTCCCCGTATCTCAGTCTAGGCGCCTATCAGCAGACTCTCTGTTCTTCGTTTCAGAAGCGACAACTAAACTTGTGGTCATCGTGTTGTATTGCGTTGTTTTGCCTTTCCAGCCGCCCCCGCCGAACCCGTACGGACCCCCACCAGACCTATCGGAAGATGATCGTCAAATCATCAATAGCCGAGATGCTGAACTGGGTATACCCGTTGGCAAGGGCCAGCCCGGCGTCGCACCTATATTACTGGCGAAAATGGGTAAAGGCCAAGAGATCGATATCATCTGCAAAGCGTACAAGGTGAGTGTGTACTTTGAGTGAAAAAAGCAGTCTCTGTGCCGTGTAGTTTGGCTGCAAAGATCGAGTACGAGGATTGCCAAAGACTGATTATTTATAATCTCATCACAGGGCATCGGAAAACATCATGCTAAATGGCAACCCCTTTCGACCGTCGCATTCGAGTATGATCCGCACAACAAGCTCAGACATACCACGCATTGGTTCGAGACGGACGGTGCGTTATTGAACTCGCCTCATTGGAGCAAATCGGTGTGGAACAAAGTGACTAATCTTTCCTGATTTAGAACGAGGCGAATGGCCGTTATCATCTAACGCGGTATTCGAGACCCCTCCCGACCCCTCAGCGCCGTTCGACTACAACGCGGTCCCTCAGACATTCTACTACACGGCCGAGTCCGTAAACTCCATCCCGGTCCGATCAATCGTCGAACAAGGCCTCGATCTGTTAGTGGAGAACTTGGCGAGCGTCATCTTGGCAGTGCAGAAAGAGACGGGTGTAGACGAGGACGAGGGCGAAAATGGGGATGGACAAGGCGGCGAGGCAGGGTTCGTCGAGCCTGATTTCGGGGCTGGAAATGGAGCGGGTCAGATGGACGGGTATGGAGCGCCGCAGGGGTATGGAGATTATGAGGGCGCTTATGGTGGTGGTGGTGGTGGTGGTGGAGGCGCTGGCGGTTGGGCTGGTCAAGGAAGTGGAATGAGCCCGCTAAGAAGATGATGAGAACTTCGAAGAACTCGAGGTGTGGGATCGGTGGTGAAGATAGAACTTCATCCGATTCCTGATCTTATATCACGAGCTAGACGTGGTGGTATGCTATTGCTCAAGTGCAAGCAACGCTATGCAAATCATCGATAACAGAAGCGAAGCACTGAACAGTGCGGGCAGCTCACTGTGTTCACTTCTCGCGTGTGCGACATATCTCTCGCCCACATCACAAAGCACACAAAAGGTATATCGACCAGAAAAGGTCAAGTAGCTAACACGATCCTTTGAGAGTTTTGGACGCTGGCCACGAACGTCCTTTCACTCGCGTGCCGTCTTTTATTAGCTCAGCTCGTGTCAGGCAACTGCATTTGCCTTGTCTTTCCAACCAAACGATTTCAGGTACTGACTGCATCGGTTGTTATATCGTGAACAGAGCCTCCACGGGACTTGACTTCAACGACCAGGACGTTTTGCTAATCAACCTATTGATCAGAAATCATCAAAAGATAACTCGGCGCAATCCTATAGGTATCCAGCGGTTTCCACGCCACACAGTACAGGGTTCGCTCCGACGATCATCGAGACTTCCAGTTGGCATCGATCGTCCAATCTTACCGCATTCGACACATGAAGGCGCTCAGCTCAACAAAGTCAAAAACAGACTTGGAACAATTGACTTATTCGACTTCGATCTTCATTTTGGTTTTTTTTTGATCCAAAGTGGTCTTAAGACGGATTCAGGATGTCGAGCCTACGAGATCAGCTGAAAAAGGCCGAGAAAGATCTGGCAGCGGCCAAAGAACGGGGTTCGTCCAGCGTTCCCGCGCTGGAAGAGAAAGTGGACAAGCTACAAAAAGAATTGGAGAAACCCCAGCCTCATCCTGCGTGAGTACAGTACACGAGCTTGGACTGACTTGACGTCTCACACCGATCCTTCGCCGCCTGTCAGGACGGATCCCTCTTAGTCTACAATCAAACCTCGTCATCTGCTGATCAACCACTACCACCATTATCACTACGTCTTATCCAGCTTACAGTTCGGCCCCGTCGCACAGAGCATCGCGATCATGGTCGCTCTGACCTTGGGCATGTCGGCTTCGCCCTTGCCGCCGCAAATGATACCGTTCTACAGGCTGTTCAGTACGATCACGACTGTCGCTGCTGTGTGAGTGTAGAGAGAAAGAGAGCTTGTTGTTGTTATCATCGGGGATCGATCTTGGTCGTCGAAGCATCTTGCTCCTGCCAGGGGATCTCTTCTTGATGCGGCACCGGCTTGAAGAGAGAGCAGTTTACAAGCGCTGCTCGGATACTAACATTGCCTGCTGACGTGTGGCACTCACTGGCTTGTCGAATCTCAACGTACTTTCTGAATCACACTGACTTTGTGGCCCGTCCACAGATGCTACGTATCGCGCGTCTCGGTGATATACTACGGCTACACCCAGCTCGTCTCCAAACTGCCTTCGACCGACGTAGAAGATCCCAACACGGCTCGATTCCTCAAATTGACAGCAAGCAAGAAACCGCGACTCGACCTTTGGGCGAACGCGCGCTCGCACCCTTCGGCGTTTTTGACTACCAAGGCGGCGGCGCCGAAGCTGTTCCCTTACCCGCTGGGCAAGACGAGGCCTGAGTCTACTGTTAAGGACGAGCTGTGGTGGGAGGGTGGGAATGCGCCGCATGTCGTGAGTGAAGTCGGCTTGAGTTCCGAGCTGAGCTAGGGATAAGATACATCAAAGCAATGATGGGAAAGGTTTGCTGACGCGCTGACACTCCTGATGTTCCAAACGAATCCCTATACTCGTGCTCGTACTCCGACCCGCAATCGCCCACACCACACAGGGCCACTTCAACCGGCCCAAGTTACCGGCCCCACCCGCGCCGGACGAGAGCGTGCTCATGGCTCGTGTAGAAGCCAGCATGAAGCGCGAAGAGCAGGAAAAAATGTGAGTGCGAGGGCGAATTCTATGTTTCCAGTGGGGTGCCAGTGGCAGTACTGGAGGAATCCGCCACCATTCAATCTTCAGTCGCTAGAGTGTCTGTCTCGTCGACCACGGTTCCCATGGGGGTAGGGGCATAATCGCCAATGACCTATCGGTCGTTCACCTGATCGTGGAATTGTCCATTGCCGTATTAGGATTTATTCGTAAAGCTGACTCTGTTGGATTGTCCTTTCGTTCGTTGGTGGTTCCTCGTGCAATGCGACGCTAGGTGGAAGAAGCGGATCCGATCAATCCAGATCTTATCTCTCATCGTCATTGTGTCTTTCGGTAAGTTACCTCTCCCCAAGGCTTCCATGCCCCGATGCCCCGAAGCTGACATTCCTCACTCATCTCTGTCCCTGCCCCTCAATAAACATTTGTATATACAGTCAACCGTCAAATCGCCATGGCCTGTCTGGCTTATCTGATCTACTCAACCCTCTCAACAGAGATCAACAACATGCTCTCCCCTCCTACAGACCTCGAAGGAATATACAAGGTCATCGACAAGCTCTCCTCGGGAAGCAAGAACGAGTCGGCCCCCAGACCTACCCACATGACAGGCGGGATGAGTTACCTCCTCGAACCGACAGGCTCGAATGGGGATAACACCAATACGGTCAAAGAGTTGGCGAATGTCCCGACTGAAATGGTGCCGCCGCATGTGTTGATGACGACTCAGAACCATTGGTTTGTCGGTCCGGGCAACGAGATGAAGGCGGAGAAATAAGAAGATCTCCAGACTACTGTAGAAAGTCAGTATACTTTGAAATTCTCTCACATCTCCCTAGTCTCTGCCCGATCATCTCGTACGCAGTGTACATACTGTACTCATAGACCAGACAAAGTAGCTATATCGCGTCCAGTGGCTATCTCACATACACATCACGACCACAATCAGTGTACGCGCAAGCGTTCATGCTCATGTGTCAATAGTATCCCTCCAGCCTCAATGGCTGTAGTGACATTGCGAGTCTCTCATGCGCCAGCCGACGCAAAGACTATAATACATGTCACACACCACACTATTCGCAGGGACTGTCCATTACACACCGACTGTACCAACCGCTCAATACTAAAGTAAGGTCCCCAAAAAGTCCCTTCTCTTGCTGACCGCGCCGACCTTCGCTGATGCTAGCAACATTCTGGAATTACACTTATACACCCGTCGCCCGCCTACTTGGCACCTCGGATCATTCGCCTGACTTCAGCGCCAGAGACGCTGGATTTGAGATCGGCGGCAGTCATCATATCCTCCGTCACGATCTTTTTGCCGAGTGTCCTAGATTGGTAGAATCAAAAGTGCCGACACATTCAGCGCTCGTTTGCCTGTGATTCGATCGTCCGGTCAATGCTCTAGGTCAGATTGAAAATGGCACTCACCTCTTCTTCTTAGGAGTAGGTTTGACAGGCAGGTGATCTTCGTCGTCGTCGTCCTCATGCTCAAGCTCGTCCTCGCTTCCCGACAGCTGAAGCCTGTTGATCCGCTCGCTCAACGGACCAGCAGGCGTGCCTTGCTCCGACCCTTCTCCATTATGCGCTCTGGCCCTGGCAGGCGTGCTTGTACCCTTCTTAGCATTAGCAGAGAACGGGCTCTTTGCAGAGGTGGCCACGGTTCTCCCTTTCGGCGCAGGGGTTGACTTCTTGGGAGTTTTTTGAGATGGTTTGAGCTTCGTAGCAGGTTTCTTGGGACTTCCAGTCGTTCGTCGTCGAGCCGATGCCTTTCGCACAGGAGAAGACTCGTCGCTCTCGCTCGCACCATCACTCGCATCATCCTCAGAATCAGAGAGGGTGAATGCTGATTCGTCAGAATCAACCTCTTCCTCGTCGGCTTCTTCATCTTCCTCTTCCTCTTCCTCTTCCTCGTCCTCATCCTCGTCCACCTCTTCGTCTTCGTCTTCATTCTCCGTTTGGGCATCGACCCGGCTATTCTCCAACTCCTCTTCCTCTTCTTCCTCTTCTGTATCGATCACGCTCTCTTCATCTGACGAGACGACCACGGCAATCGGTTTGACAGCCTCGACATCATCATCAGGTACTTCAGAGTCCAAGGTGATATCGCCCCGAGTCGTTCCTTCTTCAGTCACAGTCATCGATCGGTCCTCCAGCTGCGATTTCTCGACTTCAATTTCGGACTCGACCTCAGACTCGGTCTCGGCGTCCACGTCGAGCTCTTCATCAGGGATACTAGCCTTCGATATCCTAGATGATGAGGGATTGAAGGAAGCGCTGGTGACCATAAGTCGGGGCACGTCCTGCTTCTGGCTCTGGCTTGGAGCAGGATGGCGAGGCTGGACAACAAATGGGTCAGACGTGTTGGCCGCAGAGACCATCGAGTCGTCATCGAACGTCATCTGCGATAATCACGTGTCAGCTGGTTACCTCTTGTTCAGAGGATGCAGAGGATGACAGCGCACCAAGGAAGCATCGATGGCGCTTTCAAAGCTTTCATCCCCATCCATTGTAATATCGCCTTCGGTACGCTCTCCTACGTTGGAGGATCCAGCGGGACTGGGCTGATAATGAGCCACTCGATGGACAGCGGGCGTCATAGCTTTAGTGATGATATCGATCTTCCTGTCGGTCTTGAGCTCGTTGGCGGCGACCTATCAGTTCGTGATCGAGCGGAAGACCACCATCATTCAGCAGTCCACACTCTGAAGATGGCAATCAGGCCGAAATCCTGACCTACCTGCTCGCTGAACTGCCTTGCAAAGTCCTGCTGCATCCTCTGCATAGCTTGCTGCATCTCTTTGGCGACTTCCTCTCGTACTTCCACCTCGACAGACGCATTGCGCATCTCTGACTCGTACAGCTGAGAACAAAAGAGGGGATGATCGAACAGTCAGCTGGTGGCTACGGTGGATTCAATGCCTCCATGACTTAGCAGCTCACCCTCGTCTTCATCTCCTTGAGCTGGTCAAACAGGTACTCGACAAGCGCGTCCTTGTCATCCTCATCTTCGCTCTCTTCACTCTCCTCGACGACCTCAAGCTCCTCTTCGACCATGACGAACCCTTGGCTTTCGCGGTCCATCGCCAGCTTCTTCTCGGGCAAAACAGCCGAGGGTTTGGCATCGGTCTTGGGGATCACGGGAACAGTCACTTTGATTTTCATCGGACCGCTAACGGCATGCTTGAAAGCGCTGAATTGGGTGCTGATCTGTCGTTTGAGTAAAGGGAAGCCGACCTTGTTCGATGCGGTTGTCTGGATCTCACGGGCGATCGCTGAGAATCGCATGACGTGCGAGTTTTCGTCAAAGCCGGTATCGTATGGGTTGACGTTGACGATGATGACCTTTGACATGAGAAGTTCGTATCAGCATCACGCTTTCTCCATAGAGTATACTGTAGGTGTAGCAGCAGCTACATTGAACTCACCGCTCGCCCGTCTCCAACAAAGAAGTTCTGGAAGACCTCGGTCAATTTCGAGTGTCTGAACGGCACGACCGCGAACTTCTTCTTGACACCTGGTGCTGTCTGGGTAGCCATCTTCTGCTGGTTGGCCCTGAGTACTTCGAGACATTGACCGAGGACCATGAGCGACTTGTTGATATTTCCAGCTTCTTTGAGCCTGTCGCCCGTCGTTTGGGTATTTCTGGTACGTTCAGAGCCGGCCAAATCGACGATGGCGAGTCGCGAGACTTGAGCCGAGTCTGGGTCGTTGGGTGCACCATTGTGGATTCGAACGACTTTGATGGTGAAGATACCGTGTGATCGACTGGACTCTCGATTGGCGATCGTCCCGAAGACTTGCCGAGCGCTCTGTCCGCATCTGAATACAGCAAGTGCTTCCTATAGGGCATCGTATGATCAGCTGAGTTTTCTCTGCGGAAATGGTTGCGATGCAAGCTGACCTCTCTTGTCCTGACTCGAACATCCTTTAATCCAGCTATATATTTGCCGTTGCCCTCCGGATCATTTTTGAGGGCCAGAGCATGTCGTTTGAGCACACCGCCTCCTCCATTGGCCATAGCAGCGAGGTTGAAGGACGAATTGAGCGCGCCAGAAAAGCCAAAAGTATTGGACGCTCGTGGCAGGCCGTTGCTGGTCACCCGTCCTCGTCCTGTACCTGGTGTACTGGGGGTCGAAGGAAGCACTGCATCGAGGAGGTCAAAAATCTACGACGAGTTGTAACCGTGAGCTATACATCCACTGATCGCCTTACAGCCGGCTAGCTCACCTTTTCATTATACACTTCGGCGTACGACACGAACACAGCATAAGAAAAGTTTCGGTCGACCTTGACGGCTGGAAGACGGAGACTAAAGTCAGCTAGTCCGCGCGCGCGTCCATGGGCCGTAATCTGTTAGCTTACTGTCTTCAATCCTGGGTTCGCTCGCAGCCAGCGGGTCATTGAGCGGAATCGCATCGTCACGCTCGACGCTCAGGACCACATCTGCCAGACCTTGAGGCTTGAGCTGTGTCAAACGACATCGCGTCAGCTTTGCCCATGGTCCATCATTCCTGAGTGAAGACGAACCTGAACTCACGTTGGCTTTACTTTCCAGCCCGTCGATAGAGTTGAATACCACATCGATCGCCCTAGGCAGCACACCCCTGTCCGTCGCGGAGGAAGTTGAGCCGCCCTGGATCGTATAGCTCTTGCCACTATTACTGACTCCATAAGCAAACAGCAGCCCGTTCTCGCCCTGCAACAGCTTCTCGACGAGAGGCAGGGTGGTAGTGGTGAAGAAGCCTGATTGTGGCGTAGTCGGGGGGAAGACTTTGTCGAATGAGAAGATATGGGGTGGCTTTGGGATATGGTGGCGAGATGAGTCCTGGGCAATCAATTATGGGTGAGATAAACAGGTACACGTGAGCTTGCTGACCTCTGTTGTCGAAGCAAGTGAAAGAGGCAACGGAAGCTTACGGTGGGAGCGCGCATGAGGACATCGGTCTCTGACTGAACCTCAAGATAAGGTCGGACAGACGCAGAACCGCTGGATTCCAGGTCACTGGGCGAAGGTCGGATTCGAAGGTAAGCCTGGAGCACGAGCGAAATGGTCAGCCATAGAATGTCAATCAGTACGAGCTATCGAAATGCATCAGACAGTGACGATTCAGCCCGCTCACTTGAAGGCTCTCCGAATAGCTCGAGGTATCCGCGACTTTGCTCTTACTTGCACTCTGCGGGCGAGTGGAGTCACGTCAGCTAAGTGTGCGATCCAGTGGTATGACACCTGGTGAGCTGACTGACCTCCTTTTCCTTCTCCTTCTCCTTATCTTTCGTTTTTCCCGAAACCTTCCTCAACCCCTCCCTGCCTTTCGCCAAGAACCCACTGCCACTAGCAGTGCCAGGCGGAGCTGGTGTCTTCCTTCCTCCAGCAGCACCACTCAAGGTACCACCACCACCACCACCAGGGGCCATCCTCGACGGAGGGCGAGAAGGTGTGAGTCTAGGAAGGGGTAAAGGCGTGGAAGCGTTCGACCTAGATGCGGTGATGGTCCTTTGCGCCGACGCCGATGGTGGTGGTGGAGGGGCCATGGATTCTTTGGCTCGTAAGCGCGTCACTCGACCGCCTGTGGTTGTCGTCGATGTTGACGTTGAGCTTGACGCAGAGGGGGAAGGGGCCATGTTGCTGGTGCCGGTACTGGTGAATCCTTCCGCTGCAGTCGGTCGAGCAGGAAGGGGTTTCGAAGCTGGGGGCATCTTTATCTTGGCTTAGTCGTGACGCCGTCAAATCATTGGTGTCGAAGTGTATGTCGCCGGTGAGAAGCAAAGAATGAACAATTCAAGGGGAAGAGGGCAGAACAGTGAGAAGAGACGTGACACTGACTGTAGCTGACGTGAGCTTTGATCTATGATCTTTGATTTTACTTTTGGTTCTTGCTCTTGCTCTTACACAGTCACGTCCGATCACCCGTCCACCGTACGGCTTGTTTACGCGCGGAACCAAATATCATCACGTGATCTGCGCGCCCTAGCCTGGCTTGTGGCACTCTCTTACCATAACTTACTTATGCTATGATATTCGGGACCGGGGAGCGTTTGTGAAGCATTCATTTCATGGCGATGGCGATAGATGATGGTCGATAGCTTCGACAAGTCTCGAACCAAGACTGTCCATATATGTGACCATATTCATGCGTGTGTCGGGCATAATTCCCAGTGAAGACAAACGAGTCTATCGAACTACAGTCAAACAATGTCCGTCTCGCCTCACCACATCCATCCCTCCTTCCACCCTGCGCGAGCGGATACAAGCGAGCCGTATATAAAAAAACGTGTAGAGGCTCTTTGTCACTCATGTTCTTTCCCTTCATCACGCCACGGTGACTCCATACTCGACTTCAAGTGTCCATGATCATCCACAGTAAACGATAAGGTAAGGTAATAATGTCCACAATATCTCTGCCTCGTGAAAACAATCAACGATTAAAATGGTAATGTACGTAATAAGTGACTAGTATTCACAATAGTGTTGAAAAATGTTCGTATATGCGAGTAGTAAGCGAAGGAAGCCGCTCGAAGAAAGAAACGAAGAACAGAAAAGTCCATAAAATGGTTACAATGACATGAAAGTCGAGAGAGGAATTATATGCTACTGCCGTCGCCATGCTGTGGTGTGAGTGTGTGTGTGATCCAATGCTATCTCTATTGATTTTTGCTTCCATCACGTCCATCCGACTAATGAGGTCCCGAACGGACTCTCTCGCTTGCCTTCGAATCTATCACAGGAATACAGCGAGAGAGGCCAAGACGGCAATCGCTGTTGATCCCAGACCGATGATGGCGACCTGCGATGCGCTCGAGGAGCCACCTGCTGACGCACCCTGAGTAGCAGCGCCAGAGGCCTCGGCGGTGGTCTCAACGGGCTTCTCGATCAAAGTGGCAGCGGGCAAGGGGTCGTTGGTGGCCGTGGGCTGTTCACCGAGCTTTCCATTGCCGACCATGATGAATTCACCTTGAGAGGGGACACCGTTGACAACGACGAAGAACATGGCAGGACCGGGCTGGAAAAGGTTGGGTCCGTTCTCGCCTGGCATTTGAGATACAATCAAAGTGGTGTTACCAGTGTTCATATCAACCTCGTAGGTAGAGTTGAGCTGGAGGTATCGCTGTCCGAACCCGATGGCATGCGTGTTGAATCCACCTCGGATGACGACAACTTTGGTGTTCTTGGCAGTAGCCTCATCGGTACCGACCATGGTAAGGTTGAATGAGGCGCCACCGTACGAGAGAGCCTCGGGCATACCGTTGTACTCGGGTCGCTGCTCGTTGTAGTACCATGGGTACCATCGCTCGGCATCGGTTCGCGATCGCCATTGTTCGGTAGTGAAGTCCTTATTAGGGTTGGATCCAGCGATAAACAGACTTCCGTCAGGCAAGAGGATGGCAACAGAGTGATACATTCGCTCGTTGGTCGAGGCGGTCAAACCAGTTCGGTTCCATCGAGATCCGGCAGGTGCGCTAGCGTTGTAGATGGCGGGCATGTAAATAGGATCTTGACCGTATGACTGACCGACTGAGTAACCGTCGTCACCGTATCCAGCGGTACCCATAGCTACACCATTGCCCATCCAGAAGGTAGAGTCGGGGAGAATGACGAATTGACCCATGCTTCGACCTTCGAGCATGTAGTCATCGTCCTCGTACCTGGCGCTTCCCTCAGGAGTGATCCTGACACAGGTGTTGTCGGTGGCCACAGCAGTTACGTTGTAACCAGCGGTACCGTCGTTACCCCATTGAGGGGGGTTGGAACCACCACAGAACAACAGGGTGGCGGCGTAGTCGTTGTCGGGAATGAGAGGAAGCATGGCAGTAGCGGCCGAGGCGGGGTACACTCGAGTGGCGTAGGGCATGTCAGGAAGGTCGGTGGTCTCCTTGGTGTTGTAGTCGTAGAGAATGGTTTTTCGGCTTGCTTGCATGAACAGCTTGCCTGAGGGCATGAGCCACGTCAAAGCGTACAAGTTGACAGGAAGAGTGTCGGAAAGGAACTGGAGGTTGACAGGGTCGTCGGCTCGAGGAGGGAAGAACTCATAAGTGGGGTTATCTTGAGCAGCGGTGTTAACGTAACCACCGTTCTTGTCGCCACCAATGATAATCAATGATCCATCGGGAAGAGCCTCGACCATGGGGTACCATCTTCGTCCAGTCATCTGCAACCAACCACCGGTGTTGGGATCGGTGGTGAGGTATGAAGTCTCGCCCTGGATGTATTCGCATGATTCGTCGGTACATGGGTTGAGCATTCGAATAGCGGTACCTCCATCAGTATCTGAGTAGGCAGCGGCATCGGTGGATGCAACACCTCCAGTCGTGACAGCTAAACAAAGCACGGTATTAGCATGGTGGTACAAATGAGGTAAAAGGATACGCTGCAATTACTCACGTTGGTTACCGCCAAAAACTACCCAAGTTCCGTTACCAAGTACACCGCCACCAGCGCAGAACGTATTCGAGAACACATCCATCGTTCGGTCTGCGCGGGTATGAACAGTCAGCTTCCATCGATCTACCAAACGGTCGAACACGTCAAAACTCACATTCGTTGGTCTCGATATCATACTCAGTGGCCCAAGCGGCGTGGGTGCCGTACCTTCCGGTGATCTCGATGGGGTTATTCTCGGTCTTGTCTAGTACGTAGATCTTCTTGTTGTTTCCGAGGAACACCTATGAAAGCACATGAGCATCGTCAGCGGTGTTAGGTCACCGTGCAGCGACGATGGAACTGTGACCGACTTACCATCTGCGCACTGACACCGGTATCTCCCACACTCTCGAAAGTCAGAGGAGTGGCGGTACTGGTCGTCTGTCGCTTGCCGAGATAGTTGAGCGGCGGGGCGGCGGGATCCCTATGCACTATAGGCCATGATGCTGGAGTGGCTGAAACGAGGGCGAGAAGAGGGAGGAGAGGCAGTAATGAGAGTAGGTTGATTGACGGCATGGTGAATGATCCGATTGCTGTTTGTGAGCCGAGGACGGATGGTTCAACAGTGCTCAGGTTTTTGATTTACAAGTCGAGACTCGTGGAAATACCTCTTCTTCGTTGAGAGGGTTGGGCAATAACAAAATAGGAGCTCGAGAGAGACTGAGGGATAAGAACGATTTGAGGATAGTGAAGAGGGTTCGAAACGATTCGAGTGGAACAAATCGGGGTGATTGTATCAAAGGAGGTGATGGGTGTCAGTCAGTGAAGACGATGCTCTGCACTCTGCTGTGTTGATCAGAGGATTGACGAGGCGATGGATTGCAATTGCGATTTGAGCCGGGTAGGCCAGTGTGAGGGGTGGGTGGCGATGAAAGGAGGATGGGTTCGTGGTCGAAAGTTGAAAGGTACGTTGAGGCCGTGTAGTCCGTCGATTGTATCCGGTTGATGTATATGATATCACAATCGTTCAGGATATGCGATATGATTGTTGTATGATGCGATGCGATGCGATGTGATGTGATGAGACGAACAGTGCGGAAAGGGAAAAAGATAGCGTGAAACAGAAATGGGAGCAAAACACAGGTTAGTTATTGTTATCCCAACCTGAACCGAAAAGCGCCGCGGAACGTCGATATATGTGTGTGGGTGTGAAGCACAATACAAAGGAGGGCGCTGTTAGAAGGTCGGTGGATGATGTCGATGTATCGGTGATCAGATCAGGCCAAGCAAAGCAATGGTACGTTTCCAAAGGTGGGGCGCAACGTGAAGAGAAGGAAGGGCTGGGAATGGGAACGATACGGTTAAGTGAGAGTAAGATAAAGATGGATGAACCGATGGAGCCGCCATGAAGAGTGAAGAGGAGTGGCAATGGCGATGCGAGCAAGAATGATGCTGATGACGGTAAAATGCTGTGCGACGACCGTGAGGGGGAATGTGATCATGGATGATAGATGATGACGGTATGATGAAATAACGTGTGTTAAAGTACCGACCGACCCGCCAAGAGAAAACGGCTCGCCGCTCTTTTGCCGAGCGAGGGACAAGTAATAAGAGTACGGAGCCAAGAAAACAAAGTTCGATTGTCCCACAGTCCACGAAGATGATAGGTCAGGTGATCTTGCGAATTGTTATATATCCAAACTCACACAGAGAGAGAGACAGATGCTCCGATTCACTCCTTCTACAGCTGCTTGGGGGATTGCTGCGTTCTGCTTGATACCGAGAAAAGTCTGTTGGTACCGCTGTGGTTGTTTGCTTGTAGAGCTTTGGATCGGTACAATGATACGATCGGAGTTATCGCAAAGCTGCAACCGGACCAAGCAGTGTCGAGAAAAAGATAAGAAAGGTAGGCGATGATGCGAAGAGGATGATGACGAAGAATGAGAGAAGAGAGAGTGTGAGGAAGAAGAGGGTTGAACGATGGTGGGATGCAAATGAGAGGAAAAGGTCAAAGCGAAAACAAGCCATATGTAGGTAGTAGATGTAGTACGCTCAAGCCTCAGACTGCGGTGTTACCACTGTAGCGCTACTGTTACTAGCATATGTGCACAGTGCTGTTCCGTATCTGCTAAGGTTACCATACGCTGGTATCAGAGAATACAGCAATACTCGTAAGAGATATTTTGGGTCGGCCAACGAACGGTCAGGAAAGCATGAAACGGGGCGATGAGGCGATGAAGCAGAGATCCTAGAAACAGGGTACAGGGTTATAACTGCAATGCAATAGTAACCCATATTCAGGGTATCTGTATCTCGGACTGCGGTGAGCGACCAGGGAGGTCCTCCTAGGTTATTTGGGCTACTAGGGCCTCACGGACTGTGAAGATTATGCCAAGGGTCACCATGGGCATGCAAGCACGTTGTTCAGTGTTTTCGATCTTACGTGTATTACGTTGTCTCGCATGGGGAATGCGCCGGCATACCTAAGGGAACAAGGAGATTCCGGTGCAGGGTGCATACACACACTCACACTCACAAACGGGGCGATGAGGATGCGGGGAACGCCGAACGATGGGCAACGATGTCAACCGACATCGGCGACGGTGGCATCAGGCTTAACACAGCCAAAAAAAACAAAGTATGGGGAATGGGACCTATCCCGCATCTCAGGGTTCACCGTCTCAGCAGATACCGGAATGACGTACGCCCTTCACCCCTCGTGGCTATCGATTGTTTGCTGTTCTGTTCTTCTTATATCCGCCCGGCACAGCCAACTGGTCTTTGGTCTCTAGCAAGAATTAGGTAGATCTCTCCAACGATGAAGTTACCTGAAGGACGGGTGCAGTCGGAATTTCATGTTCGTCCCCCCTGACAGCGGAGCCAGTTGGAGGACCGCGAATGGTAATCCTCACTCGCACAACCCGTACGCATATGCATATTGCATATACAGGTCTCCTAGCGCGATTTCTGCTGTCCTGACTAGCGTTCAAAAGAACCAGCCGCTTTGCTTGGCTGAGCTGGGCGTTTGCTGCGGCCTTCACTGCGGGGGATGAGATCATTGAATGTCATGAGTACATGACACTTCGTGAAATGATCAAGGCGGCTGTCGAGAGTGGTAGAAACATGAAATTACTCCTTCCGAGACACGCTCATGCGATGCTGTAAGGCCGGTAAAAAACCGTCCATATCCATTCACTTCCACCCTTTCTTTACCTGAAGATCTGATGTTTCCACGGCGGTTGCGGTTGATTCCGTGTGGCAGTGCATGTTTGTGTTTACAGCTTGTGGTCATCAACGGATCTCACAACATCAGGATACAGTATCGCAATCATTCGGGTTCGGGCGGATGGTGCGGTCTTCGCGAAATTGATATAGATTGAGTTTCGGGTTCGTTTCGTCTACTGTATCTTCAGCTTATGGGATTGAATGTCTGTCTAATCTTGTTCTACTTATAGATTACTCTGCTCTGATCGTATAACAATCACAGGAGCTTCGGGCTGAGCCAAATGACTCACCAAACGGATTACTTATGATTACCGTTGCCACATGCCACACGTCATATGCTAATGCTATACATAGGCCAGGAGGTTCTGTATATGGCATACGAGTCACAACAATCGACGTGGGCCGTCGTTCTTTTTACGATAAAAAAAAAGTTGTTGTTGTCACATCTATCCCTACTTCTGTTGTTTGTTTGTTTGTCTACAATCAAGAATAGCTGCAGTGTGTATGCTGTAGCAGATGAATTGAGGGCCGTCAGTATACAAACAACGACAATACGACAATGGCAACGGCATCCGGAATGGCGTCCGGGGTGACAGAAGGGTCGAATTTCACATGGTATAGAATATGAACATGCATATCTACCTTTACACATACCTGTACACAAAAACAGCCTTCTATGTTACGATGTTCTATACTCGGCACGCACAGGGTGGATGGACAGATGAGCGAGCGAGCGGGCAGGCAAGCGAGTGTGCGGACCCCTCGGGTCGTTCTCGTTCTCGTTAATATTAGATGGTGACTGCAAGCTGCGTTACCGAAAATTACCGATTACCGAGGGTTAGGTGAATGAAACCTTTCAATAGTGTGAGGCGATAATGACATCGACAACGACAACGGCAATGGCGGCAAAGGATAAGGCAACCATGACCACGGTACCAAGGCGACCGCGGCCGAGTAATCAAGTATTGACCCCCTTCGTCGTGGCTTCTGCACCGATTGCAGGGCATCCGTCTGTCTGTTTGTGCATGTATGCCTGTGAAGTCCACAAGTAGTAGGAGAAGACTCGATCCGACTCGAAGATGGTGAAGTAGGGACGGCAGGCATTCACATTCACGGCAACAACTAGACACCCTTATTTCTCTGCTCCAGCACTGACTGAGGCCGGCCGAATGCAGCACATGACGTTCGATCTATCAACTGAGTATTCATCCCACGCTCGGCTCTTACTTCCTTCCGCTTTGGCTGTATGAGAACTTGGATTCTCGCTGCCTGCATAGAGTCAGTTGAACGGGATGGGTGCTGTGAATGCATGCAATGAATGATAGTCTGTGATTCGTAATTTGTAATGTGTGATCTGTGTCTAGGTGGTATGGTGACTCTTCAACTCGTACAGTATGGAGGATTGATGTTGGTCATAGGACCATTGAAGAAGAAAGCGTAACTACGAAGAAAACTTCGGATGATCTGCAAGCTAGAGATGCAAAGGGTGAATGGGTGGTTTGAGGTGGTCGGGATCACTGAGGAGAAGGATAAATGGGTTGTGGGAAGTGTCACTAATATGATT
Source organism: Kwoniella sp. CBS 9459 (assembly GCA_036428585.1). NCBI lineage: Eukaryota > Fungi > Basidiomycota > Tremellomycetes > Tremellales > Cryptococcaceae > Kwoniella > Kwoniella sp. CBS 9459. The sequence goes on from CP144069.1 coordinate 186,278, forward strand.
AGAACGAAAAAGAGGGTTACAACAGCCTCGGGAGAGAGGACAGACCGAAAAACTGTTAGATAGGTGTTTTTTGAATCTCCTCTCGGGGTAACACCAGCCACACTGATACTGTAATGCGACAACAACACTTTTCTGGGCTTCCACCTTCACCACGACCCCGCCGCGGTGTCAAGCATCATACCTCGACACACCGGTCATACGCACAATCGAGCGGAATCATGCACATGGCGGATGAGATATGCACAATGGCGGATAAAGATTCGGTCACTCGATTCGCCTGGCAATCGCTGACGATCGACGACAACTCGCTAATTCCGGCCTCTTCGTGCGGCTTTGAGACATGCTTCTTCGAGACCGCTAGTACGCAAGACCTTGACGCCGCCATCTTGCAGGATGCGAACGCCTTCGCACTGGACGAAATCGGGAGGTTCCTCGACGCCCTATGGATTGACAGTGTTAGTACAAATCTTCTCAAATGACTGTGCGAAGTATGAGGCGCCTGGAGTGAAGGAAGGTGAGTTCGAAGGAGACTGGAATAGTTGACATGGACGTATGCTTGGGGATAGGCGGAGCAGCGCCCTAACTCACGAGATACACTGCCTTGACCCCCGCTCTGACAAGTTCCAACGCGCAGCTGGGCCCGCCCGAAGTCCTGATACTGCAAGGTTCCATGGTGGCAAAGCATTCCGCATCTTTCAAAACTTCGTCGATGGGCGGTAATCCCGCCTTCGCCTCCGGAGCAACTGCTTCCGCGTCCTCAGTTGTAGGCCTGCCTCCTACTCCTTGATGACCTTGCACCTCTTGGTGGTTCTGGTTCTGGTTGTGGCCGTTGGATCCTCCCCAGCCCCCCAGGACAGCTTGCACTTCGGCGTATCTTGATCGGAAATTCGTGAGAGCGTTAGCTTCCGCATGGGTGTTTCCAGGGATCTGTCGACTCCATCCATCGCCCAGGATTAGGCCCTGTGCTTCCGATAGGCCTTCGGGACCGTCTTGCGTGCCGCCGGAGGAAGGAGGGAACAGGGCGAATTTGCCCGTTTTACTGAGCGAGTCATAATGAGGCGAAGAGTTGGGCAGGAACAAGGTCGAGCCGACGCAGAAAGCCGTGGGAGAGACTTCACAATTGAGTGTGAGGTCGAGGCAATGTTGCATCAATCCGAGATGGACAGGATCTAATGGGAAAGCAAGAGAGACGAGTGTAATCAGCGATCGGGTCAAGATGTTGATATCCATTTGGCATCTTCAATTCGGGATGTGAGACGAGCGAGCTCTTCATTCATTCAGGTGTAAGGGGCTTCACGTCAGTCCTAACTCTTCCACTCACCCGTTGTGACACCCTTTGCTCGATCGCTCATCTTCACCAGCTTATCTTGATCCAGCTTGTTGATGACGTTCGGATCACCTTTGATAGCAGTCACCTTTAAAGTCACAGTCTCGTCCGTATTGCGCTTATCGTGAACGGTGATATTCGCATTGACGTCTTCCGACTCTGGCTCTAACTCTGACGACGGAGCATCAACCGGTGCCGGTCCAGGTGGAGGTGGAGGTGCAATTTCTCCGACGGAGTTTGACGCGAGTGGCACCATCGCCGGTAGCGTACCGAGGATCGAGGGTGTTGGGGCTTTGGCGACCAGATCAACGAGGATCTTTGATTTCTGATTCGGAGCCAGGGTAAGACTGAGCGTCGTGACGCATGCTTGGGCTTTAGGCTCGTCGATGGTCGGCGTGATGGCAAGCTGAAGTTCTGATTCCTGCTTCGGCGTGAGAATCCCGGGAGTGATGGACCTTGAGATGGTCAAACTATCATTACCGTCCGCCTGACTTTGGTCACCGTCCTTTTGAGGCTTGGAATCGTCGTTCTTCCCATCGTCCATATCGCCATCAGCATCTCCTTCGCCCTCGGCTTCACCAAGAACTCCCAGCTCCGCCAGCCTAGCCTCGTACTTTTGTATCTTCTCAGCTTTGCCCTTTCGTCTAGCAATCTTCAATTTCTGTAGGATCGCCTCCACTTCTTCTTCCTCGCTCTTCGAGAGCGCCGTGCCAGCATCTTTCTCGTCTCGTGTCAGCGATAGTTGCGCGAAAGATTTGGAGCTGAGAACATTGATGGCGATGACGAATGTGCGATCGTGCTTCGATATATTGGTGACAACGAACGACTGGGCAGAAGGCCAAGAGGTCTTGTCATTCTTGGCTTTAGCCTCTTTGCTCTTGCCCCTCGCGTCCGACTTGATGACAGCGGTCGACGCTGAAGCCGAATCGACGATACCAAAGTCGAGAGTTGACGGCTCCACTTTGAAAGTAGGCACTTTCCGCACGACAGCCTTGACAGCCACAGATTGGTCATTCCAGCTGTCCAGGACATTCTCAACCGTAATGGTCTCTTGGTAATTCCCGGTCAATGAAGGCGTGAAAGAAAAGTTTTCGACTTCCTTCCGACCAAACGCGGAAATTACGCCATATCGACCTAGACCCAGCTTGAGATCACCAGATGCGATGGAACCTGAAGTGCGTAGCCGGAATAGACCTATCGTGTCGGATTTGTTCTAGAGGCTCAGTTGCAGACATCAGCACTATCCTGCTAAGCTATTTTTGACATTATTTTATACGACGATAGGAACATGAGGACTCACATGTATCACAATCGTCTTCTCCTTGACTTCGCCCTTGTCACAGGCTCCAAAGTTGATCGAGCTTTGCTGTACTTCCAACACACTCCTGACACACGAGCTCCTGATGATCAAATCCCTGATAGGCAATTCATTGTTCTCCACCGAGGGCGTCGTCGGCTTCTCAGCCGAGGTCGATACTCCCGTCAATCCCTCACCGAGTGTTTCCGCAGCTTGATTGGGGTCGTGGTTGATACTAGCCGCGCCCCTGCCTGATTCCGACAAGAGCGACCGATCGAACTCGGCTAATTTGATGAATATTCGGGAATCGGCTCGCTTCGCTCGCGTGGATATGTGGGGTCGGATGGACCCGTTCGGTGTCATGACAACCACCACGCCTCTGGTCTTCCGCTGTTCCACGCAAACAGTCCGTGCCGGCACAAGTTTCCCTGCTGCGATGGTGTTCTGCAATTCCTTCCGCAAGGCGATAGTGCGTCGCACGAATGCTTCCTCTTCATCAAGGGACGTGTGAGTCATGCCTGACTTTTTCGTCTCATGAGCTTCTATCGCAAGAAGTAGCTCGTCGACTGAAAGCTTTGACGGATCTGTGGTGGGGAGAGTGGCCTCGGCAGCAGGCTTCGGTATGGCAGGCCGTTTGGCGGTAAGTGCCGGCGACTTGCGACCTCCCGTTTCGGGGATGATGCGCTGCATCACTTCAGAGGCGAGAGTGGCAAGATTCAGCTTCATCTCAGGCCCAGGCCGATGAATACCGTTTTGCGAGGATTGGTTCGGGGAGTGTATGGAAGGGAGAGGCGAAGGCTGATTGGTCGAAGGGACGGTAGTAGCCTTTGGCGAAGTTACAGTGGAGTGAGAGCCAGAGTCCGCCTGCGAAGGCGATTGGATCTGAGAGGGCGCATGTGAATGAGCATGTTGATGCGAATGTTTCCCCTTCCTTTTGCCTTCTTTCCCGGTAGATCCAGTTGCCTTTGCACCGGCGGCAAAGTCAAGCTTTGGGATCTTCTCATGCCGACCAGACAGTTTCGACTTGTCTTCTTGCTCGATGGTGTCAAGGAGGGCGAAGCGCTTCGCACGTGGCGATCGATGCGCGCACACGGGAGGGCCAGCAGCTAGATCCAAGTATTCGTGCGGTTCCAGTAGCGCTCTATCCTTGAAGACAACTGCATTGCCGTAGAGCTGCGAATCGTAGCGTGAATGAGTAGGGTGTCACTTGTCAGGTCACACGTGACGTACCTGAACTGGCCGGCCCCTTCCACCTTTCTTCAGAGCAGAAGCCACTTGCTGGATTATGCTTTTACTTTCTCCTTCGACGCCCTCTTTCTTAGGCTTGCCGGCGCTCTTTTCCCTCGTTTTACCCTTTTTGATGCCGATAGCTCCTCCAGACTTTTCGCTGAGCTCCTGCAAAGTTTCCATAAACCTTTCCTTCAACTCTCCATTAGGAGGCGAAGTCACCCGTTCTAAGCCGGCGTCGGCGTTGGGATATTTGCCTTCTGCGATAGCTTTTTGGCGAGCTAGAGGCTCGTCCTCCGCTTTGACGAACAGCTCGATATCTTCCGGCTGTGATGCCGAAAGCTCCAGTACGAGCCGTGAGCTCGACAGGTTCTCGACGTGCATTATCCGAATGGACGGCGAGTTGATGACGACTGACCCAAAGTCAAGGAAGTTGCTGCCGGATGGCGTGAGGATCCGATAGAGGTGGGAATGAAGAGTAAGGTTGTAGACATCGACGTTCCTTGACCGTATATTGACTAGTTGGTCGTCTTTCCTATTCAACAGGTTCCGCACGAACATCTGTTTCTCGTATTTTTCGTTGATCCTCCTCGGGAAGAACTCCAATTTCTCCTCGACCGTCTCAAACGGCGGGATCACGATGACATTTCTATTGGCCGAGATCACCTTGGATATAGCGGCGATCTCGACTTTGGCCGAGAGAGCGGACAGGTTCTCGATGATCAACGGTAAGGATCGAGATGCTCCGACAGTGACTTGTCCGAAGTCCAGTATCGGTCCATGAGGAAGTTTGATTAATGAGGTACATGATTCCACCGAACAGTGTATCGTTCTCTTTGTCCTGCTTGGGGTCGATGAAGAACGAGAGGTCGAAGGTGCACACTCCAAGTACACCTTGAAGGTGGATTTCCGCAGAGCACCAGCAATCTCTGGTGGACTAGACATGTCCAGCAGTGGTCGATGCAAGACGAATATTCTGTACTCGGTTCCGGGTCTCATAGTCATCTCCTCGATCTGATTGGGTATCACCTGTTCGCTTTGAGGGATACTGCCTTCGTTTGCACCGACCTTGAGTCCCGGTCCACCGAGGAGAGAGGCTAGTGCCTGAGATTGCGATTGATACTGCGTGAGCTCTGTCCCGCCAGAGAAGAAAGACGGCTCGTTGTCTTCCGACTCGTCTTCTGACCCTTCACCCGTGTGGAGCAAATGACTGGATGTACGCGAGGCGACACGTGATAACGCTCTGGATGGTGGCCGGGACAAGTCTCTCTCCTGCTCTTTCCCGTTGTTGGAGATTCGATCGCTGAGACTGGACGAGTCTTGCTCAGGCTGCCATGGTCTGCCGAAATCCCCAGGCGCAGATCGGTGGGCATGAGACATTTCCGAACTGTATATGCTGGATGGTCGAGATCTGCTGGCTACCGTGGAAGGACCAGCGTTAGCTGACATCGGGGAGTCAGCTCGCGGGTCTCGAAGAGGTTGATGGATTTCGCTACGAGCTCGGGACTCCCGGGTCGAGGTCCTCGACAACCCAGCTTCCAATGCCCGCTTCTCCGTTCTCAATGAGTTGACCCTGGTCCTTTCCCTTTCGAGAGGGATGTCCTCGTCCATATCCTCCCCTGCTACGCCTGCCAACCGGAAGACAACGTCGTTGTCCTTTTCAGCGGTGAACTTTACGTCGATGGGCTTATCTCCGTTGTTCTTGCAGGTGATCATCTGTTTCGCCCAAACGCCATCGACTATTTGCCCAAAGTCGAGGTTTGTTCCACTGAGTAGCGTGAGGGAATCGTCAATCGACCCTGATAAGGCGGAGCCGACAGCTCGGCAAGTCACAATGTTCCCTGATTGATTTGCGTTGGAGATGAGAAACGTGAAGTCGAAATCAGGGACGGCCGCTTTGACTCGCAGTTCAAGTCGAAGATGTCGGCTGGACAAAGCGGGCAGCGGGACTGGCTGTGACGAGTGATCCACGCCAAAGACGTTTTCTGAATCCAAATCTCGCAGCTCGAACCATACGGCGTCCTTGTAAGGCGAAGAGACGACCGTTGTTTTCCAGATCAACTCGATCTCGGACCGGTTGACCAACAGAATATCACGGTAGTATCTCCCGCCTGGCACAGATTCTCCGCCAAAGTCTATCAACAGCTCGCCCGATGATATTTGTGATCCCGTCACCAGGCCTTGGATCGGGTCTATTGGGGCTGCCGTGAAGAGCGATCGACAGACGGTTGCGAAGAATGGCAGGTTTATGATTTGGTGGGAGACAGGAAGCTGCGCAGGTGGTATCGCAGGTTCGGGTGCGGAAGAATCGGTCGTCGTTGAGGAAGATGTGATGGCTCTTATCGATATCGAACCGTGAACTGCAAAAGACCGATGGACAGGTTCAGGCCTGCGGGAAGATCCGAAAGTATTTGACCCCTTCGCGCTGCCAGCAACGGACTGGCTCGATGCAGCTGAAGTCGAGCTTGCTTCCGACAACTTGTCATCGACGATGCTGCTCGGCCCGACTATAGGTGACATCTCGGAAGACTGGGTGCGTGAGAGTACGGGCTTGACCCGCGGTGTGTAGCCACCGTCGTCTACTGGCGAGGAAACAATGGCTGGTGTAGAAGGGAGACTTTGTGTCGGCTGAAAAGCGAAGAAGATGGAGGTGATCGTTGTGGGAGGCAAGGAGAAATGCAGCGAAGATGAACCTGCACCTGTCGAGGAAGATGAGGTGGACGATGCAGATGAACTGATGCCTGCGCGGGGAACAAGGTGATCAGTAAGGTCCCGCCAGGAAGTTGTAGTGAGCAGGACCAGCTGCGAGGGGTTGACTTACTCTTCTCTTCCTCGCCTAGCCAGAAGACCAACTGTCCCCCGAGATCGCTCTCAATCTCCGCTTCCACTTCACAACCAACGACATTCTTGAGTCCGAAAGACCGTACTTTCTTCTGGCCCACATCTCCGTCCAGGTATGTCGATTGAAGATGGATCCAGCCGGAGGGTACGTCGAGCAGCTGGAGTAACGTGTCTTGTTTGGGTAGTGCGAGTTTGCTAGCTCCGATGACATTAGATTGTGAAGCTTGCGTTGTCGATGATCGGGGAGGTGAAGGGATGAGAACTGGCTTCGATGGTTGAGTCGGAGGTATGAATCGTCCATTCGTTTCGTCCTTCTCGCCGTGCGAACTCTCATCCTCTTTACGCTCGGGTTCACGTCCTTCCTCGCCATGTATAGCGGGCAACTCCCCATCTGAAGACCCCGGACTGAGATATCCTTCTGCGATTCCCATGATCCCCTTGACTCCCGCTTCTACCATACATTCTATACTCTGGACGAGGTGGGACATTGTAGGGAATCTGCCAGCGATAAATAGGCTTAGGAAAATTGGCAGATGTCGAGAGGAACACGATTAATGAGCGAGGTGCGAACCAACGAAAGCCAAAGTGGTGTTCTGAGAGCAATGTGATGAGAGAACATGAACCAAGAGACCAGAGGTCTACCTGGTTGATTAATTCTTCATCTTTGCTCGTTGGTGCACTTAAAGGGGGGGAAGGGGACCGCGTTCCTCCTCTCGCTTCGGTTGATTGACGTGTAATCGCCGCTACTCTAGCTCGGCGGTTCGGATGAGATGACACAAAAGGTGCGGCGAAGAGTAGAGGTTGAAAGGTGATCCAACGATATATATATATAGGTGATGCCGGTAGGTGTGGTGGCTTCAATTAGGCGGCAAGGCGTAGATGATGGTGTATGCGCGGAGTGCGGCAATGCGGTAAGCGATGTAAGGCCGAGCCAAAAGACAATAGCTGTGACTCTGCTTTGGGCTGCTTTGATTGTACCTTATGCCTTTGATGAGCCCGTCGATGTAGGAAGAGTGAGCGGGGTGGGGGAAGCTTATGCGACCCTATCGGAGATGCGTGTGTGCTTGATCGTGCGGGGTGAAAAGACTACCACTACACCTCCGCAAGATGACCTGATGGGCTCGACGTGAGACCTCCTTTGAGCTGATGCTACCGCAGAGCCAGTCCTGAAGAACGAATCTTCTTCTTCAAGGGTCGAATCGTCTTTTGGACTACCTACGAATAAGTGATGATGGGAACGAGCACACGAGCGAGATGGACGAATCAATTTCGATTCTCCCTTGTGCCGACGGGTTCAAGTCGTTCCTCGCGCGACCCAGTATAAATTCTATTTGGGCGGCGTTGACTACTGCACGAGATCACCGAGGACGAAGGTCGGAGCCAGATGGCTGAGTTGGGTTATTCGTGAGCGGAACAGACGAACACAGATCGTCTTAAGGGGAAGTCGATTAGTTCAGAAAGGACGTTTTGTAACTATAGCTACTCGTATATTGGTGGATACCGAAATGGCCGAAACGATCTATCTCTTGTCTGTCTCTCCTCTCGTTCGTTCATTCAAAAGTTGCGTTTGGATGATATATGTTATCGCGTGCAGCCTGTCTGAGTAGGCGGATGGGTGAGAAGGCTGTCAGCCCTCTTCGAAAGAGAGAGAGAGAGAGAGAGAGGATGGGAATGTGGTTGCTCTATAGACTACGAGAAGGGGACGAACGAAGACAAGGTGGATTGACTTACGGAGGTTTTCTCACTGTACCTCACTGGAGCTGACGAGGTCTTGTGTAAGCATGTGGCATACTTTGTATTTAAGGGTGTCGTCAACAATCATTCACCTCGGTGCCGATGCCGAAGTACCCATAAGCTATCTCGCAATGCTTGTGCCCTTTGCCTCACTGTTCATCTCTCTCTCGACAGCTGATGATGAGGTCCGAATGCATGCTGAGATAGCAGTGACATATCTGCTTGATGCGCGCAGTCGCTTCAAAGCAACAGCAAGACTCGCCGTCCCCCCGCGTCGTGGCGTACTGCGATTGTACATGGTACATGTATTCATACAAAAGTCTATCTGTCTCGAACGGACGCAGCATATGAAGCTAATGCTCAGCCAACCATGCTCGCGCATGGGTGTAGATGAGCAAACGTTCACAGAGGTGGAAAAACACAATCATGCACGGAGCTTGTCAACGCCTCCGGCCTTCTTGATCATCCGCTTGATCTCCCCTTGCGTCTTCTGCCATACATTCAACTTCCTGTCCTTGGCCATTTGCTCATAGTCGTCTCCATACGCGATGACCAGCTGCTGCAGCCACGTCTTCTCGGACGTCGACGAATGTCTCATGACTGGCTCTGACGTTGACGCGAGTTGTTCGAGCTCTGCCAGTGCAAGCGAGGATGGACAAGCAGTGGAAGGGAAGGTATGAAAGTTGGCTTTAGCTCAACGTGCCTAGCATACAGAAAGGACGATGGGTATGACATCGGATCGGGTAGACTTACTCCTTACGACATCTGTCTTCCCTTGTACAGGCGCCCGCTCAGCCTCATCATGCGCAAACGGCACATCCCCCTCCTGATCCTGCCCCGCCTCAGCCTGCGCTTCCTCGGGCTCTTCGTCAATGACAATATCAATCACATTGCCCTCTTCATCACGGATGATCCGTCCAAAGCCCACTTTGGGTGCCTCTTCAACTTCGGCGGGCACGGCGGGCAGTTTTACACGTTGCGAGCGGGATGAAGAGGCTGTTTGGGGGATGGGAATTTTAGGTAGGAGACCGAGTGCGGCGTAGCTGTGATTGCGTTGGAGGTTGGTGCGGCATCAGCGTTAGCTCTAAGATATGATAGCCTAAGATTCATCTCAATCTGTGGTCCCGTTGAAGCCGTCGAGAGTACTCCCATTCCCGCATGCCAATTACTGTCTATGACAACGGAAACGAGTTTTCATAGCGGGATATTCCCTTCCCCCTTTTGGGCAGCGGAGCATCGAGGTAAGAGAAAGCTGCTCACTTCTGGAACACAGTCTTCTTCTTGTCCCAGCTCTCCTGCAGCACCTCTGGACCTTTGAGCGGAGGAGCTTTCCTCAGTTTCTGGTGCATACGCCTGATCGAGTTGGAGCTCGGTCCGTGCGACTTGTGCGACTTGGCCTTGTTCCGTTGTCGAGGGTTGGCCATTGTGCTGGGTGATGATGTCTTCTTGAGCTACTGTGTTTCCGGAGATGATCGGGTTGTTTATAACTGTACACTATCTTCTAGGTAAAGCCTTGTACTCTGAGCAGCTTGCGTTGGTAAGGTATGGTTATGTTGTTATATGTGCAGAGCAGGTTCGATATTGATGATCTAGCAGTAAAACGATGCACCAAACCATAAAAACCTTCTAGGTCGCGCCGTAGACACACCCTCTCAACTTTTGAACTTTTGAACTGGTGGTGCTTGGCTTGGCTGCATGTAAATCTGGTCACTTTACGTAACAAGTCTATCACCAAACTGCTACTAGCTGTAATGGGATCAAACATCGTCATCTCATCCCACAACACCACACCCGCAACACCACATCAGCCTATCTTGATTGTGACATTCCTCATATCTCTCTCTGTTCCATTATATCCCTATCAAAGACATCTGATTTCAACTCACCGCCGTCTCTTCTCAAGTCGTAAAACTAAGACTCAAGGTTTAATAAGTGATAGATCTGTCAAAATGGGTGGTGAAGGTATGTCTCTTGTCTCGCCCGGACGAACAAACCAACGAACGAACCAGTAACTGATCAATGATAACACGACTCCTTTGCTCTCATCTCGCTGCTCCCTGTACCCGTATCGCCTCGGTATTGATGACCTGGCTCTATGATGACTCGCTACTCATATCAACAAAAACGACGACAACCCCAACCCCAACCCCTCGCAGGCTGGTTATTCCTCTTCGCGGTCCTCATGGCCGCCGTTCTCCTGTTCACAATGGTCTTCTTCGTGAGTCGTCGTCCGTTGTTACCCTTTGCAAACTCGTCTGCGCGCCAGTATATGGTTCCCTGTTGGCATAGTATAAGTCACTAACACCATCCCCTTTGTACAATTTCAAACAGATCATCATGTTCTCTGACCTCGAGTGTGGTACGTACTGCTTACCGACTGACCAGTGTTGAGCGAAAGGCGAAGAATCGACATTGTCAGATGGCTGACTTGTTGTCGACTTGATGGATCGTGCTGTGCAGACTACATCAACCCTATCGACCTCTGTAACAAGCTCAATCAGGTGAGTGGTGTCGACTAATGAGAGCAGTCAAGCTCCACGTCCCGCTCTCGCAGGCGAGCATGTAGGACAAAAGATCATCTTGGCCTTGCACGGTATTCAACTCCCTAACTGACAATGACGAATGACCGATATTTCGATTGCGTATAATAGTTCGTCCTCCCCGAAGTCATCGCCCACGCTTTCCTCACCCTCTGCTTCTTGCTCTCTGGCCAATGGTTGGCGTTCCTGCTTAACGCGCCTTTAGTCGGATACAACGTCAACAAGTCAGTGACTTCTGTTTTGCATTCCCCATCCTTGAGATTTATGCTGATCGTGTGACCTTTTCGTCCGCTCCATCCAACGGTTCCCTTTTTGTCCTATGTGTCTTGGCGACACCCGTTCCTGACCACTGACCACGCTGTACCGTCGCTTGTTAAAACGGAACGGATAACAGAATCATGTCCAAGAACCACATGTACGACGCGACGGAGATCTTCCGAACCCTGTCTGGTCACAAGAAGGAGTCTTTCATCAAGCTCGGTTTCTACCTCGTATCGTTCTTCTACTACCTCTACCGGTGAGTACACCGCTTCCTCCTTGCCTTTGAGGCGGATAGTTCCCGATCTTCTACGCATGTCGCACGATCTTACGTGCACTGGCATGATGTGGCTTGTTCAACTGATAATGATTATTTCGCTGACTTCAAATGCAATGTGCTCCTGCGCGGGATAGAATGATCCTTGCCCTTATTTCCGAGAGCGACTAAGCTCGAAGACGAGCTGCGACAAACATGAAAGATGGACGAGGGACAGGAGGATGGCGAGAGTCCCGTCGAGTCGTATGGCTTCAAGAGGAGGCATTTGCGGAGGCATGAAACGTGGATGCAGGAGTGCATGCGCAGAGTGATATGCGTGTGGAGGATGACCCGGATTTGGACTTGTGAGCCTGAGGCGAGGCAAGTCGCTCCAGTTTAGATTCTGTTTGGTGGAGCGGACCACTGTGGACTGTCTTTCTTTCTTCACAATGTGCCATTTCCCGGCAAGACAGTGTGGATAATATACATCCCTATTTCTTTTTCTTCTAACCTCGGTCCGAAGGCGAGGCTTCATGTGATACATGTATGGAGCGCCCGATGGATTTGCCCCTGTTCGTTCCGTGCCCGTACCCCGTACCCGTACCGGATCACCGATCAAATATACACAGAATGAGCGAGTGACAATAATTGAGAAATGGTATCAAGTAATGCATGTTTTCTGAGCATTGACAAGCGGTTGTTTGGTTGTGAGAGCTGTGCAGTGGTGAGTGGGTGGGTGGTGGCGGCAAGTGCCACTTTTGATGGTACGGTGAAGGGATCCGCGGGGGCTGCGCGTCATCACCGACACAAGCAGAGCAGACGTAGTAGCGTAGCATTAGCGTAGCATAGCATAGCCGACATTCCTATCGCTATCCGCTATCCCGAATAAACAGCTGATGGATATGACTTCAGCACTTGTCTATGTATGTACAGCAGCATCATCAACCTGACATAATCCTAGCACTGCATCCCCACAGCAGCAGCGACAGCGACAAGAGCGCACAAGATCGAGCAGCAGCGAGAACCCACTCCGCAATTCACAACGGTCATAGAAGAGGAATAGAGCAAACCAGATCAGACCAGACTGCATCAAGATGGGAGCGAGCACGACGTTGAGCGCCGACGATAAAGCCAAGATCAAAAAGGCCGTCCCCACGTCCAGCTCGACCAACAAGATCGTCACTGCTACCGTGGCGAGAGTGTATCAGGCCAGACCTGGGGCCAGCTCGTGAGTGTTCAACCCTGTAATCTACGCTATTTCCGTACCACGCAATTACAGGCAATGTCAATATCATGGTTGATAGGCTGTTCACGGACAGGCTTGCCTCTAAAGCCGGATGTGAACGAGTCCAAAACTTTGATATCGAAGATGCGTGAAATAAGCAACATTAGCTGATCGAATCCATATCGTTCGTTCTTACACTCACAGATGGTCGTACGCCGGCGCCGAGGGCGCTTTGGTGTTCTGTGCCGACAAGGCCAAGGGCGGACTATGGTTCAGAGTCGTCGATCTATCGGTGAGTATGCGTCTCGTCTGACCCCCTTTCCGCTCCCTTATGAGTGGTTGAATGGACTTTGCTCGAATCGCTAGACTAACCTTGATATCCTTCCCAATTTGTGTGTTTCTGTCTTTCACTTAGTCGTACAGAGGTGTCGTGTGGGAGCATGAACTACCGAATGAGATCGAGTACAATCAGGAGAAACCGTTCTTCCACTCATGGCAAGGCGACGTGAGTGACGAGTGACGAGCCCTCCCGTCCGTGTCTAACAGATCCATCCGGTACCTCTAATCTGGTACTTTGAGCTGACGAACGATACTCCAACTCGCTCTCGCTCTCGCTCTCGCTCTCGCAGACCGCTCAAATCGCTTTCGTCTTTGCCTCGGAAGCGGAGGCCCACGACTTCTACAAGAAGGTAGCCAACAGGTCCAAATACGCTAGTAAGTCAAGTCAAACCAACTTTTCAAGCCCAAGCTTCAAGCCTATATTACCCCACGCAAAGAGATCTGCTCCGCCTGTCCTCGGAAATGAGACCGTGTGTCTGCTTGAAAAGCAAAGGAAGATTATAGTGTCTGATGACTGATAACTGATGTGGTGCGGTTGATGTCATTCTGCAGCCAAAGTCAAGGAGGATAAGAAGGAGAAGGTACAAGAGAAGTCTACCCCCACTAAGAAGAAGAAGGGCGGTAGCAAGATCGACAAGTCGATGATCTCTGGTCCCGTGAGTTATCGGGCTTATCGCACGGCTGTTTCCACCTTGATTTCATTCCCTCCTCTCCCCGTTTCCGCTCGGCCTGACGATGCTCACACATACCTCATCAATATGACTGATCTGGGAAACTGATTTAATACTGGCATTTGCCTTATCACTCATCGTGCACGCACAGTCTGCCGGATCGTTCAAGCACGTCGCGCATATGGGCTTCGACTCCGAGAAGGGGTTCTCCTCGTCCGGTGTGGACCCGTCATGGCAGATGCTGTTAGAGCAACTCAGCATGAAAGGTGTTTCGGCGAAAGAAATCCAGCAGAACGAGCAGTTTATCAAGGATTTTGTGCAGCAGCAAGGAGGAATACAAAAGGTGAGTTGGGACTCGTCGAGCCTCTCGACTTTGGAACAAGGCTGCCTGATCTATCTAAATAAAGCTGATCATTGGCTCCATCACTCCCTGCCAATGTGTAAACAGGCGACAGCACCCAAGAAGCCCCCACCACCGCCTGCACCTACTTCTCGTAGGAAGCCGGCTCCGCCCCCACCTGCTTCTCGCGCAGCTCGACCATCGTCAGTAGCCGTCTCGACTCCACCGCCGCCCCCACCTCCACCTCCTCCGGCAAGGACCGCTCCCACGTCATCTATCCCACCTCCTCCACCTCCTCCTTCGATCCCATTAAGAGCGGGCGCGGGCGCGCCACCGCCGCCACCTCCCCCGCCCCCTGCTCCACCTCGAGGCGGCGCCGCACCTCCACCCCCTCCACCTCCACCTTCAGGCCGAGGCGCACCGCCTCCCCCACCTCCGCCACCCGCTGGCGGCCGAGCACCTCCCGCCCCTCCTGCGCCGCCCGTTCCTTCCGCTGGAGGAGACACCGGCCGATCCGCCTTGCTCGCTTCTATTCAAGGTAGAGGGGTGCACAATCTCAAAAAGGTCGACTCGACTCAGCAGAACATATCGCCACTTGCGGGTGGAGCAGTGGCCGGCGCTGCTGTGGGTGCTGGGGCCGCAGCTGCAGTAGCAGCTACCACCGACGATTGTAAGTCTCGACTGCCTAGTAGAAACACTGTGAACTGTCAGCGTGGAATCACAAGCTGAGGTTCTGAACCATTCCATTAGCACCTGATCTTGCATCAAGTCTCGCCGCGGCGCTGTCCAAGCGAAAGGCGGATATCGGTTCAGATGACGAAGAGGAGAGTGACGACGAGTGGGACTAGTATGCTACGGCGATTATTAATCTGGTTTGGGCTGGACAACTTCTTATATTGTACAGAACGGTATGTATCGCTACTTCTGAGCTCGAGCAGCGAAGGCTCATCTCCAACCTTGCCATTGTACTCGAGTCACGATACCGGCTGCGGGGCTGTTGCACAGGCCGCGCAATAAATATGGCGCCCCTCAAGCCGTTATCATCGTTTTGTTACGCCTGACGCATCCTTCTTCTGGTTTGGGTTATAATCTGAAACACCGACGCTGACAGTCCGAGACTGCTTCCGAAGATGGGTAGAAGAACTAAAACGATGACGCTCAAGACGCAAAGTTACTGATGCTACTGACTTGCCCTTGACGAGCATCTACTGTACACAGCTCGAGGAAAGCATACACATCCACTAGCTGCTGTGCATCGATCCAGGGAGGAGAAGTATCATAAAGGAGGTTCCACGTTCCTGTACGGTCCGCCGGCGAGTGAGGGAACAGATAAAGTCAGTAACCTATGATAAATCATCCCGCTAGAGATCTTTTGGAGGTGGATTGGCAGGAGGCGGGAGAGAGGAAAGACGGAACCCTATCGGGGCGGGGCTTTTGACCTTTCTTTCATGCTCATTAATTGCCACTTGACACCTTCATAGAAAGGATGCCAGATGCAGATGGAATGAGTACCATACTGTATATATCATAACCGTACATAGCGGCAAGCTAAGGTACATGTATTGTAGTTGGTCAAACGACTATCGCGACACGACGTCTCATACTGACTTGCTGTGCTGACTCGCCGGTCGTACAAAGTGTGTTTTTCAAAGAAGTATATGGCCATCTTTTCCTCCCTAGTCTGGTGTATTATGATCCCAAGTTTCTCATGATCAATCTAATGGTTAGACTGCAGACAACAAAGCAGACAACGAAGCAAAGCAACACGAAGCGAGTCAAAAGAGGTAACACAACCCATGACACAAGTATCGCTCTGGCTGATCGCTATCTGTATCGAGTCTCTTGGATCCCGACATTGAGAAACACAGTACGAGTAGGAGCGATCTGAGAAGTCGGAGCAGCGAGCAGAGAGCATAATCCGAATTGCAAACATAAGGAGCCACAGCAGAAACACGACGGCACAAGATGCTCTCGGCTCTCTTGGCGGGATTGTCCCCTTCCCTCGTCCTGTTATGGACATCGTAGAGTTCCCCTTCGCTCTCCCCTTCTTTGTCCCTCTTCCCCTCGTCCTTCGGCTCACAATCGGTGTCGCTATCGTTTTCGCCACCGCTACCGCCACCGGCACCGGCACCGCCACCACCACTATCACTGCCTTTGTCACTGTCACCATGACAATCATCATTCGATATTCATTTTCGATACGAGTATCATCAATGATCTACAGTAACCTCTCAATCTCGACCCTGGAACCGTACAGCGGAATCGTACTCGTCCAAAATGAAGACGAAGAGGCAGACGAACATGGAGACGAAGAAGAAGAAGAAAGAGCAAAAGCAGACGCAGACGCAGCTACATTGGTAGCTCCACACTCCGAAGAGAATGAGAGCAAGGTCGGAATCGCAAGATGTACAGTACGTACATAGCTCGCGACGAGTTGATTCTCAGTGTACGAGTAAATTAAGAGTGGAGATTAGCGCAGTTGCTCATGCCAAGGAAAGCGAGATTGTATCTGTATCTGTATCGATTCATATTCAATCTACTCGTACAGCTACAGGTTTTATCTAGGCTCACTTGCGCTTCAAACTGAACATCGCCCGATTGCCACCCTGCACTGTATGTATGTACTGTACTCGAGTACTGTACGTACTCCACCTGCACAAATATCAAGTGGCATGTACTGTATGTACATCACAAAAGCAATGTCGCCTTGTCCATGTCTGACCTGCCTGACCTGCCTGCATGTCAGTCCAACTGATCGCACACAGCTTGACTCGATAAGAGTTCAAGAGTAACAGTTCACTGCACTTTACAGTATGAGTAGATGTAGATAGATAGATCTAGTGTAGATTCATACGGATACGTCAAAATCAAAATCGAGCCCTAGCTACAGTATATTGCTACTGTATTATCAAAACCCACAACCCACAACCCACTACTCACTACTCACTATTCACTCACGACGCATATAAACGTAAAACGTAAAATATATCATTTCAATAATAGTTCAATACCAGATACTGTATAATTAGCACGACCAACATTCACCAAATGTATGCTATCAAACCACAACATGAACGTGATCTAAGAAAAATCACATTGGACCCAAACAGGTACCACAAACCACCAGGCCGTCTTCTATGCTGGGCGTTTAAGAGAGAGAAAATTTAGAGGACGAAGGGGGATTGGATATATGACGATGATGACGGTATTGGATACAATGTATAGCTCATGTCTTTCAGTCGAGAGGCGAGAGGGAATCTCGTCGCGGTATCTATCGTTTTCGAACCCTTCGATTGGTCCAAATGAATTCGATGGTGGCGCCAGAAACAGGAGAGGGAGATGGGGTGGACTGATGGACGCTTCCTCCTGAAGAGTCCTTATCGCGGGATGTATTGTGGTATGATATGGGGGGGCCAATTCCATCTTCGTTTTCTCAGGACCATGCCATGCAGTCTCCCGTAGTGGGATCGAATTCCATCCTTGCTGACCTCTATTTGCTTGCATGTATCGTGGCATCGGAACGCGGTCGATTCAAATTGCATGACAAGGGCATTTCGTTTCGACAAGTTGGCGAGGAAAGGGTCCGACGCAATCCCACGGGTACAATGGCGCTGGATGCGATACGCGCATCGTCTCTCAATCTCGATAACCGTGACATTTTGAAATTCCATTTGTTCGCTTTCGACCGTGTTCCTGCTCGACGTGTGACGAATGATCGAGAATCCCTGGCAGCTGCTCCCCACCTCGCGTTTCCTTTCGTTTACCGACACTGCTTAGATTCGTCCCATGCCAACCATCCCCTTTACCGCCGGACCCAGTCCCAATACGTCTTTGAGCGGGACGGATCCTTTGCCCTTCTCCTTGTCATCCTTCTTGTCTTTGCCTTTTCCTTTGCCCTTGTCTTTGCTCTTGCTCGATCCCGAGTTGCCGTTCGACGTTCCGCCTTGGCCCTCTCCATCGCTGTGATCGCTTCCATCTCCCTGTTGTTGACCGCGTAATCTATCCACTTCGGCTTGATGAAATTTCTGCGCCATCTCCAATTCTCCCTGGACGACTACTCCGTCCAGCCAGGGGTGCTTGACAAGTTCTGCGGCCGTTGCTCGAGAGTCGGGGAAGTAGTGCAGCATCGGCATGAGGAAAGAAGAGAGGAGCTCGGCGTCTTCGTGCTCCATGAGGTATTTCTCTTTCAATACGGACAACATCGGCCAAAATCGTAGTCGTGCGATGTGCCGCAGTTCACCTGAAGTTACATTCGGCGTAAATATCAAGTCAGCCTACCATCATTATGCACCGGAAGCCAAGGGCCTCCACCGTATCTTTACTGAGGCCGTTATTTGTGCCCAAACTCACCTCTTCGGTTGAACATCTCATGTGAGTATTTCCCTGACAGAGCTAGTGATCGAGGCATTTCTCCAAGCAATTCCATTATTTGCGCGACGTGGTCGTCATCCTTGTCGTACTTCACTCCCGGTTGAGGGTCGAACAGGTAATCTCCGGTCAACAGCTCGAAGAACTGGATAGGTGGTAAAACAAAACATCAGTATCATCACTCGTAGCCTTAGGTAAAGAACCATTGATCCCACTCACCAGACAGGCCGCTGACCATATATCAACGCTCTGATTCCACCTCGTTCCCAGGATGATCTCTGGACATCGGTATTGTCTGGTCTGAATATCATTGGTGAAGTGATGGTCGACCCAACAGGCGTTACCGAGATCGGCAATCTTGACCGTTATTCGCTCGAGACTGACAGGGTCATAAGGGAAAGGTGGAGGTAAGTGGTTAGGGTCGCCGGCAACAGGGGCGTCCCTGGTGGGGTCATCAGGGTCATGGTGTGCCTCTTGGTCTTGCAGGTTATTGATGTGACTCGTTGCGGGTGAAGTGGTGGCCACTGATTGGGCAAGCTGAGGCTGGTGTGATGGTTTAGCGGACGCGTGGTTGGGAGGTGATAAGGATTCGGTCGACATGACCGAAGTCGATATTTTCAGGTCTTCATCGTTTCGTCCGGAATCAGGCGTCGTAGCAGGAGTGGAAATGATTGTCTGGCTAGGAGTGGGAGCTGCAGATGCGCTTGCCGAGCCTCCAGGTACGGTCGGCTGCAATGATGGTGAACCAGGAGCCTGGTTCATCTGCTGCGACAGCAGAGAAGGCCCCATTTGGGTAGGGGGACCGGGCGCTTTCGTCTTCTCCCATTTCAGACCGGATTCAGCGAGCTTGACGTTGCCCAAATCGTCGCCGATAGCTTCAGCCGTAGCATCTCGTTTCATGTTGGAGCCCGCAGCTACGCTGTTTGTCTTGGGGAAGGCGTCAACGCCAGAGATCTTGCTCATACCGAAACCGTATTTGTCCAGCATTGGGCTGCTTGAGTAACTGGAGCTCGGACTAGGTAATGGTTGGGAACCGACGATGAACAGTCCTTCTTTACGCGGCGTTTGGTTGCCTAATCTTCCTTGAGAAGGCGGAACTCCTACGATTTTGGTAGGTACGGCGGCGGGGCACGATGCTAATTCGGCCTGAACAACGGACTCCACGTCGTCGATGCAGATCAATACGTTCTCCGGTTTCAGATCGGTGTGAATGATTCGGCACTCCTGATGCAAGTAGTCGAGACCGAGCAGGACTTGTTTGGCGATCTGCTTGACAATATGCTGCGGGACACCTCGATGTTGATATCGCTTGATCAATCCCAAAAGGTTCTCACCCAATACCTCGAATACCATACACACGTGACTACCGTTCGGACCCGTATGTCGGAAATTGTCCACCAGTCCGACAACGTGACATCTTCCTGCGTGGGTTTGAGAAGAGTTGACGACGCGTTGCAGGAGTTGGATTTCGTCCAAGGCCGTTTCAGTGTAATGCCCATCGGATTTTACTACTTTGAGCGCGACATGCCGGCTGTTGCTACATGGACGAAAAATTAACAATATCAGCTACACAAAGCTCATCCGCGAAACGGACATGTCACACCGCCCTTGTGCAGAGACCGGGCACGCCACCGCACCGACGAGCGGAAGGCCGAGTGGATTTAGTATGGACTTACCTCGTATCTCTAGCCAGCCACACAGTTGAGAAGTGACCCCATCCCAACTTTCTCACGATGATATATCTCCCGTTGTTGAACTCGTCTCCGATGTTGACAGGGTGATATCCGCCGGGTCTGTAGTCCTCGAGATCTTCCTCATCTTCGGTGAGTACGGACGTCGTTTGGGATGCCTGAGAAGCGGAGAGGGAGTTGTTGGCGGACGCGGAGGTGGATGGCTGAGGTGCAGGGGTGGGAACAGCCAGTGGCGTCGGAGCGGCACGCTAGAAACGTTTTGGAGAAAGAGCATTATTCAGTTATGTATGCTTGGTAGATACTCGGTGTCGTGTGGATAGAGAAGACGTGAATGTGTCGCACGACCTTAGGGTCACGACCCTAGAAGCAATGTTCTCACGAGCCCCTTCCTGATAAGGGCTCCTCGGGTGAAGACGATACGATGATTCACGCGACACCGAGCAGTTAAAATGACTCACTGATGTGCCGGACGAGCCTCCAGCAGAAGCAGAGTGGGACATGGTACGAAGCTAAGGCTGTGTTCAGACGGCGAGTATTCCCCAATGTGATGGACTCGATATAAGCGTCGGTGACAGTCGGCCTGCGCTTATTCCAACTCGCGTTGCGAACGCAGGGATCCTTGTGTGTCTGTCTGAATAGGATGTCTATGCGCGATTGCTGTGGCTTTGGCTTTGGTGATGGTGAGTCTGACTGATGAAGATGCTGATGGAGATGGTGGCGATGATGCTAATGCTGATGGGTCGTAGAGATACAGCGTGGATGAGGGTTTGAGGTGTCAACAACAACAATGAGATATGGTGAGGGGATGTCGAGATTGAATGAATTAGATTGGATTGGGTTGGGTTGTGAATAGAGGGAGAGTCGTAGTAGTGACTGGTTACTGGTTATGAACGGGGTTGAAGAGGGTATTGGAAGGGTTGAAGGGGCTCAAGGGACCAAGGGACCAAGGGGAAGGGTTTCAATGCCATCGACAAACTAGCGTATCACTACGACGCTCACTGTAATCAAATTCAAATGTCTTTTAACTGATTCTAGTAATTACCGAATAATCAGAATAATCATCAAATCAGGAGTCAAGCCGCATACATACATATTAGTAACTAATCAGTCACCCAGCATCAAGGCATTAACCGGGTGGCCAATAGGATCGTCGCATCAATTGACAATCCCGCATGGCATGGCATTGGATAACAGGGAACATGCTCTCTGCATATCTCCCTGACAAAATCCTGCGAAGTCAACTTATCAAGCAACGGAACAAAATGCAATGCATAGCATGGCGCACAGGAGAGAGAGAGCAGAGGGCCTCTCTGACCCTCGGCGTCATCTGTGCACGCATCTATACAAAGCTGAGCCACGACACTACTCAGAGCCACTCGCGCGAACGAACAAATACTAACAACCAGACTGGCTCGAAGATCGGGCCGGTCCGTCGGGCACTGATCGCCAGAGGGAACTGCAAAGGGAATAGGACAGGAGTGCAGAGACCATACACCCGAGAGGATCTAGAACAAGGATCCAATGCCGTCGAGCGATGTTCGGATGGTTCATTTTTGTGCATACTTGGACGGACCGTAAAGAAGGACCGCTGATACGGGTGGTCATGATCATGGTCATGGTCATCGCTCGGCGGTGATATGCAAACGAGGTGGTCGGGCCCTGTCAAGAAACAGACGACATGATCTGACTGATGACTGATAAGAGACAAGGGCAAAACACATGGCGCTGATAAAAGACCCTTCAGGGTCCCTTTCCCTCTCTCTCTGTGTTTTCGCTGTCATCCTTCTGCCGCTGCCGCTCGACGGCTTCGCATCATATCTGCCGTCACGCTCAAAACCCGCCGAATATACTCCATCCAAACCTCGTCTCTCGTAAGGATGCTGCATATAGCTCTTCGGCACGACCAGTAGCGTGAGCTAGGGAGGATCTATAGTCTTGTATAGTCTGCATATCGCTCCACATGAGCGAGAACGCGCAGCATCTACCTCTTCATTCAGAGGGCGGACCCGGTCCGATGACATCGGCTGCGACTGAGCTGAGTCTGCGCTCGCCCCTACTACGGAGATACAGTACTGAAGCAGCCATGCATGACCAGAGCCCCTTGGCCAGGCTAGGGTGCGGAACGACGATCTCCGGCGGTTATATATTTCGCAGATGCAGCTGCAACCGGCTGCAGGTAGCACGTCGGTCATGTCGGCTTTGACCCTCCACTCCGTAGCTATAGACTAAAATTATCGGCGTTCCGCATCAAGGTACAGTAAGACGTAAGCGTAAGCGCACGTACGCTCAATTCAAGCAACCCAGGTGGAGGTACCGTCAGGATCCCTGGCAAAGGTTACGGGTTGTTCCTGGAAGGGAAGGCTGATTACATGGGTGTAACGTGGGAAGAAAGATGACAAGAGAAGCAGAAGCAGAAGCAGAAGCATAGTTACTGCAGATCTCACCGGCTTATAGCGAAGCGCGAAGCCAATCGTTGTTCAGCGATTACCCCGTCCTTGAGTCTCTTCACAAAATCCCATCATCATCGGTAAACCCGAGATCTGACACTCTGGGTGGGGAGGAATGCTACTGTACGCTGCTGCGTCGCCGTGCCGCACGCCGTGAATCACAGATCTGCGTGGTAAACCGAACAGAACACGTTCCTCTATCTGCGGACATAGCACGCTGTTAAGCTCCTCAGTTAGACTAAGCAAGCCTCTGCTCTGCGGCTAATCATTCACTCGCGAGGCGTGTAATCAGCTCATCAGCTATCTGCTGTAAGACTTTCAAAATCAGTAGATGCCGCAACTTTGTTTTTGATGCCAAGTCCAGGTAAGCTCAGGTACAAACGCCATCGTTCCTCTCCATCGCTCGACAACTTCCCTCAAAGCGTTGGTTCGCGCGCTTGGGAGGTGTCGGAACAACCGACCAAGAAACGGTGAAGATCCGTTGACTGTGCCATGCCGGAGTCGTCCCCAGTGCCGGCCGCCAGATCGATCTTGCCATATCGTAACTCCCGTGGTAATCAAGTTACTAACTGACACACAAAGAGATCAGCCGCCGGCAGACACAACTAGGCTGAAAGGAAAGCGTACTACATACAGTCCTACCGAACCGAAACGACGGCGCTTCCACTCCTACTCCCACTCGCTATGCGGTCCTTTATGTCCCCATCTCCGGACACCATCAAAGGATATGTTTACTGATCAACGCTCACTCGTTCAGTCTAACATCGTGCGCTGCACCCTAACTATACGAGTGAATAACATCAACACCGGGGGTCTCTCGAAGACATGTATGTCGCATTGGCAGATGTGTATCGGAACCTTCATCTCTTTGTCTGTCATTATCCATATGCTTCACGGAACTACGTGCTGCAGTCCAATCCTCCTACTCACTCTAAGAGCAGTTTTCTATAAACGATACTCTACTGAGCAAGCAGGGAAATACGCGGTCGTCTGTTCTAACAAGCTTGAGGAGATCTTAACCTGGGATGACCTAGCGAAGATCGCTTGACTCGACTGAATGAGAAACAACAGCGATCCTATTCCCAGTAATCAAGATATACCGAGAAGATCACCGAGAATAGTACTTAACTCACCCTAAGACCGACAGCTCTCTTTCACCTATCCTGACAATCATAAGATGGGCCTCGAAGAGACGGAAAAAGGCGAGCAATACGTCCTCGACACGCCGCCTCTACCGGCCCAGCGTTCACTCACCCCCTTCGAGCGAGCATGGCGGCGCACCTCCCCTGGCGGTCGACTCCTGTACTACCTGTACATAATCCCCTTTGGGGCGCTCATGATCGCCATTTCAATCATTACCGCGTTCCCGTACATGTTCTTCCGAAAGACGAGACCGCTCTTACCCAGAGGATGGAAGACCGATCCCGAGTTCACTCTGCACTCGAGGTACCCGCCGACCGATCCGAGGTCGATCAGCCCTTACGAATGGTATGGCCCAGAGAAGGAGTTCCCGAGAGGGACGGCGTTGACGCCTATTGGCAATGGACCCGGACTGCATAGGCGGACGTGGGAGATGTACGGGACATTCAGAGAGGTGTGGCTCATGACGCTGAAACAGGGCCTTCAAGTCTTCGGGGCCCTCAGCGCTATCATCCTGCTGTTCATGCAGGTGCGGATGATGCTGCATGATTACAAGTCTGATGTGGTGAGTTCCTGTTCCACTGGAGATGCGACGGACATATATACGAGTACAGTACGACCTGACAATTGCTGTCTGTCCGCGATTCACTGCTCGCCTGGACGATGGTGTGCTGCAGGTCACAAAATACACGGACGCTGTCACTGGCGGCACGTCTGATCCCGACGAGCCGTACAGGAGCGACAAGAACTGCGCCTATGCCGTCGGGACAGGTATCGCCAATTGGGCGAGCGGTCAAGAACCTCTTTGTGAGCGTTGTCTCTGAACGTTCCAGCCTGACCCCGTCCTTCGTTTCTACGTATCCACCTGCGAAGAAGTACTGGAAGCTGATCAGGCGCCAATTCGTCATATTGCAGTGTGGTACGGCGCGTACCACGTCTTCCTCTGTGAGCTGTTCTCCCCTGCTACTCATTCCTCACTCGTCGAATCGCGGTCACTTTCGACCGGAATCAGTGGCACTTTACGGACAGTCGACCCGCTTGAGCTAATACCTATACATGCACACCAATGATCCTGTAGGTTGTCTGTGCCTATGTTTACTCGGCGACGAGGTGCTGAACATCCGCTTCGGGTGCTTCGCACCTCAGTGGACCCGAGCGGGTATCGGATATACCATAATCTTGTAAGTAGGGAAGAGTCTCTCCACCAACAAGACTGTGCCGTCTTGGCTAGTACCAGACCAAGTCGTTTGATAGCTGGCACTGAGTTTATATTGACGTCACGTTTTATTGGATATTTAGTCTCGTTGCTGCGACGTTGACGACAAGCCCGAATTGGGGCACAAACACGTGAGTCCCCTTACACGACTACAAGATATTACATAGAACAGTGCTACAGACCTTGTAGTGAGATTGACCTTATTTTGTTTGAACCTATACTTCCTTCCCACCTCCCACAGAAGCCTACAATTCCGCTACTTTGTGTTGGCCGCCATCTTCCTCTTGGGGTTATACAACGTCCTGCGCACGTTGATCGTGGCCCTTGGCGTCACTTCGGACGGGTACAAGGCGACCGACATCCGAGCAGGCCGGAAGCCGCTCCGTCTATGGACCGAATCAGAATGGGATGACTCGTATTACCGCCAAAACTTCATCCCGCACGACTACGATCGGTATTTCTGGACCGAGGCCCTCCAAGCTCGTCTAGGCGATTGGAACTTCCCTTTGCAGAGACGTCCTCGGGAGAATATCGAGGAGCAGATGAGGATCCTGGAAGCTATTCAACCGGGCTACGACGATGGCCGGATCCAGAAAGTGTTCCAGCGGGATCCGGAAGAATACGCTCAGCAAAGAGGTAAAGTGGGCAGGACGGTCATTCATGGCGGGCCGAAAAAAATGCCTTACTTCATGAAGAACGACCTGGAGAAGAGGAAGAGATTACACATGGGGCCTATCAATCTCGATGACCCGCCGACAGACGAGGAACAGAAAGAAATGATCAAGATGCTCAATCTGGACAAAGGATACTTCGGCATCGGTGAGTAAATGTTGAGAACTGACGTACTGTACGCTGCTTCGGTGGCCGACGAGACTGTTTCGATTCGATCCCATCTAATCCAGAGGATACCGCAAAATACAGCCTGGACTTATGTACAGTCGCTGACCTGCCCTGAGGGCTGTTCGGTCAAATTGATCCGCAGCAAACTGGAAGCCTGTCACCAAGTCCTTCGGCTGGTGGTGGTTCGACATTCGCAGGATCTACTACATGGTCTGCTCGACGGCTTTGCTCGGCCTTCGGGTCGGGCTGTGTTACTTGTGAGTACCGTATGGTACAGTACGACCATTTTCCACGTATACACTCACGTACATGATCTTCCTGTGTCATATTGATCGGTCGAACCTGGCTGACATGTATCGTATCTTGCTGCTACTGCTATACCTACGCTACTACTACCGCTACTGTTTCGAAATGGCTCACACAGTGACCTCTCGGGAGGGAACATCGCGGCTTACAGAGCAGAATACACCGAGCTTGCAACGCAGTGGCGCGAGAACAACGGTCCGTCGGCCGATCAATGTCAATACTATCAAGGAAGTAGCATGCCCATCTTCATTCAAGCCAGCGCCGGGTCTTTCTCGGGAGGTGAGTGAGAGGCCGTCGATGGTTGTGAGGCCACTACTACGCCTCGCCACACCAGTGAAGGGACTAAAGTGGTCAGATGGCAGCATATTGCGTCCACTCATCGTTCTATCTTCATCTGAGTGCGTCAACTGATTGGGTGAGCGAATGTGCTAATTCGTCTTGTCGTGCCCGAATTGCCCATCTGGCTACGATCTGGACCCTCAGTCATGGCAAGGTGAGTTCAAGTCCGGTTTCACGCACGATCCTCACTCGACCATTATTCGAAGTCCTCCATACGGAATCAGCATCAGCATCAGATCCTTGTGTCCGGCTGATCTTGAACTAATCCAAACGCATATGTTCCCTTGTCCTTTCCGATCTTGCAGCATGTTCTGGTTTGTGACATGGAACGTCATGCTCATAGGCATGTGTTTCGCCATCTTCTGTGTGGCCATCTCGAACAACATGTAAGTGAGAGATTCATGAATGGATCTCTCGCTCAACCCCGTCCCCGTCCCTGCGCATCTCAACCCTCAACCCAGTGGGATACTCGCGTACTGTGTGAATGATTAAGGAAGCTAAATCTTGTCGATTTTTGCGGTTACGATCGCTATCTCCACAACTTAGGTGGTGGGGAATGCACATTCCTTTCCCGTGTATCACGTTGATCGGTCCGCGGATGACATCGATGAGCATGGGAATCACACTGGGCTTGTGAGTGCTGACGAGCACGGTACGATATTCGGACGATACTGCACAATTTCGTC
Source organism: Kwoniella sp. CBS 9459 (assembly GCA_036428585.1). Taxonomy (NCBI): domain Eukaryota; kingdom Fungi; phylum Basidiomycota; class Tremellomycetes; order Tremellales; family Cryptococcaceae; genus Kwoniella; species Kwoniella sp. CBS 9459. The sequence goes on from CP144069.1 coordinate 213,366, forward strand.
AAGTGGAGAAGAACTGGCGCTCAGACAAGTCTTGATTCTTGACGTATGACTGGTCTGATCTGCCTGCCTTCCTTATCCTCACTTTCAGCGTGGCCATTGCCACCCTTCAGCAGGGCTTCTTCTTCCACAACGAGTGAGTGCAATTAGTCTCATTCAGAGGTAGTGATCAGGGGAGCATACCTCGAATGCCGCAGCTGACTCGAAGCGCTGACTGATGTCTGACCGTATCGCTTGCATAGCTCACTGATCACGCTCACCAAGATCGTCTGCTACGCTTCTGTCGTAGGCTTCATACTCTGTCTCTATCCTGTGAGTATACTGTTCTTTTCTAACATATCTTGTGCATCAGGTATCGTGTTACGATGGCTGATGCTGCGACAACATCATTCTGCTCCCACACCGCTTGTCATCGCCTCCAGAACGAGGCTCTCCGAGCGAATTATACGAGAGACCCCTTCTGGCCTTGGTCATCGAGAGTAGCGTTCCGGTTCCTCGATCGCAAGAAGTGGCACTATGATTTCAAAGATGCCGAAGACGCGCAGGGCTAGGAGAAATGAATACACTTTACACTCGCTAAAACTGAGAGTAGCGTAGTGCACCGCAGCGAAGTAAACCAGACTGGCCAGTTGTACGAGAGGACCTGTGTACGTGTTGGTAGATATGCATGATGTGCCATCTCATGGTAGTTCCGTGTGCGCGCTATATTGACGAGAGTGTCGCCGGCGGCGGGGGCGGTGCAGGGTTGACCTTGTTTTCTATTCCCAGCATACCGCAGAATGCCTCCGTTTGAGGGTTCGTGTAGAACACGCCTGAATGTACGAAACGATCACATGTCAGTCGCAGTCCTGACACACCACGATGTGAAAGCGAGACCAGATGGCAGGTTCCACAACGAGAAGGTTGCTGCATCCCCCTTACTTACTCAGTGATCCTCCCGGCTGACCCTCGGGCGGAGCAGTAGGCCAAAACCTCTGCACCCTCCCGACGTCGATATCTCCCTTCTCCCAAACAAGCTCCACCTTCACTTCCCCGTTCTCCCCTACGACTTCCTCTTGCGAAGGCACGAGCAACCCCTCCCCTGCTATCCTCTTCTTCTCGTCAGCTATGAGCTGTTCCAGGACTTTGGGCGGAGGTAGTGGTCGTTGATGGACCTGGGTAGAGAGATATGGGTGGAGAGCTCGGGTGATCGCTAGCCATTCCTTGTCAAAAGTCAGGCGAGGTGGCTGGCCAGCTGGTGAAGGCGATGGAGCAGGTATCTCAAGGAACTAAGGAGAGAAGGAGGGAAGGAGGTGTAACATCAATCAGCTACCTGTTTGAGCTCGAAACTTTCGATTTCGAGATTGGCTGAGGCGAGCTCACCTGAATGAACTCCTTGCCTGGTCCACACTTATCCAGCGCCAAGAACCTCGTTTGTCTGCCTTGACTTATCCCAACAGCGGTCTCAATCGTCCCTGTTTGGGCCTCCCGTATCGCCTCTTCCACCTTGGCGTGCGGGGCAGCTATCGCCTCCTTGACTTGCTTGTCATCCCCTTGTTCTCGGGCCTTCTCAACCAGATCTACACTCTCATCGACAGCTAAGTCTTCGGTAGCTGGGACTTGCGATGATGCTGCCACTGACTGTGTCGTCTCCTCCGGAATTTGTGCAGCTTGCGCTCCAGTGCCAGGTTCGATATCTGCTGACGTTGGCCCATCGAACTCGTCGTCGCTGATGACTATCTCCTCAGGATTATCAGTGTTGCCTCCCGTCGTACCGCTGGGTCCAGCTGCTGTTCGTAGATCATGATGATGATGATGATCATTTTCGTCGAAATCATCGTCCTCAATGTTGATCTCATCGGGATTAATGACCTGTTCAGCCGCCGCAGAGCCATCGAAGAAGTCTTCTTCGTCATCGATGGCGATCTCATCAGGATTCGTGGTAGACTGAGCGGAAGCGTGATCGCCGTTCAGTTGTCGAGAGGCTGAAGAGGAGGAAGCCGAAGCGATAGCATCGGGCCCTGTTCCGTTCTGACTGGATGAGCTGGAATGATCGTAGATAGCGGCGAATTTGACGTGCAGATGCGCTGAGAACCAGTATGCGGGTTGAACATGATTCAGCAGGCTGAACAGAGGCGGTGAGCCGAGGGTGTTGCTGTTGACCTATATAAATAGCACAGCCTCAGAAAATCAGCTGGTGCGTCGGAGGACGACAGATTCTTCGAACCCACCTCATCTCGGAAGAAAGGTTTCCGTCTCAGCAGAGCTCCGGTATCTCCATGTCTTGCTATTGATATAGGCCAATCATGTGATAGGAAGACCGTGTCTTGGTTTGGCGATAGCTAGTGCAGGTAAGATAAGACTGGCGCTTTAGTGTTGTCCGTCTAGCGGGAGGTATGATGTTGTGCAACGACCAAAGCTCAAGCTTAAAAAACTTACCTGCATCAGCTTGGCGACGTCGTATGATCTGATGTGATATACGCTTCTCAGCGTCGATCTGTCATACGGTACCTTCTCAAAGTGACCTATTAAAGCTCTGTCATGTCAGCTCATACAAACAAACAATGTCGTTCATTGAGCTACGGCCACGGCCACGGCGACGCTGCACTCCAACTCACCCTTGTTGAAGTCGTGATCCTTGTAAATCCCACTCGCGCCAGCTATTCTCAATCCGTCCACAAAAACGCTTCCGGCCGCTCCAAGGTAATAGATATTCTCTGCAAGCCACCCGCCATGATACAGCTCCCACATGTAATTGCTCGCTTCATGGTTCCCGCCAATCACAATCGTCAACAGCGGCGCTTTCCTCTCTCCAGAGTAATACTGATGGAACGTCCCCAGCGCATGGTATTTCTGCGGAACGGCCAGCGAAGCGAAATCGTGTGTCGATCTGAGAGCTTGAAAATCGCCGCATAGAAGAAGAAGATCGACGGTGTTAGACGTGCGACCGGTGTATTGCGCGACTGTGTCGTATATCGCTGTAAGGCTTCCGTGAGAGCAACCTTGGACGGCGATCTGTACAGGAAGGACCGGACTAATCAGCTCGGAAAAAAAGGCCACCCGCCTGGCATTACGCTTGAGATTTCGACTCACCCTCATTTCTGCTGATCTTCTTACTGCTCGCTGCTCGGCTTGAAGTGGAAGCTTTATTAGCGACTGCTGTGAAGCTCTTGCTGCGGGAGGATGTTAATATGGTTCAAACTTCGGATATCGCATGCATGTCATAGCTTGGCTTATTTTGGCTTGATTAGACCTTCGAATGATCGCAGCCGCGTCTGATATCCACCACGTGGTCGTTATCACCACGTGTTCACCCACTGAACTATTGATCTGATTCCGTCCCTTTATTATTGAGGATGTCAACAAACAATCGATGGAACCATTGACCATTGACCGCACAAGACGCGAATGCTTTTCGATCCCTCATGAACCTCTCTACACGGACACCAGCATCGTCTTGAGCTTCTACCACCGCTTCGCGCCTCACGAAGCCTAGCAGCAGCGAGATATAAAACTCAAGCTCGTCATGGCTCCTGCTATCGCGCCTGACGCTAAAATACCAGTACGTCCACCTCTCCGGCAAATCATTCACTACCTCATATAATCGCGCGTTGAGTGATATCGACTGACTTTTTTCTCTCCGTCTCATAGTGCACAACACCACAACAGTTGCGCGATGAGATTGACGCGGTCACATGGGCCCTCGAGCCAGAGGAGAAGGAGGATACTTGGGAAAAGTTTGAACGAGCAATCATACGGTTTGCGGCTGTCACGCGAGGCGGAGGCTACAAGATGACGGAGCAGTTTGTCGAGGGTATCGGACGGAACGGCGTTGGCGTCAAGCTGGCTAAATGCGTGAGTTGTCTTGATACATAGTAGTCGACATTCGTGTTTGACGTGTACGGACGTGCTGACATGCCGACTTGTGTAATGGGCAGATGCTGTCTGATCGAGGGAGATTATCAGGCGTGTCAACCGACTTTTTGCAAACCATGGCCCCTCGACTGGCCCTCAACTTCAAGCCGCTCGTGCATTTGTACATGGAACCCCTCGTTCAACTTCTTGGTCGTCCGAATAAGGTGTTCCTAAAGCGAGCGGAGAAGTGCTTGTTGACTATCATCACACACTGTCAAATACCGACCATCTTGCTTGAGCTAAGAAGAGGGTTGGACGATACCGCCGCGACGTGCAGAAAGGGCTGTTCGATTGGGATTGAACGGACGATCATCGAGTGGCCTAGCGAAATCTGGACAGAGAAGGCAATGACGATTGTGGAAGAGAGCGTCAAGAAGATGGCGACGGACAAGGACCCGGAAGTCAGGCAGACAGGAAAGAGAGTATGGGCTCTGTTCATGGATGTATGGCCGGAAAGGGTCGAAGGGTAAGCTAGGTTGCATTCAGAGAAGCATACCGCGAGCTGACTCGTATGGCGCCGTATAGCTTCTCCGCACCCTTGACACCAACAGTAAGGCGGTATCTCGGCGTTCCAGCTGCGGGCGAAGCACCCAAAAACAAAGGCAAAGCTCCGTCTCGTCCCATCGCCCCTCCCCTTCGTACTATTTCAGCCACGTCGACCGAGTCGTCCCACGCATCGTCGTCAAACCATCCTGACCATGCTCATCCCGATGCGAGACCTCAACATCACAGGGTCAATGCGCTTGCTTCTCGTCCTGTCAGAGTTGCTGCTGCGCCCCTACCATCGGTTGATGCGGGGCCTTCGCGTCGCCGATCTCCTCGTAAAGAGCCTGAACACTTGCCGCGATCACTCGACTATGAGGCGGAAGAACGAAGTGCTCCACCTGCCTTCGCTCGCGCCGCTACCGCTACGGGAGACATCAGGCGGGACGCATTGGCATTGGGTGCGTTGAAACACCATAGTCGATCAGCTTCCCATAATACACTGCCGTCTTCATCGGCCCACCCGATCGGCTTGGAAGGGTATCAGAGGCATAACCCCCTTTCGAAGCCGTCCCGACCTCTTCCTACGACCTCACAGTCGGTGCAATCGCTATCCGGTGACTCGATGGAGCCGGTTCCTCATCAGCCGAGACGTTTTGCCCCTCCAGCACGACCTGTTCGGATCCCGACTGAGGAGCTTCTCCTTGATGGTCAGGGCGAAGCGATTCTCAGAGGACCAGCAAGGAACCCTTTGACCTCAGCCTCAACTAGTAAACGTCCTGGACCACTTGGACAGGCTCACAGAAGGGTCGTCACTGCCCCATTACCCGGTACGACGGAGGCGATACCGTTCAGCAAACCCGCCGAGCACTTGCGCAATCCCTCATATCGACGTCAAGAGGAAGAACATATTCACCACCCTGAAGATAATCGCCCGATATCACAAGCAGATGCCGATGCGCGTGATCAACCGCACAATCATCACGTCATCGTATCGAATACTTTCGCCTCGCCAGTGCCGACCCAAGTCGTCGCAGTGGACTCGCCTCTGATGCCTACCCTGATCCGATCTACGTCAGGCGAAATCAGAGTAGAGGAAGAAGATCAGAATGATATCATCGATCTACAAGAGGAAGTGTATCCTGCTTCTCCTAGTGTAGGAGCTGATAGGACACAAGTGGACGTAGCTGCCAAGATAGAGCTGCCTGAGTCGCCTATGAAGGTGACCCATGACCTTCTTGAAGTAGAAGAAGAGGGACAAGGACCGGTAGAAGAGGAGAAGCTGGTCGATGACGATCAAGAGCTAGAACAGCAGCATTTCGAGGACGAAGAGGGAAACAACGAAGGGCAGGGCACGACTGTCACCGAGACAGTGTCATCAGACACAAAGGAGGCAGAGGCACAACCCCAGCCAGTTGTCGCTTCGTACGAAGAACAAGCACAGGCCGAAGAGCGTCGCGCACCCATCCAGCCAGCTCACAACAGTCAAGCACCGTCTTGGGCCGACCCAGTCGCTATCGATCATCCTCCCGTTGTCGCCAAAGTTACAAGCTCAGCGACTACCTCCCGTCCGCCTTCTAGGGCCAAAGAGGCGCCAAAGCCTGGCCCATCTAAGCCAAAAGTGCTCAGCGCGAACGTTCCACCTCGAAAACCTCCAGTGCCCACCGCTCGATCAATCGGGCCTCGAACGGTCAGCGCACCAGTCACCCGCAGGCCGTTCAAGCCGACTTCCCTCACCGCTCCTACAGCCGCCTCAGCTGCCCGAGCGACTTCTGTTTCTAAGCCTGCTCCGGCCCCCACAGTGGTATCGAAACCGACTGTGGCGACGTCTACCACCGCGAAAGCAACTGCATCGGCAGACACCGGGGCCAAGGTACATATGACTGCAAACAAGCCGCCTGTGCCAACGGTCGGTGGTAGAGCTCGAGTAGTATCTGCTCAAATCGCGCCGAAACCAGAGAAGCTCGAGCAAAAGCCCCCCAACAAGCCTCCTATTCCGCCGAACGTGCGTGCCGCACCGATCCGCGTAGTCAGCGGACCCAAAAAGCCTGCTGTGACTTCCCACGTCACTCTTCCAGCAGTCAAGAAGGAACGGGTGACCAGAAAGGCTCCTCTGCCATCATTCAGACCGACAAGGACCAATACTGCGCCAGCCGAAAAAGGCACTGCTTCCCTCAAAGCTTCGACGGCGTCTTCGAATGGCGGTCGAGCCAAAGTCAGACCAGAGATGATGATCGCCCTCCCGGACTCGCCTGCCAAGCTTGTAGCCCCGACTGTGCCCCTCCCTCCTAGTCCACACGAGGTTCCGCTGCCCCACAGTCCGATCAGTAAAACGGCGTCGAGCGTCAGCTCAGCAGTCAAGCACAAGCCTTCCCCTCTCAAAATCGAAATTGTCCGACCTAGAGTCCGAGCGGATTCCAGCACTAGTCATCCGAACTCGCCTATCACTCTCGCTCGACCCAAACCCCTGTCGCCACTCCTTGCGACCCTCGGTCCTGCTGACGCCGAGAACGACCAGCTTCCCAAAGCGCCTATCTTCTCGCTGCCCGTGCAGGCACAATCATCCCCAAAGAACGACCAACGTCCGCTGCCGTCATCCAGCGCGGACCCCTTCCTGGCAGCGCCGTCCAAGTCGGTCTCTGTGTCAGCGAGCCCATCGGTCAAACAGGGCGCCGATACCACCGTTTGCGAGGCAGACATGTCAATCGAAGACGAGAGCGACGACGAGGATGATCTGGCCAAGATCACATTCAAGGCTCATCCACCTATGAGGACAGCTTCTCCCGCTTTGTCCATCAACAGCTTCGAGACCGTCCCTACTTCTCCACTCAGGTCATCGAGATCTGCAAACTTGCATTATTCGGCTCATGTCAATGCTTTTGCGCCCCGAACGGACGTCTCAACGCCCCAGAAGAGCGCGGCGATGCTCCTGGCGAAACTGGAGGGAATTGAGAAAGGCATGAACATGGCCATGTCCTATACGCCCAGCGAGAGGATAGCGCTCAGTGTCAAGGACGCCAATACCCCTGGTCTGAACAACCTGAGTGGCGGCGAGAGCGAATGGGACGTAAGTGCGTAGTTAGTTTTTCGTTTGTTGGGAATGTGGCATGGTTCTGCTCAAGGTGGGAAGGATTGCCTTGATGTCTTGGTCGAGTTGTACTTTACTTCAAACCGTACAGTAATAAATTACGATCGATACTACTGTATTATCGAACAAGGTGTGGTAGGATACGGTAATTAGAAAACATACTGTATCATCTCCGCTCTATAGTATACATACAATATATGATGTGATGTTTATAAGGTTTGCTCTGTGTCAGATACTGTATCTCCTGTCGTATGACTCCCGCTCAACGGGTCCGCCAAGTGGCAAAGACAAATTGCGGATCCGCGAGGAGTACGATGACTTTTTTGAGTAAAGTACTCGTACTTCAATGCAACGAGTACTGTACATGCTGTACTGTGGCTGACTGTATGGGGTCCAACCTCGTTCGTTTTCGAGGTGCCCATTCATGACTCGGTGTAATAAGTTAAGCCGAATCTCAACCCGTACTCGTAGAGCAGTGTATTGTGCTCTTGCTCGTGCAGATGAATGAGCATGTGCGTACATGTATATATAGCAAGGTATGAGGACAGATATTTTCAGTTTCGAGCCGAGATTCCTATCTTTCCTTCACTTCACTTATATTCTACTGTATCGGCATCAAGCAGACATACTGTAACAAGTCAGAAACAAATCCACTATCCTGTCGCCCTGCCTTCACAGTTGAAGGGAACGATAGTATTAAAGTAAATAGCAATGGCCAGCACAGATAACTCTACCTCGACTGGTTCGCCACCGCCACCGCCATCGAGGGCTGAAACAAGCCCTCGAGCTCAGCCACAAGCACAACCAAACGACCCCACCCCCAGCGCTACGAGTACTCGTAATAGCAGCACCTACGCGGCCACCCCTCCGGCAGCTGCTTTACCCTGTCCGCGCATGAAGACTCCTCCTCCCCCGGTGTCTTATGTAGGTTACTACTATGGCATTCCGTCTAACCCTCGATTGCTAGCGCGCAGTAATCCTTCTTCTAGCTGGCAGCGATCCAATCCAAACTATTGCAATTTCCCATCTGAGAAAGCGATCTTCCCCATTGATCCTACCCATCCTGTGAAACACAGCTGGGATTTCCCGATCGGTCAACGATTGCTATCGATCATCGATCATCATACGCCACATGCGACCTCGGTCGATATCGTCAAAGTGTGTTGGGACTGGCTTGCCGATACTTCGCCACCGATAATCTGGATAGGCGTCACACCCGGTGAAGTGCCCGTGGAGACTGCTGAGGAGCTGGTGAGGCACATCAATGCATTCTTGAAGGAGTGCAAGCTTGATGATGTCGAAGTGGAAGTGAAAGAATCAGAGATCTTCCGTCTGGCTGGGACTGGCACGCGATCGGCCCCGAAACTGCATCATCCCATCTACATTGACGGGGGCGCACCAAACTTCGATTCCAAAATATCAACGGCGATCGGTCTGGGTATCACGACACCGCACAGGCCGGACTCGACGGGGACATCTTCCTTCTATCTGCGTGACCGTAGTAGACCGGACGAAGTCCTTTTGCTCACCGCTCAACATGTCATCTCTGGGACTGGCAGCGAGACGCTTTGTGGCGAAGACAAAAGCAGTGAGCGACGTGATCTCGACATGTGGCTCAAACACCCTCGATTCCGCAAGGATGCACAACAGGCCGCCCGTCCGACCCGTCCTGTCCGACTGAGTGACACATACCTCGAGATCTTGAGCAGCAAAATTGGTCAAGAAATCAGGTGGAAACAGCAGGAATATGGCCATTTCGACCAAGTCGCCAATGACGTGACCGCCCCAATGGACAAGCGGCAACTGGCTAGCATGAGGAGAGATATGACCCAAGAAGACCTCGGGGACCTACAACGACTACAGAAACATATCAGAGATGGTTGGGAGGGCGATGAGAACACGACTTTAGGAAGCTTGATGTGTTGTCCCCCTGTGACGTATGGAGTCGGATCTTTTGGCGGCACGGAGGACTGGGCTTTGATCCGAGTCGACCCCGACAAGCTGCCTTTGGAGGAGTATGGCCCGTTGGCCAACTTGCTTTACCTCCCCAGGGAGCATTATTTCGAGGTAGAGCGCGAAGAGCCTGGAGCTTCCATCACATGGGGCGGTATGATGCGACTACACGGTATTCTCACTCAAGCCGATGTGAGGCACGGGCCGTTGAACGTTCTGGTGGCAGGCGCTGTCAGTGGCCTTCGAAGGGGATACCTCATGCCTGTGGATTCCATGATCAAGCCCGCCTTTGCGCATTCCGGCCTCTCCCATCCGACAAACCCAGATATCAAGCACAAAGTGGAGAACAGATATGGGGAATGGTCTGGTGAATGGGCGGCTATGCCCCCTGTCCATGAACAGTTCAGCCTGCCTCCTCCTCCTGTTGCTCAAATTGGCGACTCGGGCGCGGGCGTCGTAGCGCTAGACGGTCGTATAGGCGGCATCGTCACCTGCGCCAACGGTCTCGGACCTAGGAGTAGCGGAGGTCCTTGGGAGAAGATTCATGGATGTGTGGACATCACTTATGTGACGCCCATGCATCACCTGTTGGAGCGATTCGTAGCTCATGGTATCAAGGATCCTCAATTTCTGTAGCTGGACTAGTTATCAGAGAGTCCTTCTCTGTTCATAATCGTCCTTTACCGCCATATATAAGTAGCACCACACGCTCTTTTTAAAATGACACTCATTCAGACTCATATCCCGCTGTTTTTTCTTTCCTGCTGAGCAGAGGACGCGTTACTGAATGCTTCACTGTCCTGAGGTATCGAGCCCTGTACTATTGTACCAAGAATAGAATGAATGAACGACCTTATCTGCACTCAGAACGTAATTTCGTCAGTAGCCACATGGCCCATCGCCGCCACCACCACGGTCATCTCCGACGACGCGCTCGATACCGCCTGACAATGTGACGACGACCTGACGTGACGTGATTGACCCATGCGCTATGCGCTATTCACGATGACTTCTATAAAGGCCGTATCCGCTATCCCGATCATCTCCCCTCGTTTGAAACATAACGCCCATCTCACCGGATCAGACACAGAGTATATCTCGAATTCGGCAGTATGGGTCTCCAATCGCGAGCCCTCAGGCCTGCGTCCTCGGACATTGAGAAAGCACCGCTTGTCAACTCCTCTTCATCGTCGGCGTCGGAGAGCGAGTCGGACCGAGCTCGACCTGCTTGGAAGCAGCGTCGACACCCATCCCGATCGCAGCCTGCCATTTCGTTGAAGGCCAACAATTTGGGCAGTGTCTTCCTGCTCCTTCTAGGCGGTTTTGTCTTTTTCAAGGTCTTCCATCTTGACTTTCCCTTCCCTCGTCCCGCTCCGCCTGCTCCGCTACCAAAGTTCATCGAGCAAGGTATCGAGCAGTGCGAGATCATCGGCCGGCCTACCCCGCATTTCAAGCGAGCGAATTCCAAGAGGGAGAAGAACGATAGGTTCGTCAAGGGCACCAAGAGCACCTGGCTAAAGAATGGTACCCTCTGGACCGGTGAGAAGGACGGGCAAGAGGTCTTGGAGGGGGTCTCGGTCTACCTCGAAGATGGTGTGATCAGGAAAGTAGGCGATTACAAGGAGATTGAGAGCTACGTCAAGGGCAAAGGTGGTCATGCCGCCGAAGAGGTAGAGCTGGGCGGAGCTTGGGTCACTCCTGGTATGTCCACTCTTAAATCCTTCTTTGAGACTCAGTGTTCATGTCACCTCGATGCTAATCCCTGATTATTCGCCTTTGCAGGGTATGTCATGTCTCTTCGAACTGTTCAACATCTGCCAGAGAAAAGATTGTTTTAATAATACCCTGTCGCTCTACCTAGTATCGTCGACATGCACAGCCACATGGGCGTAGACGCCGCACCCTCCTTGCAGGGCAACGACGATACCAACTCGCTCAAGAATGCCGTCTTGCCTTGGCTCCGATCGCTTGATGGATTCAACACGCATGATCTTGCTTTCAACCTGTCCATCTCTGGCGGTATCACTACGATGCTCGTTCTGCCCGGCTCAGCTGGTAAGTGGAGAAAGCTCTTCCCGTATGTCCACGAGGGAATGATCTACTCACTATCGATCTGCTTAACTATCCAGGTAACATCGGTGGACAGTGAGTGAACCATTGCTACAGCGTTTCATAAAGCTCGCTCAACTGATATACGGTATGATATTCCGCAGAGCATTCCCCTTCAAGCCTCGATGGACGTACGAGAACACTCCTCAGTCCATGTTGGTCGAGCCCGCTTTCGTGATCGACAATGGCACCTGGTCCCGAACTCACGCATGGCGACACATCAAGCATGCCTGCGGCGAGAACCCTCACCGAGTGTACGGCAACACCCGTATGGACAGCGCGTACGATTTCCGAAGAGCCTACACGGAGGGCAAGGAGCTGAAAGAGAAGCAGGACCGATGGTGTCAATCGCCCAAAACTCAAAGCGAGCCTTTCCCTACGTCTCTCGAATGGGAACCCCTGTCGGATGTCATTCGAGGAAATGTCAAAGTGAACATTCATTGCTACGAGACCACCGACCTCAACACCCTTGTCAGGATCTCCAATGAATTCCAATTCCCCATCGCGGCTTTCCACCACGCACACGAAGCGTATCTCGTGCCTGACCTGCTCAAGCAAGCTTGGGGACCCGAACCTCCTGCCGTAGCCATCTTCTCGACTAATGCCAGGTACAAGCGGGAAGCCTACAGAGGATCGGAGTTCGCGCCTAAAGTCTTGGCTGAAGCCGGACTGTCGGTAGTCATGAAGTCTGATCACCCCGTGCTCGACAGTCGATATCTCATCTCGGAAGCCAGCTTTGCTCATCACTACGGCCTAAACACTTCTCAGGCCCTCAGCAGCGTTACGACCCATCCTGCTAAAGCACTTGGTCTGGACCACCGAATCGGGTACATCAGAGAAGGCTACGACGCCGATGTTGTGGTTTGGGATTCCCATCCTCTCACTGTTGGAGCCACTCCCAAGCAGACCTACATCGACGGTATCCCCCAGATCATCAACCCGGTCCTACACCATAAGCCTGCCCAAGTCCAGAAAGCTCCCCCCACTGGTAAGTGGGACCAGGAAGCCAGGGCAGCGGTAGAAGCCAGGGGCGATCCCGATCTTCGACCCAAGAAAAGCAGCAAGAACGTCGTCTTCCAGGATGTAGGCGACTTCCACCTTCAGGACGAGATTGAAACAGAGCTGCAAGTAGACGTCTCTGCTTTCGAAGAAGGCAAAGGATCTGTCTTGGTCCAGGATGGAAAGATCACTTGTGCGGGTCGATGCGAGATCCCCACAGGGCTCGACTTCGAGTTTGAGCTTGTCGATCTCAAGGGCGGAGCAATCACACCTGGCGCCATCACTGTTGGCAGTCGCTTGGGGCAGCTTGAGATCAGGCAGGAGAAGGCTACCGCTGATGGGGTGAGTCTCCGTGGCCATTGAGACTTCCGCTGCGAACCACCACTGACGGATACCAATTTACCTCCGCAGGCCGCACTGGATCCTCTCGACGAAGGTTCCGAGATCACCGATGGCCTTCTCGCCCACGCCGTCGATGGTGCCCAATTCGGTGGTAAGGACGAGCTGTAAGTTGTCGCGCATTCACCCAATTCGTCGTCGAAGATGCTCATCCAAATGATGGCTGATACGTCCTTGCCGTCAATCATAGTCTCGCCTATCGATCCGGCGTGACTACCGCCGTCGTCTCCCCTAAATCGACTTCATTCTTAAGTGGCATCTCGTTCGCCTTCTCCCCCTCTGCACCTCACCCGCTATCTCACGGAGCCATCCAGAACCCCTACGGAGCGCTTCATATCACCCTTGACAACTCCAAGACGTCTGTGTCGTCCAAGATTGCCATCTTGCGTCGTCTCCTGCTTGGTGAAGTTGACGAGAAGACCGAGCTCAGCGAAGCGCTGAGAGAGGTCGCTAAGGGCAAATGGAGGTTGGTGGTCAATGTGGACAAGGCGGATAGTATCGCCACGCTCATTCGACTCAAAACGGAAGTTGCCGAAAAGGCTAAGATCACCGTTCTGGGAGGTCAGGAGGCCTGGCTCGTAAGTGTCGGATTCTGATCATGGCTGCGTCACTCACTGCTCCCATGCGTAGCGTCACCCAAAATTGGTATGCGCGTATCACTGTACATTCGCTGATGATTACCTCTTTCTCGCAGGTCGCCGACGAACTTGCCGAAGCGGACATTGGAGTGATCGTAGCTCCCGTTCGATCGTACCCGGGCGACTGGGACTCTCGACGGATCATCCCTAGCATCCCACTGTCAAACCACACTTTGCCTTCGTACCTCGCTTCTCACGGCGTTGTGAGTAAAGTTTTCCCGTGTGATCAACCCAACTGAAGTCGAGCTCAAGGATAGGATAAAACGCTGACTGATCCCCGTGACCGCGATGGCTTTACTTCCGTGATCCGAATGATTGGCATAGACCGTCGGATTGGGTATCGTGGAGGAATGGCAAGCCCGAAACACGCTCTACGAAGCAGCGTGGGTATACGCCACTTCTCCCGCTGGCGTATTCACCAAGCGAGACGCGCTCAACCTCGTCGGGAAGAACCTCGAGAACCTCCTTGGTCTGAACGAGCATCATCACAAGGACGAGAAGACCGCTGAGAGTGAGAGAGGTTGGGTAGCGCATGAGGGCGACGTCTTTTCCCTCGGTGGGAAAGTACGAGCTGTCAGGGGTGTCGGTCAGATCGACGTGGACCTCTTTTAAGTACCAAGTACCGAGTAGGGTCTGGCCTTGCTTTGAAAAGTATAAAGGTTGAGGATGCGGTGATAGTCCCAACGACGCGGAGAGCCCGATATAAATGGACAAAGATAGACAGCCTGGCGGAGAGGTCAGAGCAGCAGCAAGTCGAAGTAAAATACCCATAGCCAGAAAAGAATGGAAGGACAGACAAAATAACCGGATGATCGTGAACGATAGATAGAGGAAGATCAAAGTTGATAGAGTCATACACTTCATGCATGCTGAGTTTTCAGCAGTAGCCAGATTTTGAGGATCAAATCAGCCCAGCATTCGAGAAAATCAAGTAGAAGAAGAAGAAGTGCAAAGCCGTCTTGCACCATCATGCATCACGCTTGATATACCGTTCATATCATTCTACAACTGTACTGCCAAGCCCTTTTCAATGCCGAAAATATGGTAGATCGCCTTGAATAGATATAGGCGCAAGAGATCACCAGAAGAGGGAGAGATGGCCCGATACTCAGCGAACGAGCCGATTCAAGAAAGAAGAAGAAGAAGAAGATGCAGAGATGAAGTGATTTCTCGTCTATCCCCATATATTCGCAAACGGATCCCTGTCGTCCTGCTTCTGCTGCACAGGCTGGACACCAGCACCGGCCGTCGCACCGAAGAAGCCTCCTCCTCCTGCTGCTGTTGACGCGGTGGTGTTATTGGACGTCGCCCAGGGGTCCGAGCCGAGGTTACCGGCACCCGATGATCCTGATCCCCAAGGGTTCGAGTTGGAGTTGGCACCGAAAGTGCTTGTTTGAGCAGCTTGTTGGTATTGCGGTGGTTGTTGGTAGCCTTGGGACTGAGACTGGGTCTGGGTCTGAGTGTTGTTCTGAGGCGATCCCCATGCGTTTTGATCCATTTGCATCCCTCCCCATCCACCACCAGCCCCGCCGGCGGTTACACCAGGTATAGTGGCCTGCGTAGCCTGCGGCTGATGTCCCGAATACTGTGGGGGCGCAGAGGAAGTCCCGCCTCCTCCCCACGTGGCGTACGGGTTGGGCTGCTGTACCGTCGGGCTCGTCGCGGCAGCGCCGAAGAAGCCATTGTTTGATGGTTGAGCAGAGGAGTTGGAAGAGGGAGCAGAAGAGAAGAGAGACATGATGTCTGCTTTGGCCGTTTGAGACTTGCCATTGCCGGTAGCTGCAGACGAAGGCGTTGGGGTACGGAAATCAAGGTCGAAGATCGAGCTTCCCTGAGCCTGAGCCTGAGCCTGCGGTTGGGCAGACGGAGCAGCAGTCGGGGCAGGGACAGCAGCACCTGCTGTAGATCCCGGAGTAGCAGCGGAAGTAGGCTGAGTTCTAGGTGGAGCAGCAGTGGTTGTTGTCACGGGCGGAGCGAGAGATGGAGGCTCGTCTGATCCGAACAAATCTACGATTGGGGCAGGAGCAGAAGCAGGCGTGGGAGCGGCAGGTGATTTGGCTGTTCGGGACAGGAGAGGATGGTGCTTTGGCGCTGGGGCTGGAGCTGGCGCAGAAGAGGTTGGTGTAGGACGAGGAGCTTCTTGCGACTACGTGTACAAATTCGATTACGAGGTCAGTAATGCTTTATTTTCATAAGACAAGCTTCAGCATGCAGAAGAACAAGGAGATTCCGCTTACACTTTGGCCACCACCATTACCTTCCGTCCCATTCTCCAAGACGCTAGGATCTCTAGGCGGAGGACCTTCCATCGCCCATCGCCTGGACTCGTACTTCGATCGGATGAAGGATTCGATTTTGCTACGAGCGTCACGTGTGAATCAGCATCAGTAACGACATCCTCAGTGATCCCGTTCCTGAGCGTCGCAGGACGGACTTCAAATTAGACCATGACGGCCATAGATCGGATCGAAGCTTAGCTTGATTCATAGAATATACTCACTGGTCTGGAGGCACATGTCCGGCTTTGAGGTGTTTCTCCCAATACAGGTTGGCTCGCTTGTTCCCCCATTTTTGGATAGTCTAAATAGGCAAAGTGTACAAGCGGAATCAGCTGTCGCCCTCCTGTAAACCTAGAGCGTAAGCTGAACGAGAGATCGTAGACTCACTTCCATCTGCTCGGGCGTCCAGATATCGAGATCGATGGACTTGACTACATCACATCACGGCCTATCAGCTAGCTATTCGCGATACGGTCGCTTGACCTCCAACTGATACGTGGGATAGGGTGATAATAAATGTTTGGTGAGATGATCACCCACCTCGACTGATGTGCGTTCCCATAGATCTATGAATACCGGAACATCTTATACAGAGATACACGCCCCTGTAATAGCAAGCCAGAAGGTCAGTCTCTCGATACACAGCTTCCGAAAACAGCCGCGTTCGCGGCGCCGTGAAGCTGAGGCGAGACTCACAGGTTCCAAGAAGCCCATCTTGCGTCTATAGCAGCCAACAAAACGTGGACAAATCGTCATCAGCTATGTCCGCTTCCTCTTTCTCACTCCAAGAACAGATCGACTCTGAGAGACGGAGCATCTGTGGGGTGGGCGAAGAAAGTATGACCCATAACATGAAGCAAGCACTCACCGTTCTTCCTGCAGTCCGCGCACGACTTGTTATCGGGCTGCTTGACGAGATCACGCAATATTCGAGCGTTTCGCTCCGTGGTGGCTTTGTCTGCAAATGGGCAGAGTCAGCTTGTCATTCCCGAGCGAGGCAGCCATTGAAGCTGACCTTGACGCGACATCCTCTTGGCTGCTTGTGATTGCGGGGTCAGGTCTGACAAGTTAGAGAGAGAGAGGAACAACAAGTCAACATAGTTGTTACTGTCTTTGTCGCTGTTGTTGAGCACGCTGCACGCTGCACGTTGCACGCTATACGCTATACGGTATACTCGTGTACACCTGGACCCTATGTCATCATACGGACGTTATCAATGTGACTTTTGCATGCCTAACTATTGATCCCCCATTGTTTCGCTGAGACGCCTATTCTCTCGACGCGCGCCAATTGAGTTGGTACCTTGATTCACTCCAAACCACGTCGAACGCATGAATCGCAAAGCAACGGCAAATCTCATTCCATCTTGTTTCACCCCATTTGTTGATACTGACCCAAAAAGATTGGCTAGCCGGTCAAATCGATTCTCATCTGTTGTTGCTGCTTTGACCTTGGACCAGAACGTACGAAGAAAGATCCTTCGCCTGTCTTTGGAATCGAATCCGTGCAATTAGGTTGTGGGCACAATGGCTGATATACCGCAAGATGGCTCGAATTTCGGTACGTCTTCTTCTCCCCACTGAGCAACTCTACCTGATCTCGCCTCCCGCTGACATGACACGCTGTAACACCCACCCTCTTTGACCGCACACCAACAGACGCGCTCTTCCAGGCGTTCGTTATGATCGTCGTATCGGAAATAGGAGACAAGACGTTCCTTATAGCTGCAATCATGGCTACTAGACATCCGAGATTAACGGTATTCGGAGGAGCGTTTGCCTCGCTGGTGATCATGAGTATACTGAGTGCGGCGATGGGCAGGGTGATCTTGGGGCTGATACCAAAGGTGAGTGCTGTTATCCCTTCCCGAGCGGAGCGAGGGAGTATGGCTCGGGTGGTGGGTGAGTGGGTGGGCAAAGGCGTCTACGAGCGAGTGCAGTGGGCAAGGGTATGTATTGAGAGGGTCGGCGCGGTGCGTCGAGGTGATGGGCAGGCGGGCGGATGGAGATATCTGCAAGAAAAAATGCTGGGCTCAGCTTGATCCGTCTTAGACACTGACCCTCCTGTGTGATGACCCCCCCTCCCCCCAGGTATGGACCCTCTGGGCGGCGTGTGGACTCTTCCTCGTCTTTGGCGCCAAGATGCTCCAAGAGTCCTTCGCGATGGCATCCGGCAACTCGCACATCCAGGAAGAGATGCGCGAGGTCGAAGAGGAGCTGGAAGAAGATTCAGCCGTGCACGACACGCACAACGCGAGGGGTACATCGACCCATATCCCTCTTGAATCCCTGGAAGAAGGAACCGCTCCTAGCGGTAGCATGAGGCCTTCATCACGAGCATCGGATATCCCTTCGTCGCCTTCTCGAAGTAAATTTGGCGGCGGAGGAGGAAGGAACTCTTCCCCCCGGCCCGGAGGCGGTAAATCACGATCTAGCGGCCCATCGATCCATTTCCCCCTTTCAGGAAGTTCAGGCGGCGGTGTAGGACCTGTGATTGATGAGAAGGAGAGCTGGACCGTAGCTGTGAAAGAGAGAGTCAGGTCAGCGGTACAGGTCATGACCAACCCTGTTTTCGCCCAGGCTTTCATCCTCACTTTCCTCGGTGAATGGGGAGATCGAAGTCAGATCACCACGATTGCGATGGGCGGTGCTCATGTGAGTGGGCCTCAATGATCTGGCAATCAGACAGATGGATACCTGCTTCTAATCTCTCTATCTGATGTGAAACTGACTTCATATGAATCCTCGTGATTGACGTACGTTCTCGTAACAGAGCGTCCCCGTCATCGCTTTCGGTACCATCATCGGCCACGGCCTCTGCACCGCAGGAGCCGTGATAGGCGGCCGATACCTCTCGACCAAGATCTCGGTGAAACACATCTCTCTCCTCGGCTCAGCGGCCTTCATCATCTTTGCTTTCCTCTACGCGCTCGAGGCGTACTATTACAACGACGAGGCCGATGCTGGTGTTTCTGCGTGGTGAACGCGACTCGACGAGGGCGCGAGAACGAGATTGTAGGGAGATGAAGATAGGTTCATCGCCGCTGGGCTTTGACTGGTGTCACGGATATGTCGGTCGGATGGATATCTATCGTTTCGTGCACTTTGCGCGCTATGGACTGGAGGAGAGTTGGTGATGGACGGGCTCAAGTGAACGCGCACGCACATACGCATAGCATAGATATCGGTACATGGTGCGGTTATGCATTATAGACTTGCATGAGATGTATACCCTGCACTGCCGTGCTGGAACCGAGCCAAGAATATGTACAAGATGGCAAGCCTCGGCTTCAGGCTTTGGCTACGCATGCTGCGTTTATATCTGCATCTATACATCTCCATCTACATGGCTATATCTCCTCATCGTCCTCGTCCTCCTCTTCTGCCCAAATCAAATCACCGCTCGCTCCCTCACCTTCGTGAGCATAAGGCAACGGCACAGCCGCTCTCTTCCTCTTCTGTTCGTCTGTCAAGCTCAAGTTGAACGGCAAGTCCAACTCGGCATGCGACGTTATTGGCTTGCCGTCCATATCTAATCCTGAGGTGGCCGAGATAGGATTCGGAGTCGTGAATGGGTTCAAGTCCAAGATCTTCTCGAGTGGTATCACGTTGAGTAGATTTCCAGCTTCGTCCGCACTACCACCGTCGACGGGTCGAGAGAGCGCTTCGAGCGATCTCGAAATCCCTTTAATCCCCCCTGTAGGCTTCCTCACCAAGACCTGAGTTACCCCTTTGCCATCCGTCAACCAATCCGGATCCACTTCCAAGCCTTCTTCACCTTTATAAGCGAGCTCAGCCCCGATCCCGCGCTTGGTAGCGTTCTCAAGGATCATCCATAGATTCGGGCTGGGCAAGGACGATATGGGCGATAAGTACGATTTGGAGAGGTGTTCAACTAGCGCCGGAGGATGGGGAGAGAGGAGCGTCAGGGTGGATGAGAAGGTCGGAGGGATTAGGTGGGAGTAGAACGGGGTCGAGGGATCCAGCAGAAGTACGAGGCGAGATGGAGCTATGAAGGTAGCAGGTAAAATGGGTTCAGCCTGTCGAACTTCTTGTGGGTAGTTACGGGCTATTTGAGCTTCACTGACCTTTGGCATTCTTGATCGCTCTCAACAGGCTACGCGTGAAGGATGTCGCTGAAGAAGGCGAATAATCTTCTGCCAGTACATCAAGAGCATCAATGAACACCTGTCCTCCGGTATCTGCGAGCCATATAAGCTATCAATCAGCTACAGCTCCACCTTAACGCCTTTGTTTTGCGGCCGTGATTGAAGATTTAGCGGAAGCAGATGACTTGACATACAGGAAGAGAGAATCCTTTCCGCAAGCTTGCCAAGCGAAGCTTCCTGGCTGGGAGAGGTATCATAGCCGTAGCCGGGAATCGAGTCGGTGAGGTCGATGATGCTTGTCCGGTCCGATGACGAGGAGCTTGAATCGGGAGGAAGGAGATCTTCAGGTGGACGCAGCACAGAAATCAAGGTGATGCGCTCGTTCCTAAAACCCCCAATCAAAAACAGTCAATCAGCATGACCAAGTTGCTAGAAGGTGAATCAAGGTACGATCTTGAGCCCGCTCTCTTGTTCGCTCGCTCGTGTACTCACCGCCGTACAGCCCTTCGTACCATCTCCCTAAATACAGGTAAGCCAGAGAAAGTCGGCGAGTCATGGAGGATACATAATGGCTGATGCGGGACTTGAGCGTTATTCAGCACGCCTTCGAGGAGAGGGCCTGCTTCGAGAGGCGGTCGAGGCATATCGCGCTGTGGGGAGGTGTAGCTCTTTCTAGTCTTAGGGTGGAATGTAATGTTGATGGAGAAAGGGGAAAGGTTCATACACTTTTGCTGTCTCAATCTTTACGAGCAACCAAGAATCGCTTCGACGCAACCTTATTCAAAGCGGCGATCGCCGCATTCACTCGCCCAGCTTCGAACCATATCGAAGACAGCTAAAGTTACAGTCATGATGCAAGTGCGCTTCGCAACAAAGTTGATTGATCAATGTCTTGTACCTATCTTCCCCGCGAGATCAAATATCGAGGTCAGCATCAAAGAGCAGAGTCGACAAATGCCCGCTCGCGTCATGTCTCAACTGGAAAACACCTCCGCCATCGTGAGTGACAGCTCCAATTCCCTTCTCCTTGTACCTGTCTATTCGTCCATCCCTTGTTTCGAGCTTTAAAAGTTACGCATGTACGCCTTGGAGAGCAGGAAAGAGCTGATGATTATGCGCTTCTGTCGGCGGAATCGCCTCACCACTAGCTCGGCGAGTACATGCTGAAAGGCTGGACCCTCACTGATCTCCATTGTTCGCAATGCCGCTCCACGCCACTCATGCGAGAGCCTAATGCTATTGCCGAGCGAGAGAACAGGGACAGAATTCAGTTCTGTGCCCTGTGCGACGGTCGACCCGAAGGCCGAGCTAGCGCTAGTAGCGGACCAAGACAGACATCGTTCCAGACTGGGCCGACTCTCACCACTCAAGACGCAGCTGCCGAGGTCGAAGCGAGCTTCGCATCCTCCTCATCCTCCGCCGCTGGAGTGGCCGAGGCTGCGTCCTTGCCAAACCCCGCAGACGACGCAGCATCTTCCATATCCTCCCTCTTGCTCCAAGGCTACTCTCTGCTAGGCGACAACTGCCCCGTCCCCACGTGTCGAGGTATTCCGCTCGTTGGCTACCCGAGAAAAGCGGACGGTAGCAAGGACGGACGCAGGATGTGCGTGTGCTGCGGCGGTCGATGGGTCGAAGAAGCCGCCGTCGAGAGTCAAGGGATGAAAGTGTTCCGAGTCGAAAGCCCTCGGTCGAAAGCCAGGAGGGAGCTGTACGGTCTAGAATTGGACAATGGGGGCGACCAGCAGGGAGGAGCGAGGAAGGACGATAGCGAACTGAAATTGAGCCGAGAGAAGGGTGCGAGCGGCAATGACAAAGACAAAGACAAAGGGAAAGGCAAAAGCAAAGGGAAGAGTAGGGTGATGGATCCCGAGGAATTCGAAGCGCACGCCAATGAGTCGGCAAAGCGATTGCATGCTGGTCCCGGACCTGCTGCTACCGCTGCTGCTTCTGACTTGCGCCAGCATCCCGACGAGGACTTTGGCACCGATATCGAGATGGACGATGACGATGAGGAGCCGGCGACGCAGGAAGTAAGGTCCGCACCGGCAATCGCCAAATCTGTAAGTCGGCTATGTCATCATAATTTTTCGTCGACTGATTCGAACTATCATGATATCCTTGTAATAGTCAGCAGCCCACATCCTTCCAATCCGACCAACGCCATACAAACCATCCCCTCCCTCCCCATCATCGGCTCTCGGCCAATCCCTCTCTCACACTTCAGACTCCCTCTCGCAAACGCTCAAGAGCCTATCCACGTCGCTCGAGCGATACGCTGCTCGTTCACCCGTACCTCCTACATCTGTGCATTCGGCCCGGCCGGTGCCAGGAGGACCGGACGAGGAGAACGGGAGGTGGTTCGTGGATCTCAAGCTGCATACTGAGGCTATCAAGGACGTCTTGGGTGTTCTTGGACAGGTGGAAAGAGCTAGAAGGGTCGGTTATTGAGTACTGAGCGGACGATGATGACGATATTGACGACGATACACACAATTGCTCAGATGAGCGATGAAGATGATGACGATGAGAGATGAAGGTGATGAATGATGATGAGTGAAGAATATGCAACTCTACGTACACACAGCGATGCATGTTTCACATCAATCGATACTCGCTACATCGTGTATGGACGCTATACTAAGGCTACAGGATATATACCGTCCTCCTTCACCTCCCTCCCCTCTTCTTCATACATCATCCATCAATGCGCTCTCCCAATCTTGACTATGACTGATGCTAAGGGGCGATCCTCGATCCGATTCTCAACGCACTTATATCCTCAGCGTCACTCCCTCCCACTTCGTGTCTCGTCTGAAGCGACTGATTCCCGAGAAAGAGAAGCTCAAGCCGCCCGAGCCCCGTGCGGTCCATGGCCCGTAACGCCCTGAGCATGCACCGGATCCGCCCCGAGCCCCACAGCGCGCTGTCGACGCATGCCCGCCTCATGCTCCAGACGCTCGGCCTCGCTCAGCTCGGAAGCTTGCATTCGCATGTGATCGGCCTGCGCGAGGTGGGCTTCGGACTTGTGTTTCTGAGCGACGGCGAGCGAAAGTGTAATGTCAGCTTTTATCCGTCATTGGTCAAGGTATGCGTGATTCATGGTGGCTCGATCGATGTTGGGTCTGTTCTCAACGGACAACAAGCTGTGCTCTGCTCACCAAGGACGAGTTGCACAATAAGCTGCCGACTGTAGATTCCATCTTGCCCTTCCTCTCCAGCTTGTGAGCCTCTTTGACGCTCGGCGTCGCTGCGCTACCGCCAGTACCCGCACTCACGCCGTGCAAAGGCGCTGGGCCTGTGTTAACCTGTGTGTCGATATCACAAGTGGAGTCAGCACAGCGTTCCATATTTCCTAGGTGTCACCAGTTACCATCCTGGCCAAGTAATCTCCAGAGGGACATATGTATCTGATCTCGGACTCGGCGTACGGAACTTACATGGCCTGATCCAGCAATAGGCGGTGGCGCGGAAGCGTCGTGTCTCCCAAAACCCCCAGTACCAGTGCCCATACCAGTCCCGGTCCCGGGACCGGCATGAATTTGCTCATACCCACCGTGTCCGCCCGTTCCACCGGTGGCGTATGTTCCCGCCGCTCCTCGTCCTCCTCCTCCTCCCAAAGGCCCATTGTTCACGTTGCCGTGCTGACGCCCATGCTTGTGCTTGTTACCATGGAGAATGCCGCCGTAGCCGTTCCGCTCGGTCTCTCCCACTACTGCATTGCCATTGGCGTATGGGTTGGGTGCGGATGCGGACGGGGATGTATGTGGGAGTATCCTCGTGTTCGGGACACCGCCCGCGTTGTAAGCTCTGTACGAGTACAGGAGGATACGGACAGATGCAGTCAGTCAGTTGCAGTGCCGAAAGTAAGGTATTAGTGGAGGCGGGCCGGGATAGAACGAGAGGCGAGAGAGAGAGAGAGAGACATAGCACCCACTGGTGATGGCCTGTGAGAGGGTCATGTTCTGTACTGGCATCGTACTCGTTCGACTTTCTGTTCAGGAGACCCATGATTACGATATATTCAGTCTAGACCAGTGTTATGAGTGTTCGTTCTTCGCTATGTCATACAATGTCAGTGGCAAGAAGCACATCTCTCCATGAGCGCCTGGGGACTGCGTTATCTCATATACAGTAGGCATCACAATAGCATTCAAACTCCTTCAGCTTTAGAAGTGGAGCCTAAAATCAAAGGAGACGGCTGAAGGGACGGCGAGACATTCCTCTAGGACGTCATCATGCTCCCCCACCACCACTGCATTCCTTTCCCATTTATTCCTTCCAGTCGGCAGCATCAGGCGATGCCAAGAGGAGTCTACATGATCAGCTGTCACTACTGTGGATAAGCGCTCTCTTACATTTAAGTACCCCTACCGCCAGATAACCTTGCTTCGAAAACTGCGGTACGGTGCCTTGAGGTGGATGAAATAGACAGGTACAGACCGGATGATGTCATGTCTTCTACCTTTCCTCCGGATTGCTTTGGCGCTTCTGAGCTTGAAGAAGTCGGGAAAATACAACACAGTAACTTACTCTGAGATCTCGTTGTTGCTTGTCTTTATGCTCGACGAAGGACTGCGACTCACAAGAAGAAAACGAACCGGCTTTGCCTGGATGGAACATTAGCAAAACGAAGAGGATGGAAAGCAAAGAAGTAATGACGTAATTTGCCGAGAAGCACTTCAACTACAACTTCAAACGTCGGTAATAGCTTAAAATATGCTTGATAGGCAGTGTAGTCGCTTTATGTTTACCTCGGGCAGCATCCACCACAGCACTGATGGAGACTGGAATCTCCCCTGCCCCCGAATCTCTCAGCAGACCAGATTAAGGATTAATCCATACAGCTCGCTTTCCGTCAAAGACAAACCAGCTGCAGATTTTGGTTGAAGTCGATTAATGAGTGGGCGTACTGTTGTGCCTATCGTCGGTCATGTCCGAATACCGAGGCAAGACGCAATTTATGCATGGCGTGAGGTAAATCGTACTTTGTTCTTACGAGATTTCCAGAGAGTTGCACATGCTGGCTGGCTGGCTGGCGATCGACCAATGACGATCCTCGCTGAAGTAAGCAGAGGATATTGATATCTGATATCTAATACATACATAGATCATCGATCGCGTTGCTACCTGTCGTCTATCTCTACTCTGTCTTTACTGTTATTGATCTCCTACTGTATATTTGACCGCAAAGTCTGAAGCGTCGCCCGTGCGATCTACAATCTACAATCAACGATGTCTCGAGAAGAAGCTTCGCCTCTGTTGCCTTCTACGAGCGTTGACGCGGAACCTTCTGCTCTCAGAGAAAGGGAAAATTCGCCAACTCCTTCGGCTGCGCCGGGACTCGGAGATATGGTGCCTACCAAGCGGGATAAGCTGGCCCTCTCGCTCATCGCGGTACGTAGCGACTCCTCTTGAATACTCTGGCTTCGGCATGAGATGACAGTATGCTGATCGGGCTGGTGCTGCTCGGACTTTTGTTTTTTCTACGTTAGATCGGCCTGGTGCTCTTCGTACCTGTCACCTGGTATCTTGTCTTCTCGGGCGATCTGGGAGCGATGGGCTGGTTCGCCGTACATCCGCCTATGCAGAGCCTGGCTATCACTGCCTTCTTGTTGGGTGAGGCAGCCGTTCTTTTTTTTCTACATCATCATCGGCGATGATAGATCATGATGAATCTGCTCTCAATGACAAAGTAAAACTGACGCGATCATGGCTTGCTTTGGATATATAGGCATAACGCCCCTTCAGCCCCCGACGCCCACATCCAAATCGACCCGAACAACGCGCTTCAAGTCGCACCAAAACCTCATGCTGGGTCTCGCCCTACCTGCACTGGCGATCGGCTCCTCAGCCATGATCTATAACAAGTACCTACACGGCGCCAAACACTTCACGACGTGGCATGCCAAGTTCGGGCTCACGGCTGTGGTGTGGGTGTTGGTGCAGGCTGCCATAGGAGCCGCGAGTGCCTGGGGAGGGGGCAAGGTCTTTGGGGGTGCGGAGAAGGCTAAGCGGGTATACAAGTACCATCGGTAGGTTGTCTCAAGCCTTATCTTGAGAATGGTTGAAGCGACCAACAAGATTGATATATCTCTCTCGATGACGACTGCAGCCTCTCCGGATACCTTCTCGTCACCCTCATGCTAGCTACAGTCTACTTGGCAGGTATTCACTCCGACTGGGCTAACGGTCGAAAGCACACCGCTCTGAGAATCGCGGCGTACTATGTTGGCTTGCCTCTAATTTGGATCGGACTCGAAATGAGATCGAGGTGAGTATCCTATGGCCCCGATCCGAGCTAAGATACTTAGTGTTGGCTGACTTGAGCACGGTCAATCTCTAGACCGAGCAAGATGAAGCTTGTGTGATTGGCAAATACAAGTAAGAAGAAGCGAGGGTTGAAGTGCAACTAGTTCATCTGGTGATGATTTGCTGTTTCATCTCGGTTGTCACCCCACGTGTATGACTTGGCTGCCGAGCTGTCCATGTCTACAACCCATCGTCAAATCATATCGTCCACTCGTATCGTAGTCCGAGAGCGTCCGGGGGGGTTCTTTTTTTCATGCTCTAGATATCCGGCCCATGCATGCATCGGTCTGCCTACATGCATTGAATGTCGCTTGTACACTTCTTAGTTCCGAGACAGAAACAGAGACAGGTTAACCGATCGGATGAATTGAATGGCTTACGTTGAATCTGATGTCATCCCACAGAAAAACAGAGAAAAATTGATTCCGTCCGCTTGGTACTCACCATGGAGCACTGCGGCTCCAGTAAGGGAGCAATGATGACACTCTCAGACAGTCACTCAGACCGTCGATAACCTGGTTCGTTCCGAGTGGGTCTCTTTCTAGCCAAGTTTTCGCTCAGGTTCTTTTCTCACTTCTCGACTATACTAAAACTCGCGCTCAAGCCTCAATCCGTTCTCTGTTTTGCAGCATAATATCAACAGAAAGACTCCGGCTCTCTCTCGGTCACGTAGAACAGAAAAACAAGTCAAAGCACGCTCAATTAACACCAACAGTAACACCGACAGTAACATATCACCATGTCTCTGCCCTCTCTCAATCCCGACAAGACCGCGTCTGGTATCATAGTAGACCCCAGGACGCTGGAGAGGGTCGTACCCCAGTCCAGGCGCAAGGACGGAAGGTGAGCTGAAATTCTTCTGCTGAGATGGCCGAGCTATTCGCAATTGAAGACTGACATGG
Organism: Kwoniella sp. CBS 9459; assembly: GCA_036428585.1. NCBI lineage: Eukaryota > Fungi > Basidiomycota > Tremellomycetes > Tremellales > Cryptococcaceae > Kwoniella > Kwoniella sp. CBS 9459. The sequence goes on from CP144069.1 coordinate 240,525, forward strand.
TGGATAATTTCCTCTTAGTGTCCGGAAAGAGCAGCGAGTACGACCCGGCTTCACGCCTCAAGAAGACGTAGGACGATTCCGCTCGGCCCGGCAACAAGCTTCCGACGCCACGTCTGCTTCTAAACCCGTCATCCCAGGATCCAACCGACCCGCGCCTGCGACGTCCAACTCGACGAGATCGACCTCCTCGTTGAACCCGGAGGATAACCCGTTCGCGCAAGAACAGAGGGAGAAGACGAAAGCGCAGCTGAAGAATGAGAAGCGTCGTGAGAAGAGGAGGGAGAAGGTCGCTCTGAGCTGGGACGAGGAAGGCGAAGGGGACGAAGAAGATGGGGATGGAGGCATGCAAGAAGCTTTCAAAGCTGCTGATGCTGATGCCGAGCAGAACAAGAGCAAGAACAGCAAGGGCAGGACGGAAAGTCAAAGTGCGGAGCAAAGTTTCCCTCCCATCGATAGGAATGGAGGCGCGCCCGATGAGAGCGTCGTGGACGACATCAAAGACCAACAAGCGAAAGAAGAGCAATCGAGCTCGACTATCGCAGCGCTAGAACCTGCACCTCCAGCTCCATCGGGAGCTTCGTTCGAGACTTCTGGCGAGACGAAACCGACCCCTCCTACGACGACCTCTTCCTCGCCCGCTCCTCCACCTTCACAGTCCTCATCGCCCGCCAACGTCAACGCTCAAGCCGGTGCCAACCCCAAGCCTTCCATTTTGGAAGACAGGAAGGCGGAACTTTCCTCTCAGTCCTCGGGAAACGCGCAGCAGAAGTCCCATCCTATTCAGGGAGGTCGAAAGGGACCCATAGGCCTTGCTCACCCGCCACCTATCGAGGAAGATAAGCCGAAAGCTCCTCAACCGCCCTCTCGAGCAGACACCGACACCTGGCGAAAACAAGCCAAACCCCAGCAACAACAACGTCAACAATCATCTTCAAATGCCAAGAGCGGTAGCAAGTTCAATCAGAATCAGAGCAAAAACAGAAATCAGTCGCAATCACAGTCACAATCTAAAGCTGCTCCTACTCCAGCGCCTGCCCCGAGAGAACGACGCGAAGTCAAGGTCAGGGAAGGCGGTCACAACGATGTTTCTTCCCTGGCTAACAGGGTCAAGAACCTCGTCTTGGCCAACACTGTTGGGAATACGCCGAGGGAAAAGACATCTCGGACCGGAACGCCTACGGATTCCACTGGTTCGGCACCGAGTGAGGGGAAAGCGACTCCTGCCGCGTAAATGGTAGATCAATGATGCTGTAGTCGGATACTATGACGACTAGCGGGACCTAGTGAGGTGAACCGAAAGGAAGACCATGTCGGAAATGTCAGATCGAAGAAATATCCAGTGTTTCCCCAACTAACGTAGTCATTTGCCCTATCATGTATCACAAATACGATCAGTCAAGTAAACCAACATTTGAATAGGTCATCATGCAATGCATTCTACCCATATCTATCTATGTCCGGTCAAAGTCTAAGACTAAGTCTTCAAACAACAATTGTGTGTCTCTATCCTTGCCCATATCCGAAATACTCAGCTCGAGTCAGACCCAGAAACCTAGTAGGCGACTTGTGCAACACCATCTACTCCTGGGTGTTGGTCCCGAAAACCCGACCGAGCAATAAGCTCCTCAGTTCCGGCACACCAGGAGTGGAAGTGATGACCCAGGGCAGCTTCTTGGGCTTGAGGATCTTCTCTCCCATTCGACCGGTACTGTCATCCTTCTTCCCCACACCGAACGACTTCAACTTGTCATCCTTGGACCTGTCAACGCCTGTCTCTCCGGTCCCTCTTCGATCGACGACGCACATTCCCCTCGTGAGCTCGCCAACACGCTCGATCTTGAATTCTCGCTGAACAAGCTCCCATCCATCCGCCGGCTGAACGGTCTCTGCGCGTTTCTTCTGGGCGTGATCGAGCGCGTACCATACCGCCACTGGGTCGTGCATCTCCATCGAGTCCGGCAGACCGAAAGAAGCCTGTAAACCTCTCACACGGACGAGCATGGCAGAGACGAACGTCTCCAATGGGGTAGGTTCACCTTTGTCAGGGATATTGCCATCGGCGTCCGGAATCTGCATGACGGTAGGATGGATTAAGTCTGAGAATGGGATAGCATGAGGAGTGGTGATGTCCAGCGGAGCGAGGATGACCTCGAACAAGCCTTCCTTGCAAGCAGCGAGGATCTGGTCGGCCGCGAACGGGTCCGCGAAGCAGTTGAACTCGGCAACGGGGGAGGTGTTTCCTGGGTGTTCGAGTGTAGCACCCATCCATACGATCTTCGATACACGGGCAAAAGCAGTTGGATCGGCACGAAGGGCGTGAGCGAGGTTGGTCACTGGATGATGGACAGCACCCAGTACATATATCAGCATATGCTCAAAGTCGAAGCCAAACAAACAGCAGGGTCTGATTATTTGCGGTAGGCATAGTACAGTCTCACTTACATGGGCCCAGCGCAACAATGGTGACGCTATCATCAGGCTCTTCCCTGAGGATCTCGAGCATGACCTCGTATGAAGGCTTCTTTGAGATCTCCAGGTGATCATGAGGCACGTTAGGGTCGAGTTCGGGCGGAGTGAAGTGGGGGTGAGTCTCGGTGATATTCGAAAGACCGTCAGGACCGTGCTTGAAACACGCGTATCAGTCATCAAATTCCAGCCCAGCGGTATTCTTGTAAGGCTGAGGTCATCGAGGTACTCACAAAGTACGCGGCGACAGCCTTCTCACCGCCGATAGGCCCATCTTCACCCAGCGCCAAAACAGTCTTGTTCTGACCCTTGAGCCTATCGTACCTCGCTTCAGCATCAGGGATCTCCGACACCTCCTTGGCGAGACTATGGTAGATCTTCAACAAGTTTCCATGGGCGACGGGAGCGTGGGTGTTACCGAACACGATGGAGATGAGCGCTACGTCGAGCTCTGGTGAAGCGAGGGCGAGCAGGATGGCAAGGACATCGTCTACGCCTGGGTCTGTATCAAGGATGATCTTCTGAGCCATTGTGAGAGGGTCGGGGGATAGGGCGCTTGTTTCTAGTGATATGTAAAAAAGAGACGAGGTTGTAGCTGGCTAGCTAGCTGATAAATGAGTGTATGAAGGTGATCTATTGTCATATGAATGGCAAGAAGCCCAAGCCATGCATGTCTTGTTGCACAAAGGACTGAGTCGGACATCGAACATGCATTTGATATGTTGTACGCGTGTATATATATATATACATAAGCGGACTTCGCCGACTGAATCAAGCATACTGATCGACAAGATACTCGGAGAAGTCAAAGGGAGGCTCGGGGTCTACCACTGAAGGAAGTGGTTCTAAGACGTTGTCGACGGGAAGATTGTTGGTGCCTTGATTCCCAGAGTTCTGACTGAGAATGATGAGATCTACCATCGACTGAAGAACCCCCTCGTCTAGACCTTCCGTGGGGACACGGTCGTCATCAGGTTGACCCTGTTGCGCTGCCATATGTACGAGTACCTGTTGCTCTGCTATATGACCCGTAGAAGGAGCTTGAATGATACGGTCTTCGTCGGGTCGACCCTGTTGCTCTGCTATACCACCCGTAGAAGGAGCTTGGTTGGCTGCCTCTTCTTTTTTGAGCGCCTTAAGTCTTTGGACCTCGGGCCGTCGGGTAGCGGAGTAACGGTCATATATAGCCTTGTATCTGACATACAGGGCTTGCCAGAAGCTATAGCCGCCCTATAAGACCCATAAGGCAGAGGTGGTCAGCGAATCGTCTCAACAGATATATACAAGGTGGATCACGCCACAGTTGAGCTACAAATAATCCGACTCACCTCCCGCTTCAACAGTCTCCGCTCCACGGATATCCACTTGGAGCGCTCTCCGTTGTCCATCCGGGGATACGCCCTTCTCCAGGCTTTGCACCGCAAGCCTCTGAAGATCATCCAGTCTGGGGACATGGGCCGCGGGACCATCAACTCTACTTCGTATGGCAAGGAACTGCAGCGAAGCTCTAGGCGGACTCACTGTTGCGAAGCTTCACACAACCTTTGTCACCCTGATCCCTTCCATAGAGATCATCTTTTACGTTCCGCAACCAAAACTCCACATTCAGAGCTTCTTGGGTAGCTTGTGGTAGGATGTGAGTGGTGTCCACCGGCTCCCCGATAGGCTCAACGTCTTTCCCAATGTCTGCCGCAAACCGGGCCAGCTTTCGCAGGTAAGGGTTGAGGCCACTATAGATCGTGGCGGCTGGATCTTGCGAGCTGGGAGGAGTAAGGGAGGAGCTGGCTCCGGTAGATGACGAGGAGGGACGATTGTAGGGCTTGGTGGGGGACGAGGAAGAGGGACTGTCAGAACGAGGCATGTTGACGTCGATGGCGAGGTGTTATTGGCAGGATTCGTTTACGCTGAGGGGACGCTGTGGTCTGTGGTTGTGGGAAGTGGTGTGCCTGTGGAAGTGGTGTGGGGAAGTGGTATGATTGTGGATGTGTTGATGAGCGGCAACAAGACCTCCTTTGGCTGTCATATTTATAGCTTTTCATACATGCTGCTCTACAATCTTGCCGCTCTCAATCTGCTCACTGATCAGAGAGAGCAAATGAATGCTCAGGCGGGTAGTCTCGGTGACGACCAAGAGATTAGCACGGTGCAAAGCTTGTTAACAATTCTTTTCGCATAGGGTTCGCCATATGAAGCAGGGCAGTGCAGTGGAAAGCTTGTTAACGATTCTTTTTTTTCGTAGGGTACGCCATATCCTGTAGGTGCAAAGCAGTACGGTCGAAAGCTTGTTGCCATGGTTTACATAGTCATAGGATACGCCTTATGGTGCAGTACGGTGGAAAGCTAGTTCGCATGTGTTACATAGTCATAAGGTACGCCTTATGGTGCAGAGCAGTACGAAGGAAAGCTAGTTGCTTTTTTTTTCAATCATGGAGTACGCCATGTATGTATGTCTCGAGCGCAGCCGGGTCGCGTCCTTGGTACGATACGGCCGCTCATGTGAGTTGTGCCACTGGGACACCAGTCAACCAGGAAAGGCGGTGTCATACTGGAGGGCTATTTCGGGATGCTGCTCTGCTCTTGGAGAGAGAGGTACAGGACAGTAGAGTATGTCGATTTATGATCCGGTATCCGGTTGGCTCGGCTCAGCATACGGCTAGCGCTGAGTCATTCCATTGAAGCTACATGGAATTCTAGCAGTAGCATGGGTCCATGGAGATTTCGTGCGAGCCGGTCATGATCGGACTCCCACAATACTCGAGTACTCGTACAGGAAGATGGCCGAGCCCAAGTGGAAACGCTACGAGTACTCTACGAGGAATGTGTGGCAAACTCGCTGAAAGTTCAGAACCTAATCAAGGATTTGCGGACAAGCCGCACTAGCACGGAAGACGTCGCAGGTGCCGGCGGGATCTACAGCGCTAAAAGTCACCTCGCTCATGTCATGTCATGTCATGTCGTACGCCTTTGTTTGGTTCCGAATCGCCGCTTCTACCTTCGTACGGTGGTGTTGAATCATTGATTCGGTCACGTGACTCGCCAATGCTTCCCACTGTACACTGTGCGGTACGTACTCTCGGGGGTGATATCACAACCTCAGTAGGTGACATCACGACATAGATGTACCGCTGTGGCATCTTCTGAGACAGTTCGGCCTGCATTCTGTGTTCTGCGTTCTGCATTTTGTCATTCAACTGCTATGATGCCCGAGCCGCAAGGCTACTTGGCCACAGGTACGTACTTCGCCGTAGACCGGGTGCCTACTCGCTGCTACATGGAGTGAGTGCTGCTGAAGCTGTGCTGGTAGGATTGCAACCAATGCACTGTACTTGTACGCGAAATTCTGGCTTACGAGTAGGAGTAGTAGTACAGTACTCGTACTAGTACCGCGAAAATGTTTCGCAAGTGGCGTGAATTCGGCATGCGACTACTGGAACATGATGCAGCTCATGTAGATCGCTGGACAAGGTTAGGAGCGATACGATCTTGCTACACAGACTTCACATCGTAAGGTGCTTGCTTCGAAGACACGTGATAGAATCACATATCAAAAAGGTTACACTGTACACTTGGCTGGCAACGCCATAGCAGTACACAACGGTACAACAAATACGCTCTCGCCTCGGGATGAGACTCATAATCCGAGGGGTGGTTAGTCACCCAGACCGAGGGGTAGTACGATTGCTACAACACTCTGTTTCAGAATTCGCCAAATGTGTGAAATCTTGTTGCCATATTGTCATCATACTGGACACTGAAGCGAGCCGATGTACCACAGAGAAGCTTTTGCTGTGTCGAGTACAGGCATCTCACGGGATGAATGAATGGACTAGACATTGCAGCACGAGTCGCTGAGCCTAGCGGAGTGATCAGAGCGGCGGGGAAAAAATCGGCTGCTGAGAGATATAAGTCAGCAACGAGAGGCGACAACTGGAGCCATCGGTTCTCGTTCTCAACAGCGTATGATCATTCCCTCGCCATCAGTATCCCTGCCTAAGCACCTTCACAAGTACAAATCAGTAGCAAACACAAGCCAGCCACGTATCTTTGCCTCTTTCTTTTTTGTAACGTTCGATACGTATTTGATCCGTCTGTACAATCATGTCGTCTTCAGTCCAGGAAGCAGATCCTGTCCCAGGTGCAGCTGCAGTTCAGGCAGCAGAACGGCCCTCGCCTGTGTACGTGGGGCAGAACGCTTGGCTGAAGGCGGTTTTCGAGTGGAGGTGCAGGGATCATCCGGAGAAGATGCCGATCAGATCGGTAGATTCCGGGCTCGCCGAGCCCTTCACCTATGATCCCTCCTCAACGATGGGAGATCTATCCATTGAGGACTGGGCGAAGGTGGTCCTGGAAAAGGAGAGCAGAGCGAGCAAGAACACGAGTAAAGCGGAACTACGGCCGGAGAACGGTAGGCTTTTATGTCTGCGGCGGTTATCTGTCTTTGTTGACTATGCTTACAGTGTACGATGCTCGTGCTTATTGTGTCTCTCGTGCATCATAGTGTATACGATCTACCTTGCCGCGAGGACCCCGAGCTTCTCCACTATCTTCTCCTCGTTCCCAGGGAGCTCTGGAGGTCATTGCCTTTCTGTGGCGCGGTGGGTGTCGGCCGAGTGGAAGTATATGAGAGGTGCGAAGCAGCACGAGGCGAGTAAAAGTCTTGTTTCACTACGTGGACTTGCTTGAGAAGGAAAGCTGACTGACTATTGGATGTATGTTTGCGATCATTCGCAGGAGGTCGTGGCGTTCTGGTTCGCGGTGTGTGACCGGTACCTGGTGCTGTTGAGAGAGCGATTTCCTGATCACGTTGGTCTTAAGAGCCGTGAAGCGAAGGCCAAGCAGGAGAAGGCCAAGAAAGCGAAGGCCGAGAAAGCGAAGGCCGAGAGGGAGAAGGCCAGGAAGGAGAAGGCGAAGAAGCGAGCAAAGGGCAAAGGGAAGAGAAGGTCCAGCGGCTCGACTCCATTGTCGTCGCCAAACGCTACGGCGGGATCATCCGGGACTTCCGGATCAGGCATGAACTTCTTCAACGGTTCTGCTCCTCCCCACCTCGCCTTCGGTGGTCCTACGCCCTCTTCTGCTCTCGCTGCCCCTCCAAGCCACCTTGCCGCCTTTGACGCCCAACCCCACGCCTCCTCATCCCGTCTTGGTCCGGCCTACACCGACCACCTCATGCTCGCGCCGGCCCCCATGCCCTGTCCCGACCTCATGGCCGGCTTCATGCCCGACCCCGCCCTTATGCCCTCGTTCCCCCTCATGCCCTCTCCCGACCTCACGCCCGGCTTCATGCCCGCCCCCGTGCCGGCGCCACTGCCAGACTCCGGACTCGACTTCGGCTTCGACCTGAGTCTCGGACCACAGGGCTCCATGATGCCGCCAGCTGCTGAGGCGTCTACTGCTTCGACGCAGTATACCATGGACGCTGCGCCTCCTTTCAACACCAACTTTGGTCAACCCTTGCTCGCCCCTGTGCCTGCACCTGCCCCCTTTTCCTCTCCGGCCCTCATGCCCTGCTTCATGCCCGGCCTCATGCCCGCCCCCGTGCCGGCGTCACTGCCAAACCTCGGATTTGACTCCGGAATCGGCTTTGGTATCAATGCCCAAATGCTGATGCCACCGACGGTTGAGGCCTCGTCCTCGACGCAGCATACATGGTATGCTGCCCCTCAGATCAACACCGACTCCACCGACAACCTCCTGCCACTCCCCAATGTCCCCCCCACCACCTTCGACCACTCTGCGGTCAACGAGGCTTTCCCAGGGCAAGGGCTGACCTTCCAGGAGCACAACGAGTTCCTCGCTACCATCTCCGCCATGCGTGACCACAATCTTGGCCAGCAAGTGCTCTCGGCTCCTTCCTCTGAGGCGAGTTTCGGACTGGCAAGGTGAGAGCGATGGATCAGGTGGTGTGGCGGTGAACGACATTACTGTACATACAGTAATGCTGCAGCGGCGATCGCCGAGGTTGGTGGGATATAGGTGGGATAATCTCGGGCCGATATGGACGGTGGATAGGGTCCGTGCTCACACATGAGACCGAAATATGATGCATGTACAACTTTGTTGTACCGAATAACATGATATGTATGAATATATGGATATATATATATGGCCTCATCTCGACTCTGCTGCTGCTGCTGATTCCTGCCATGCTTCTGTCTCATCTCTCTTCTTCCCGCGTCTTCTTACGTGATCCTCCTCACTATCTCTTGCTTGAAAGACCATGTCTGCTCAGCCTTTCGTCGCCCACTGGGGTATCTTAGGTTGTGGTTGTAAGTGTGTTCAATGAGCTATCGCGAGCACCTTTGTTAATGTGACTAGCTGACCTCACTTGGTCCACCCCCACGTCTACAACTGTTCTGCTTCAGGGATCTCATCTGAATTCGCCAAGGACATCTCCTTCCCCACATCATCAAGAGGTACCACCGACGTCTCTCACGCTATCGCAGCTGTCGGCTCCAGATCCCTGCCCAAGGCTGAAGAGTTTATCAAGTCCTGGTGTCCCAATGGTGCGATCGCTCAGAAGGAAGGCCTTGTCGCCTTCCCGCCCAAGGCGTATGGGTCATACAAAGAGGTTGTCAATGATCCCGTGAGCTTTTACGCTGATTTGATCAGCTTACTTCAAAATGACAATAGCAAGCTGAATACGACTTCGATGTCCAGGAAGTCAACATTGTCTATGTCGGTACGATGAATATAGCTCACTACGAAGATGCCAAGCTAGCTCTCGAAGGCGGTAAACACTGCTTAGTCGAAAAGGTGAGCTCCACGAAGGCGAGATACTGTAGATTGTAATTGGTCTGGAGAAAGCGGCTAATGCGTTCTGGTCCCTCGTCTCCATATTTTTCATGCGGCTGAGTAGGTGAGCTGCATTTTGATCCATTGTCGGTACATAAGCTCACTTGTCCGGTACATCGTCTTGCTTGAAACAGCCTGCATCGCTCAACGCTGCGGAATGGAACCATCTCGTCTCGATAGCTAGGGCCAAAAACCTCTTCCTGATGGAAGGTGAGTTATCAAGCAAGCTGAGCCATATCATGCAGCACCACAAACGAAGTCCCCCTCACCAACTTCAACCCTTCTTCAATTTCTTCAGGCGTCTGGACCCGCTTCAACCCTATGATGCTAGCCGTTCAAAAGGCCGTACACGAGGACGACGTGATCGGTGAGATCAGGTGCTTGTACTCTGATCACTCGATGGACGTGTACAAGAAACGACCCGATACCGATCGACTGCTCTCTGCAGAGTTAGCCGGAGGATGTTTGCTGGATATCGGCCCATATCCTATGGTTTGGGTGAGCTAAGCTCACGGCCAATGCTGGCAGGGAAAGAAAGCTGACATAGCCTATGCACAGACTATGATGATTCTGTATCGACATCCGGAGAACCAACGGACGCCTGCGGAAAAGCTAGGAAGCACCATGATGAGATACCACACGGGCGTGGACTTAGCTACAAGCTTTACCATAACGTTTCCAAAGCTGAACGCGGTTGCTTACTGTGAGCTGTCCAAAAGCCATAAGTCCCGCGACGTTTATGGAAAGCTCACTTTTCATGATAATTGCTTGTAGGTACCACGAACCTCCTCTCGTGCGTTCAACAGGATCAGAATACGAGAATTGTAGGGTCCAAAGGGTGAGTGAACACGGAATGGACAACGCTTGCAAGCATGCTTACATTCTCGCTCGCAGTGAAATACTCGTGCATGGGTATACTTCCCGACCGACAGGCTATACGATCAGGCGGTTCGCCAACCCCGAGAAGGAAGGGGCAAAGTTCCTGCCGGACCAAGAAGTCAAGCATGACATCCGAGGTTTCGGGCTGTACTGGGAAGCGGACGAGGTCGCTAGGTGTCTCAGAGACGGTAAAGTAGAGTGCGAAAGGATGCCTCTTGCCGAGACTTCGTTGACCATGAGCGTGGGTTTGACCGAATCTTCCATCTTTTTTGTCCCGAGCTGACTGGAGGTTCTCTTTTCGGTTATAGTATTTCGATCAAATCAGAAAAGAAGGCGGATACGAATTCTTGCCAGGGCTGGAGAAAGTCAAGGCCTGATACCGGGATCAGACGACAGGGGAGCACATGATCGTTTGGAAACAAAGTGGCGGGCATGCAACCATGATCTATTCTGATAGGAAACCAATGATCTCATGAGTGACATGATGCGATGGGACAAAATACGTGTATATGGTACAACATGCTACAAGGCGACTAACTAGATCTGATCCCAATAATGCTCAATAATCATCGTCATCTTCTTCGTAATCGTCAAATATCCCACGACCGCCTTCACCCGTGCCCCCTCCTCCTGTGAAATCTGATTTCCATGTACCTATCGAGGGCAGCTTGCTCGGTGCGGGCAAATCGGCTGGTCCACTTGGCGGATGGGGATGGCCGTACCCTCCTACTTGGCCTTGTCCGTACGCTGCCGAAGCGGATGAGCCCCCATATCGTCCTCCATCGAAAGCGCCCCCACCGGCACCGGTACCAGGATGATACGGTGCTTGACCGTACCCAGGTACACCGGCTGGAGGGACTGCGCCGTAACCGCCAGCATTGAAATCCGGTTGTTGATCGTATTCGGTTCCGACCTGCTTCTTCGTCCTCCTCTTCGGTGCTGCACCGGATTCGTTGGGGTTATTTGAGCTTGATGGGACTGCCGGATTCGACGCTTTACGGGTTTTTGATGGACCGGCGCCGCTCGCACTGGCCTTGGGCTCAGCTATCACGGGATCGGGAATGCTCTCTACAATCTCGCGTAAGAAATCGAATGTCTCATTGGTGTTGATCATCGCTTTCCTGCAAAGTCAAGCGAGTAAGGCAGATGGAGCGTTAGCTCCAGTTGCGGTAGGCTGGTGAGGTCGCGCTATCAAAAAGCTTGCACTTACAGGTGATACGCCGTCATTTTCTTTGATCCTCTCGATCTCGTCTCCTTGCACGTCTCATCTATCAACATCTGCATGAAACATTCGAGAGATTTGGCTGTAAGTGGTGATCGATGGTCAGCTCGAATGATTCAGTTATATCATCGATGCCTTTATGGCCGTTCAATATGTGGACGCTAACCGATCAAATCGAGAGAAGAAGAAACGAATATCTGGGATGATGCAAAGATCTGGTGTATGTATATATACATATATCCTCTTGATAGGAGCAGTACAAGTGAAGTCGAGAGCGGTTCAACCTGTCGACTCACAGATCATGACTGGCGTTGCGCTTGCCAATTTTCCGACTTCCTCGTCAAGCTGCATGATCCGCTTTATCCGAGCCTGTTCATGTCAGAATCCGAACCCGACAGGGGGATAAGGTACATTATCAGCTTTATCGGCCCGAAATACCGCGACAATGGCAGCTGACGTACCACTGGGAACTACGAAGTTGGGTGCTCATCATATTAGCTCCGGCACATCGATGACAGCTCACACTACGTTATGGAAACGCGGAAGTGCGCTGGGGGTGAAGAAACAGGGGGCTGTTGCTATACGAGCGGAGAGAGAGGAGAGGAGGAGAGGAGGAGAGAGAGGAGAGGAGGAGAGAGAGGAGAGGAGGAGAGAGAGGAGAGGAGGAGAGAGAGGAGAGGAGGGGAGGGAGGAAGCAGGGAGGAAGCAGGGAGGAAGACTTACTCTGCTCGTCTTGGACTTTTTTGTTCGTAGAGCAGGCATCTTGGCGCTAGTAATACCGGTGTTATATTGGCGACAGCTTGCTCTGAAGAGATGCTTTGCAGTTGGAAAACCTAGGATGGAGGAGAGAAAGAAGAGGAGGGAAGGAAGGAGGATGAACAGTCTGAAATCAAGACGCGCTAAGCCAAGCTCTAATGAACATGAGCTCGTTCGTTCATATGAGTTCATGTCAACAGTGCTCGGATCGCCTCATTCGGCGATTACCGGAGATACATCTCTTGGTGGGAGTGATGGGGAAGCGGGAGCTATGATGTAGGCAGAGTGGAGCCCCGCGTTATTCCGACCAGTCGACCAGTCATACAGACATTCCTGCGGTAAAAGGTGGTTCTGGCTCTGGCTCTGGCTCTGGTGTCATCGCCCGTTCTATGTACACCCTCGGTAACGATGATGCAAAGTCTATAACTTTCTATCCCAAGAACCCAATTGTACTTTGGTCTGCTTTCATTCTCATTGACTTATAAGCAAAGAAGAACTCTCTTATCCCAATCCCCTCTTCCGCTACATATACAGTACAGCAACAGTAAACAAAATGGCCGCCCGAAAGTTCTTTGTTGGGTACGTTGACGGCGTTTCGCAATTTCCCGCTCTTCTACCGAATGCTTCTCCCACACCCTTTCGAACATCTTAGAGCTGGTTCAATGTGCTCGAGGGCTCGTCGAGGGCATACCAGAGACATGGACACGTACTGATATGATGAGTACGCTTTCAGAGGAAACTTCAAGATGAACGGCTCTCTCGCCGAAATCGAGACCATCGTCAAGCGAATCAACGAGGCCGGACTCGACGGTTCCGCTGGTGAGTCACTCCTTTCACTTCTGACCCTGGCTCCTTATACACAAGTAGGACGGAGTGTGTGAAATCGGCTAATACCTGCTTCATTGTGTTTCTTCGGCCCTTCTTCTTTCCCCGTTACGCTATCTGTACATCCTGGACCATACACGTTCTACATAAAACCAAACCCCCTTGCGTTGCAATTCCGCAGAGGTCGTCGTCGCCCCTCCCGCTCTTTACCTCTTGAAGATCAAGGAGGAGCTCAAGCCCCCCGCCCAGGTCTCCGCCCAGAACTCTTACACCGCCAAATCCGGTGCTTTCACCGGTGAGATCTCGCCCGACCAGCTCAAGGACGCCGGCGTTCACTGGGTCATCCTCGGTCACTCTGAGCGAAGGAGCTTGTTCGGTGACACTGACAAGCTTGTCGCTGACAAGGTGGGTTTTTTGACTGCTCTTTTCTCCTGCTTTCCTCAGCTCAGCTCAAGGATAGACAGGAAGAACAGTAGGCTGATCTGAATATATAGACCAAGGCCGCTATCGAGGCCGGCCTCGCCGTCATCGCCTGTATCGGCGAGTCTCTTGAGCAGAGGGAGAAGGACGAGACCCAGGCCGTCGTTGAGCGACAGCTCGAGGCCATCGCCGCTCAGATCTCTGAGGCCAACTGGAAGTAAGTGCAGAGCGAGGGCGTCTGGGAACCACAAATGACAGGGCTATCGCTGACATCGCCGTCTTGAATTGGCACAGGGACATCGTCATTGCCTGTGAGCTTCAAGTTGACAGAAACTCCAACGTTGTCGACGTAGCTGACTTTTGCTATCATTGCAGACGAGCCCGTATGGGCCATCGGTACTGGCAAGGTAGCCACCAAGGAGCAGGCTCAGGAGGTCCACGCCAACATCCGACAATGGTTGGCCAAGCGGGTCTCCCAGTCTGTTGCTGACTCTACCCGAATCATCTACGGTGGTTCAGTCAATGGCAAGAACTCTGGTGACCTTGGTGAGTCAGCCGAAATCTTCCCCGTTCAACGTCGTCTACAAAAGAGAACGGCTCGGCGCCAAGCAAAGCATGCAAAGCTAATTCCTCATACTGCATTACGTAGCTTCCGCCGCCGACATCGACGGCTTCTTGGTTGGCGGTGCTTCTCTCAAGCCCGAGTTCATCGACATCTGCAAGGCCAAGGCTTAATTTCAATTGAAGAGAGCGCACGCAGAAAGGAAATAACGAGCTATCGTTACGAAATGGTCAGACAATGGATGAAGGAAGGATGGATGTCTTGAAACGCTGGTGGACGGAAGATTGAAAATGAACAACGAAAACCTAAGTGATCAAGGTAGAAGCGAAATGAATACCATCATACGATTTTACTTGCTTTGCCCTGTCGTCAAATCTTGTCCTTGAATCATCATCATCATCATCGTCATCATCTTCAACGTCATCCCACCAGATCCGATCGCTCTTTTGGCCTTCTTCGGATGACGTTGACGTTGACGATTGACGATGATCAGTTTTGCACATGGCCCCTATCGAGCTGTCGAGCTCTCTCCACTTACTGTATTACGTCCTTTGTACCAGGTCGACGAAGACAAAGGTCCTTTCATCTTTCATATGACGACAAACAGAAACAGCAAAACATGAGGCCAAGCTGAATGGCTGCCTTGAGCTCAGCTTTCACCTTGCAGATATCCAGAGCATGCTCGATGGTTTTGCTCGCCTCTCTTCTGACTTACGGGATAAACGACAGCATTAGCAGCAGTATTTCTTGACGCCCCCCTCCCTCGTCGTGTTCACACTCATCGCGATTGCGAATACTCACGTTACAAATCAAGTGGAGTGGAAATAGATCACCCTCAACCTCGCCTCGCTGGCCGGAAAGGAAAGGAGAGAGCACGATACTTTCCACCGAACTGTAACAGCAAGAATGCCATACTTTCTCAAATCGCTCTTCAAGCCTTCCCAAGCGCAATCGCAATCGCCTCGCCACCCGCGCAACCAGCGTATACCCAAGCCCAAGCATGATGCAACTGGGGGAGGGACAAGGAAGATGGTGAATGAGCCACAGCCAGGGGACAACGGACGAAGCACCTCGAGCTTCAAGAGCAAAGACAAAGACATAGCTATAGACCGTCTTCAAAGTACCGCAAAGGCCAAGGCGCGGAAGGATGATCTGTTGAGTCCCGTCATTCGAGGATGCTCAGCGGCCATAGGTACGCCACCTACCTCTCTGAGACCCACTCCAAACCCGTCTGTTCCTTTTGCCTTCGTCGAAGGCGCTGACGCCGTACTTACGTGCGCTTGCGTTCGTTCTTGCCTGTCACCGTCATCGTCACAGGTGCAGGGGCGCGTCTTCTCGATTCACCATTTCGCAGAGGCCCAGAGGGCGATTTGGTAGAAAGAGTGATTACGCTTCTCGAGGCGCAGAGAGACGAGCTGCGGAATATCGCACCGTACACCGGGAAGAGGCGATACCCCGCTTTGGGTGAGTGCTCTCAAGTAGAGTACATGATCGTGGTCAAGAGGGCTGTTCGTTTCGCTACCCCCTACTGCTCCTCCTTTCGTCTCTTTATCCAGCTATGACACCCTTCCCACGCCCGTCCACAGACCGACATGGTGAGATTCAGCAAGCAAGGAGGGCGATGTTGAGGACCTTGTTCTCAGCTAGTTTATGTGAGGAGCTGTGCTGACGAAAATGCCAATGGCCCTAATTGTGTAATCTTCGGTCGGTTCGATTGTCAGTCACCCTCGAACAGATCTACGAGAAAATCGAGATCGGTCTCGAGGACGTCACTCGGACACAAAGTGAGAGCAATGCTGGGGAAAGTCTGGTGACGCTTGTTCAGGTGTTGCAAGAAGGTGAGTCGATTGACTTAACTTCAGTACGGTTGATCCTCAGGCCAATCTGGATGCTGTGTGATAAGATTCGTTCAGTAACTGTACTTCTTCAGCGTCATTCGGAGGGTTACTGATTGACTGGCTCCCTGACTGCCTGACTTTACGGACGTACTGTGAATCTTCACGACACCGTTCATCGTTGCCATTTCCGTCCGCTCATGATCGCCTATCAATCCCATCCAATCTCAATCTCCAGGCCCAGACTACCTGATCGACATCATCTTAATCTCAAGCATCATCCACCAAGCCTCGGTCATCTCGATCCCATTCAGCGTCGAAATCCGGGACGTCCTCCACCGTGCCATCGACGATCAGTCAGACTTGTATACTTTCCGACGAGCGGCAGAGAGCATTATTGGGATCGCCTCTGCGCTCGATCGGGATCTCCTGGAGAACAAGGAGTGCCTCGAGGCTTATAAGATCATTGGCTTGCTGGTCAAGCAGGTTAGTAGTGGTACGGTACCGCAGCCCCATGTGTTGTTGTCATAGTAAGAATCCGTATGTCTGTTCCGACCTCGGCTGACTCGATTTTGCTTGTTGGTACCATGGTACCTACCCATCGTGACATAGCTTCAAGTCCGCGTGGCTTCCTCAGCACTTCCCACGCCAATGTCGTCTATTCCACCGACTCCGAGCGGATTATCGACTCCAACCCGCTCGACGCCGACCCCCACTCCACTCTCGATGCCCCCTAGCCCCAGCCCTAGCCCGAGCCCTAGCCGTAGTCGTACATCAACCGAGTCATCTACTTCCACGCTCTCGCCGCCTGCTTCGCCCGTTTTTCAAGCTATGACCAACTCCGAGCTTCAGTCTGCATACGGTACGGGCCAGTCGACCCCAACTCCAAAGCCTTTGCCAGGTCTTTCATCGTACAACGCCACTCCGTCTTCGTCAACTTACAAGACACCCACACCAGCATCGGCGTCAAAGGCAGCTACACCCGCCGAGTCGGAGGACGCTGATTCCGACTCCGATTCAGATCAAGAAGTATGGGAATACAGAGGCCAGCTCCTTACTCGCTCTGCGCTCGACCTGGTCCTCAGACAAGAGACGCTTGCGCAAGCTGACAGCTCTGGTCAATGGGCAGGAGAAGTCAGCTGGGACGATGTCCGAAAGGCGTGGATACCGCACTACGTCCAAAAGCTCAAGGTCTCAGACTTGGCAGATGGGGAAGTACCCGATACAACCCCCGCTGGGTTCAAGGTCAAGGAAAAGGATGCTTGGGGTAACAAGATTGGTTTTTATGGCCCGAACATGGAAATGTATTACAAACAGGAGCCAAAGTGGGAGACCTGATTGGTTGATGATGAGTCCAGAGTCGGCTGGTTGAGTAATATGCTATTTACCGTTTTCACCTCGTATGCAGGCAAAGGTAGCCACTAGACCATGCTCAATGCCTGATGATGTACACACGCCACGCATTCATCTCTTCAAATAACGAATATAGGATACCGTGTTTCGCGTTGTGATCTACTTACATGTACTCATTCATTCACTTCACCCCGCTATCGATAAGGGCGAGCTTATCGATCGCGCTCACGATAGTCCCGAGGGAATGATACGGGACTGATTTTCCCAAAGGTGAACAAAGGTGGGAAAGCTCAAGTATACTGTACTACTTCGCCGATGTGTAGCTCGTACGCGTTGCGCCCACCATTTACTGCCGTTTTCTCTCTCGCACAAGGCTTGGGTTCTGGAGTGATCATTCGAAGAATTAGCTCAATCACCACCCCATGTTCACGAGACTAAGATCACGCACAGGCAATTGGAAAGGGACCTCTTCCGATTTGAGGAGACTATGGGCACCGACGTAGTATGCCAACAGGGAGGCCACAATCCCCATGTACCCTGTGAGAATGAGGACAGGCAGATCGATCATCAACAGATGTCACGTAAAGCTGAGTTTTCGACTAGTGCTCCAGCTTCGATGCAGAAATAGCTCACCTCCAGCTTTGATCACTCCGACCTGGTTTCGCCAGAACCCGGCGGCGAGAAGGAGCAAGGAGAGCCAGAAGAAGAAGACTGTTCCGGTTAAAGGGAGAAACGTTAGATCAGCCTTCCTCCTGTATCTGACGCAATGACTACTACGAAACATCGGGAGGGACTCACGTAAAGTGCAAAGCCCAACGGTCGACCTGAAGCTAGCGAGCCAGAGGAGGAAGGTGAAGACGAACCAACAGATCAGGAACAGACCGAGTGCGGCATTGAGCCTGTATGGATCGGTAGGGGTTGGGGCGTAGGAAGTGAGAACTCCGGACGA
Source organism: Kwoniella sp. CBS 9459 (assembly GCA_036428585.1). Lineage (NCBI taxonomy): Eukaryota > Fungi > Basidiomycota > Tremellomycetes > Tremellales > Cryptococcaceae > Kwoniella > Kwoniella sp. CBS 9459. The sequence goes on from CP144069.1 coordinate 258,584, forward strand.
CGGCCTGGTCACCAACAAATGGGTAAGCTCTCACCTAGCTTCAGAGCTCAACGAAAGAACCAGGAAGCGGAGAGCTTACCAGTAGCTGATAGCAATGGCCAAGGAGAATGCTCCGTAGCTGTGAACTGTATGTGAGCTCATAATGTAGTACAGCTCGAGGAATGGCTCACCCGCAGAAGGCTGTCATGCCAAAAGTGTTCCCAACGCAGAATTCGAAGATTCCTGCGACGAATTGGGCCAGGCCACCGAAGGCAAAGGACATGCCTACGGCGATGTTCCTGCAAAATGCTGACGTGGTTAGTGCCAGTCTTTGTGCTGTATATGCTGGTACTTACTGCTGGTCAACATGCCTGGCCTACAGTATCATTGCGTCAGCTGGTCCAGGCATACAGAGCGATCTAGATGGATTAGCTCACATGTGCATTGATGAGCGAGAAGAGAAGGGTCGTTGTTGCAAAGGCGAACAGGCCTATCAAGAAGGGCACGACAATGTATCATATGGTCAGTTCATGATGGTCATGAGATACGATCCACCTCTGAGGTGATGATCATACAACGACGAAGGTATGTGTGGACCAGCGAACATCGATGGCAGATACATGGGAACAGAGAAGTAGGAGGTGGAGAGATCGGGCGTCAGGGCTTTCAAAATAGTGGACAACTTACCCAATGGTGCGGGATTGGCACGTCGACGCTGGTGTTGACCCGGCCACCCATAGTTGCCGATTTCCATGCTGTGTCGATCATGCAGGCCATGGTGTCCTGGAGGAAGAGTCACGTCAGCGGGGATGTGGGGTCAAGGCGATATTTGACGTGAGACCGAGGTCGATCACATATCTGGGGCTAGACGCAGAAGAGTTCGTGCGAAGGGAACAGGGAACGATTCGACGTCGATCACTACCAAGATGACAGGATGCTGACGAGATGATACGCGACCGGATCAAGTCAATGGAAACGGGCGAGCCAGACGCCTAGAAGGCGAGGAAGAAGCGTTAGGTTTGAAAGCAAAGGAAACGAAGGGAAGGGCTTAGAGGAGAGGAGAGGAGAGGAGAGCCATATGAAAGAGACGGGGAGGGTCAGGAAAAGGTAGAAGAGGCCGATACATGTTGCTATCTATATTGGACACGACATTACGGGAGAGAGGAAGGCCCAAGAGCTGCATCGTAAACCGACTCACCCTTCTCGGCAGCTGTAGGATCAGCAGCGGGGTCGTAGTGAGTAGTACCAGGAGTAACGGGGGCGACTTCTTCTCCCATGTTGTATGATATGCAATGTTATATAGTCAGAAGACTAGCACAGAGTGAAAGGAAGTAGAACAAATGATACTACTGTAGACTGGGATCAGATAGGATAGGGTTTATATTGTTTTATTAGGGAAAAAAAGAGAAAGAAGAGAGGAAGAAGGGAAATAAGAATTGTGATTCCAGCGGATGAGTGAGGGTTATATACTGTGGCGACAGGCTGGAGCGGGTTCGTGAATGTGAGTATGAGCAGTGTTTGTTGGTGGTCCGTGGTATTTATGCAATGGCAGTCAGTGGCCAAGGTTCAGTGATGCAGTGAACCTGATCAGTAGCGTGACGAGCAGTGATCTTGATGTAAGACACACGTTGAGTGAGTGATGTGCGCATCATACTCTCCTTCCCTCTACTTGATCAAGCAAGGACCAATATCGACACGCGTCGTCACTGCTGCCTTTGCCCCATCCCATCCCATCCCATCCCCACCTCGATCGATCCCATCAATTATAGGAACGCTACACATAAACAGATCTGATGACGATTGGTGTTGCTGATAGTGATGGGACCTCGGCAATCAATCGTAATCTTTTCATTTTCTGCCTTCTTAGGTTGAGGGTTAGCCAAAGGTATGGCGTATACCTGTGAATCGGTATGGCCAAAGGAGGGTTAAGACTCGTTGACCTTGAAGCTTATGACGCCTATGCTGATGGTGACGGTAACTGTAAATATCCCTCCGTCCAGATATTGACTCTGACGCGCTCGTCACACTCGTACGATGTGCTCGACTGGCTCGTAGTTCCAGTTGTGTTGTGGGATGACATGAGTGATGCATGGTATGATGTTATCCTTCCAGAGCATGAGCTATAGCAATCCAAACGAAAGATCAGCTTAGCTTCTGCCTTCCGATCGTACGGAGATGCCCTGTATCAATGCGCTCCCGAAGCTCCGGGTCCTGCGCCGTGCGACTCACTCTTTACAGGAGCACGTAAAGCGCCCACATCGTCCACTGTGACCTCGTGCAACTTGTTTCTGAACAAGTACCTGACTCGCAGCTTCTTCTGTTCGCCGATACATGGGTCCTGCGAGTGGAGAGTCGCGCGTCGTATACAGCATGAGATCAGCTCGATGAGAGGAGAAGGACAGGAGAAACTGCAAATGCACTCACCCAGAAACCGAGGATATTGAACTTCCCCTTGCCACCAGGTATATACAGCTTTCCGTCCTGTACTAATGCTTGTATAGGGATAGTCACGTCTATGATCTCTTCTTCGTGTTCGTCCTTCTCAGATGCCTTGAACCCCCGCGGCGTGAATAGGGACGCGAGGCCATAATGCGCTGAGATGATGACAAGGCCTAGAGGAAGGGGTTGACTAATCAGCAGCTGTCCTTTCGTCGTCACCTTACAAATGCAGAGGATGTTTCGGGTCGATCTCAGTAAGACAATATACTACGCACCATTTCTCTCCCTCTCAGCATTGACCTTACTCTGCACATTCCTCTCCATGAGCCCGACGACCTCGAGCGCCTCATTCCTCTTCTGTACGATAAACTCCTTGTTCTCCTCTCTAAGCTCCTTGATCCTATTGTGCAATCTTCGCTGTTTGTTGGGCAAGATGACGTAGCGATATAGACCGGCGTATGAGAGAGCGGGTATGATGGTGGAGAATAGGAGGATCTTGGGATCTAGTCTCTCGGAGAGGAGGATCGGCAGTGAGATCCGTTGGCCGAGGCGGTTGAACCTGGGAGTTGCACGTGAACAAGAATCTAGCATTAGCCAACTTTCGGACAAGATTGGGGAACTTGAGAAGATGTGTGGGAGCATCAGGAGTAAAACGAGAGAAAGGTCATGGAACAAGGCATGGACAAGTTGAAGCAGTTCTGCTTCGACACTCACCGGACCTTCATTATGATCCCTCCACCGACCTCACACTGCAATATCAATCCCGCTCTAACATTATCCGTCAACCGCCCCTCGGCATTGATGAATCCAGCGACATTCGATAAAAGCCCCACTTCAGCTCCGAACTTCAGCTTGACCCCGCCGGGGATCTTGGTGCTCCAGTCAGCCGCTAATCTGGACGCTCCTAGACCGGCGGTGGTCTGGACGGTCCAGCCTGATCCGTCGCGCTGGGTCGTCGTGGCTCCGATCGAGAGTGACGAGGGCGCGAAGGAGGTAGGGGCCAGGGATTGGCCCCATGGTCCGATTGTGTATGTACCCGTTTCGTAAGCTGTGTCGTGCGGCGGATAAATGGACAAGAGATATGATCAGCTGCCTTGCTCTACCACTGCGGACACCAGAAAGGCAGGGGGGTGTGAATGCGGTGCTGAATGGAGTTGAACTTAACTCACCGATAAAACCCGTCGTGTTCGCATATAACCTCCGTCCATACGTCAACCCAAGCTGAGGCGGCGCCCCCAACGTCTGCTGCACCGCGTTGAAGCTGACATATTGATCCTCGTCCACCGTGAAAGTACCCTTCACTCTCCCCACTCGAGGCTGCAACGCGCTCGTGCTTGCTTCCATCCAGAATCTAGGACTGAACTGATGTCTGATCGTCCCCAGTAAGTTCGCTCCGCCCCTTCCATTTCTTGCTAAAGCCTGACCTTCAAATACGAGTTGAGTTTTTGGCGAGAGAGCAGATTCGAAAGAGTGTTTCATCACCATCCGTCCTGGGCGGACTCGCATCAGTCTCGAGATGGGATCATGCGCTATCGCATCGGGATCTTTGAAGAACTTCTTCGACAAGAACACCGCTCTGGCGTCCAGGACGATCTCCATATCACCCTTGGACTTGACCAGCGCCTCGGCCTCCATGGATCGCTTCTCGTACACCTGAGAAACGAAGAACCTCTTCATCTCTTCCGGCGACCTATTCCTGGGTCCCAGCTCCCATGACGTCTTGAGACCTTCTTCTCCGAAAAGATCATATATCGTCCGTTTCGTGGGGTCCAGCAGGATCTCGTACGCCCGCTGGATCTCCGTGAACTGCTGATGCGCTATCAGACGATCATGGTCGTTCCTCTGCCGATCAGGGTGGAACGTCGAAGCGAGCGTGCGGTACCGCTCTCGGATCTGCGAATCGGACGCATCCCGAGACAAGTTGAGGAGACCGTAAAGATCTCGATCGGTCGATTGAGGCGGTACTGTAGCTGATAGCAGTGGAGAGTGAGGAGGAGAGTGCGGCCGCAAGGGCCCATCAGCCGTGGCTGCGAAAGAGCGGTAGTAATTTGACGAGGGACCTGGATCGTCCATCTTGCTATTGCTCGGCGGAGATAATTATGCGTGGTTCGAGTCGAGGCAAAACGTTTGGGGCTATCTCAGCACAAGAAGAAGCGGGCGAGAGGATCGGCTCCGAGAGCTGTAAGGATGATCGACGCGGGTCGAGCAAGTCACGTTATATTGTGTGGGTGAGCATGAAAGGAGCAGCTACCAGTCAAGATTCTTTCGATCTGACCAAGAAGGCAATCAATATTCTGACATTCCTGGACAGCCAAACCGTCGTCAGCGCTCGCGCTCGGTCGGAAACTCGGAAACGAGCGTTATGTGTATGGGTGTATATCACGTGATGCAATGTTATTCCGAGATCGCACTTTACCGGCGCTCTTCGCCGAGACCAAGCGAAAACTAAAGTTAGTAATAAGTCACCGAGCGGGGCGACATCAGCGGAGGGGAAAGTGATCGACTCGTCGGTGCGGGGGTCGAGATATGATGTGATGTGACGGAGAATCACCACCTTTGATCATGCTCTCCCACAAGAAGAGATCTTTGTATGATTGCTTTGATCTTTATATCTTGTCGCACACCGGCCAGCACTTTTCTGTACATACTTCCCAAAAGACGAGCCGTCCGCGTTATCATTGTTCCCTCCGTCACTCGCCAGGGCGCTTGAGCTATCGCACCCACTTCACGAGCAAGTCCGTCCACGATCCGACCGGCCAATCTTTCTTTTCGAGGCAACAAGCTCTGTATACAACACTTATGCCATCATATCCATAACGCCCTTGTCACTTCACTCCTCTGTCGCGAAGCACCGAAAGTATCGGGACCACCACGCCGCCGAGGAAACATTTCACCACCATGGGCTCTCACGCTGAGCAGCCGCTGCTCGCGCCTGTTGCGCTGAGTCCAGTGACGCGCAAGCTCCTCGCGCCTTCGTCCAGACATACTCATACACGAGGTCGAACCGGCTCTTCTTCATCGTCTTCGTCAACCTCTCCCTCTTCATCACGGTCTCGATCCCCTTCGCCACCTCATCAACCTATCGCGCTTCCGGGAACCCCGCCGTCCTTGTTCAGTGCGCCCAAAGCGTACATGTGGCAACTCTTGCCCATGACCATGCAGAACTTCATCTCGCAGAACATCGGTCTATCGCTCGTAGCTTGCGCTCAGCTGTTCTTTGTCCTGATGAACTTGACCGTCAAGTATTTCCTCTCGACAACGCCCATATCAGCTCTGACGCTGATCTTCGTCCGAATGGGAATAACAGGATTTTTCTGCGTGGGAAGTCTGTTGTTCGTAGTCAAGGATGAGAACCCTATTCTGGGTCCAAAGGGTGTACGGACGATGTTGTGCTTGCGAGGATTCTGCGGCTTCGTGGGGCTGCTAGCGGGGTATCAGAGTCTGAGGGGTCTGACGGTATCGGATTCCGTCACGATCCAATTCCTGACGCCGAGCGTCACGGCGCTCTTCGGGTACATGTTCCTGAAGGAGAAGATGACATGGAGAGAAGTGGTAGCTGGCCTGTTCTGCTTGAGCGGAGTCCTGCTAGTTTCGAGACCGCCCTTTCTCTTTGGCGGAGAAGGCAACGAGGACGGTGTATTGGAGCCGGACGAAGGCAGTGGGAGCGGCGGGACCAGGCTCAATCTGCCGCCGGCGCCTGGCTTACCCGGAGAAGGGGATACAGAGGGGATCGCGACGCCAAGTAGGACCGCGTCGGTCTTGTGGGCTTTGGTGCTGGTCCTCGCGACCAGTTCAGCGAGTGAGTAAGGAACGTAATACCATCGCCCAAAGGCCTAGAGAAATACTTGGGTGTGGGCGCCTCGACTTGACTGATGTACTGAGAATCCATCTTTACTCGCTCTAGTGATCACCATCCGGAAGATCGGCAAGAAGGCCAATGCCCTTCACTCGATCGGTTACTTCTCATACCTATGTACGATATGTTGTGGCTTGTAAGTGAAACTTCTCCTCTTGTTACCCCTCAGCTCTTACCATGTCCTTTATAGCGTCAGCTGGATCATGATCTGTCTGAAAGGGAAGGGTCATGCTGACACGTTCTTGTACTTGGTCTTCGTGTTACTTAGCGCTCTGATCGTCGACCCGCGTCCGCTCGTCTGGGTCAAGTCGACCAAAGAGGCTCTACTTATCATCGCCATTGGAGTGAGTAAACGATTCATTCCTGATCTCATGACGACATGAGTCTGAACGGGTGCTTCAGGTCACTCTCCCTTCCGCGCAACTCCATCGGGCTTTCATCCACCAGCGCTGAAGACTGATCCATTCGATTTATCGTGCTGATCGTCATGACAACGAATAGATCTTCGGCTTCACGGCACAGACCTTCCTCACCTTGGGCCTACAACGAGAAAAAGCAGGTCGAGCCGGCCTGGCGACATACCTCCAAGTCGTATTTGCGCTGGTCTTGGAGTTTGTGCTGTGGCAGACTATACCTTCGTTCCTCTCGACGCTGGGGACGGCGATCATTCTGACTTCTGCGTTTTGGGCCGCTGTGAGTGAAGATCTCCAAATAGGATCACAACCTATCACATCCTGCTTGAAATGACACCGTCCCGAATGTTAGAGGATGGCTGATCCGGTCTTATGTTCACTTTGTTCCGTTCTATGTGATTTTGATTCCTGCAGCGCTCATCAACCATATCGCTCCAGAAAGCCAAACCGACCGACCCGGAAGCCCTGCCATTCTCAAGATCACCTTCGCCCATCCCTCCACCTCACTCGAATCGACCAAGCTTGAGAGGCCGACCCGAACACTACAGCTACGATTCTGTGCATCATGGCGATGGCGATGGTGACGGTGATGGGGAAGGCGACCACCATGACGATAGAGAGGATGCTAAGTTGTTGAGAGACGTCGAGCCGGCGAAGGACGTCGACAATGAAGGATCTGGCGCTAATTCGAAGGTAATAGGGATTGATGGAGCTTACGGCGTTGAGAGGAAGATGCAAGACGCGAAGAAGGAGCCAACAAGCAACGCCAGACCCAATGGAATGACTGACATCTTCACGCCGCCATCGTCGACACCAGGCGCTCTTGAATTGGACCTGAATACCGACGTTGAACCCGCCTTCAGACCCGATCACGAACAGACACCAACAGCCTCGAGCAGACTGCTATAGGCAGCAGCTCGAAACAACGGCGACGACGAGATCAACATATCTATCTGCATTACATGTGCGAAAGGGTTCTTCTTTTGACTCTAAAGCTAAAGGATTATTCGTTGCTTAAGACTCGGTTAGATCCGATCGGTTCGGTCCTGTATACGTTCTCGTTTCATCCCCGCTTCTCTGATTGTATGTTCTGTTAGATTGCGGTAAGAGTGATTATCCCTAGATCGTGACATTATTGCTACCAGGACCAGGCTCTCATAGTCTCTAGAATCTCACCGCTTGTTATAGCTGTACTCTTATAGACCGCATTAATCGACGATTGCTGTTAATGTACCAAATGCATTGCATAGAATGGCTTACGTGGTGCACTTCACCGTCTCGACCAAGCTTGTCACAGTCGCTCTTCCAAGTTCGTAGTTCTAAGCAGCCGTACTCGTTGTAGCCGCAGAAGCAGGTCCAGATCCAGAGGTGATAGGGGGAGCTTCGATACCCCTCATCCGCGCTTCCCCGGCCACTGAGATCAACTGCGCTAAGATCTTGTCGCCGTCCAGGTGGGTGAGCGGTAATGTCTGAGCGGGGGCGGCGCCGTCTGAAGTCATACACGAGTAGGATTGAACAGTATAGCGTCAGTCATTGTTGCAGGAATTTCACTTTCGCAGAAATGAACGAGAGGTGGAAAGCCGAGCTTGTTTGCGTAGGATTACAATATCGCAGATATGCTAGAAACATGGTCGAGGAAATGGACTAGACTAGACTCGTCCAACGCAGCGAAAAGCAGCGAAAGCTGAGGCAAAAGTTCTGTTGGATCGGCCTCCACACTCACGGAAGGAAACGACCATCTCAGGCTTTGGCATGCCGTCTTTCCAAACAGCGTCTTTATCCGGATTATTAGGGTCCTTGGACTTCGTTCGGGGGTCCCTTATTCGCTCGATTGTAAATGGGAGAGTCGGGTTGGCGTATGCTAATCTCGGTGCGTGATTCCGGAGGAATTGTCTGAGTCGACGAGTAGTTGAGGCGATACAATCAATGCGGTTAGCTAGCTGTTGCGTGGCAGTTACAGGATCTGGCTTTTTTTGTAATGCTATGCCACGCAGGCGGCCCTCGCTCTCGCTCTCGCTCTCGCACACGCAGCTCACCTGGGTCCAGCCTCCGAATTCTTGGCGACGAATCTCAGCATCACACCAGCCACGTCGCTCGACAGCGTCACTTTCTCCGATCCCTGTCGGAGGGAGGACACGGCCTCGCGGAACGGTAATCTACGGATGGATGAGGAGGCTGCTGATGACATGCTTTCCGGGAGTGCGCTTGGATTATAAGCTTCGGTGCGGACGCGAACGGAGTTTGGAATGTACGATGATCTGATTTGGGTGGATGGACCTCTGCTTTCAAGATGAGAATGAGTGCTGCTTCAGTGCTTCAGTCAATCGACGTCTTACTAAGATGGACGGACGTTGATCTTTCGAAATCTCGAAATCTCGACATCAATCACCTCATGCGACTCCCGGAGGCAAGGATGCAGTGATACCGTATCTCCCGCTAATGATGATCACTGAGGAGATCGAACCGTCACCACTCATAAAGCCACATCATCACCATTGTTACAGTAAGTTGATGCGTGACAATAACTAAAGTATACTGTACTCGTACAGTGCCGCTTCTATCTGCCGCAGTACGTACACCGTGCACGACGCCTCTTTTAGTGAAAACGTGTTTTGGACCCTGAGCGAGCTAACTGCAGCTTACAGCAGAGTGACGGAAATGGGAATGGGAGTAATACCGTAGCATAGTACTCGCACAGTAGTTATTTTCATCTGCTCCCACCGTACAATACACGCGTTACCTCGTTACCTGCTACTCGCTCACATACAGTATCGCGTTGCGCTGTCAGACCGTCTTTTTCGATACTTGTCAGAGCTTTCTTCCGCATTGACCAACAACAACAACGAATCCCGTTCTTCCACAATTTTACTCGTCTAGTGGTGTCGCTATCTTCTTTCGGAGCTAGCTTATCGAGCGAACGCAGGACCACCTACTATCGGCCTAAAACCTGACTTGCTTCTCTTTCTCTCTCTCTTCCTCATTTATCGTTCCATCTTCTCATCAGGAAGATCGCACTGTAGAACGCAACGCGTCCAAGAGAAAGTATAGTATAGGCAGTCAAGATTCAAGATGAACCAAAATAAGGATCTCGAGCAGTCCATCCCTCTGACGGTACGTCCTTGATTCGTTCTCCTTGATGACTTCCTTCTTATCCCTTCCCTGTCTGTTATGGCTTGTGGGACACTTCTGGATAAGGCTCTGGCTCGTTCGAAGATGGAGCAGCTCTTCGCAGCTCCTACGTGCTGTCCAAGTGACCATGCTCGTCGGCTGACACCTCTTCCCACAACAGGCTATGCCGAGAGCGTCGGACGTGGACCGTGATCTCTCACATGGCGAGCACATCGAGGTCAAGTGAGTTGAAATTCTACTTCCTTGTAATCATCGTTGCAATCGTGGCCCCGAATCTAGCAGTAACAACCTGCTGCTCCTCTCCCTGCCATGTGGTTTCGAACGCCTCGCACAATTCTTGACTCCGGAACGGAGCTATACAGCTACACGGGTAATGGAATCCAGCTGACAGATATATCTTGCTCCTCGATAGGATTGCCGAACCCCGAGCGCCTTCGAACCAGCCTAAGAAGATCGTCATCCCCGCTATCATCAGTGTGTTTCAGAATCCTGCCGCTCTAGACTCCCATGGGCGTGACGCAGGGACTGTCCAGACAGTATGTTAGAAGAACTACAGCTGACTTTGCGTGATCAGTCATCCCCATCTGGATGGCCTGTTCCATCTCTGTCATCCTGTATAACAGTGAGTTCGATGGTCCAGCAACATGAGGTTCGACGGAGCTGATCCTTTTTAACCCTTCGTTCCTCAGAATACATCTTTGACAGATTCGACGGTCTCAACTTCCCTTACCCCGTCTTCCTCACGACATGGCACTTGATCTTCTCAGTGGGTCTCAGGTTCTCTTTCTGGTCATCCAGCGCCTCACCTCCTTTTCAATTGCTACTATAGACGATTGGGCCGCTGACTGTATCACGTATGTATTTTTCCAGGCCGTCTCCACTCGGATCCTGCAGAGGACCACTACCTTGGTAGACGGCGCCAAGGATATCGAGATGACTGTGAGTTGCACTACGGAATACTTTTTTTCGCGGCTGCCTGTCGAGGTCTGTACGCGTGTCCGAAACTGATAATTCCCTGTCCCTCCTCCTCAGCGGGACCGATGGCTGCGATCGATCCTCCCTATTGGAGCTTTGTTTTCGGGATCCCTCATCCTTTCGAACTACGCCTACCTTTCTCTCTCCGTCAGCTTCATCCAGATGCTCAAGGTGTGTACCCCTCTTTTGCACAAGATTCGATACAGGGATGTCAATCCCTAGAGGCAGCAGAACAAGGCTGACTCGATGTGACATCGTATTGTTAGGCTTTCGTACCCGTCGCTATCCTGCTTATCTCATTCGCGTTCAAGATCCAGGAGCCTAACAAGAGGTTGATGGCTATTGTACTCGTGAGTGAGACTTGATACTTTTGAAGCTTGACACTGTGACGGTCTTATTTCAACTCACTGACCGCTTTGGGCTTCCTGATCACTGCAGATGATTTCCACTGGCTGCGCTCTTGGTAAGTGGGATGAGAACCGAATCTCAAGTCTTTGCATGATCCCGAATGCGTCCTACCTGATTTGATTCAGTAATCCGTGTGAGGCGACAGTCAGAGCTGACCTCCCTTGCGTTGTTCTCGTCCCATGCAGCCGCTTACGGCGAGGTCCACTTCGAGATGTTCGGTTTCGTCTGCCAATGCGCCGCCATCGCCTTTGAGGCCTCACGATTGGTCATGATTCAGATCCTCCTCCACGGCATGAAGATGGACCCCATCGTCTCTCTTCACTACTACGCCCCCGTCTGCGCTTTGATCAACGCCATCTTGATCCCCTTCTTCGAGGGACTTGAGCCCTTCTACGCTCTTCACAGGGTCGGCCTCTTGGTCCTCTTTACTAACGCTGGTGTTGCCTTCGCCCTTAACGTGAGTCCCAACTGCTGTGCAATGGCGCCTTTCAAGTAACAAGTAAGAGGAGTCCTCGTCGCTGATCTAATAATGAACACTTGCCAGGTCGCCGCCGTCTTCCTTATCAGTGTTGGTTCGGGTCTTATCCTCACCCTCGCTGGTGTGCTCAAGGACATCGTGAGTTGGCCGCCCACCATCCATTTCTTCGTGCGCGTTTGATCTCAGCTGATGATATGGGATCGTCAGCTCCTCATCACCGGTTCCGTCATCGCTTTCGGCTCTCCTATCAGCCCGATCCAGATCTTCGGATATTCGTGAGTGTCGCCATTCTCCTTATAGAGATGTCAAGGTCATCCATTTCCGCGAGGCTTGAGCTGATTTCCGGTGAATAGAATTTCCTTGGCGGGTTTGGTCGTCTTCAAGACCACCGGCGGCAAGTAAACGATCATATATCGTTCCGCGAAGTCGCCTCCTCCCATCATGTCGCTAGAATGGAGGACCACACCGTCGCCTTGATTTAGGAGATTTACTGTGGAGCAGCTGGGTGCCTCTGACCGTACAGAAAGGAGGAAGGGAAGGAAGGAAGGACATTCATCATAGGTTTGAGAGGACGAGGGGAGTGACTAAACAAAGCGACACACAAGCGGCCGTGCTTGTCCACCTGCAGAAATTAAGGGGGCTTATTGTTTTGAAGATCAGATACCCATACAGACACAAATATATCCTTTCAACCCATTATTTATCATCTTGACTACATACACATCCGCCTTTTTTTTGGTCTCTGATGATCATGAATATAGAAGAATCTCGATCCACGTAATACAATACAATACAATTATTGAAGAAACGCTCGCTCAGGGGGTCCAAGGGGTGTTATAACTCTGGATGCGTTCGATGTTAGAATGAGCATGAGAATGAGAATAAGAACAAAGACAGAGACATAGCCGTATCTTATCTAGACGTGTCAAACGTTGATGCCAGTATCAGCTCCAGCCAGCCATGACCTTGTCCTCCCACATCACATGCCTTCCCGACGCATTGCACATGCACTCGCATGTGTCCGATATGCACATGCACAGCGCTCGAGCAACCTTACAGTAGGTACAAGCTGTTTTCAGCGTGGCGTTGCATTGCGATTGTGATCGTGATCGTGAGATTTCGGACGATTTGCAGGCGATTGATTGATGGGCCAGACTTGATGATTTATAGTAACGGATCAGCTGTCCGAGATCGGATAGAGTTATTTGCACATCGGGTATGGACGGAGTCCCGATAATCAGCGACGAACAAACGAGAATTGGTCTTTCGGTTGAAATAACCTCCGGTCGTCAGAGAAACGCCTGAGGTAGGTATCAGTATTACAAATTATATCTAATCGATTGGCTGCTGGTACATAGCTATTTACTCCGATTCTTCACCATAGCCTGTAGCCTGCATATACCGATCGTTATTACGGGGAATACATAACAACCATACCGGGATCGCCCGGCGCGAGACGGTGCGGTGCGGAGACTGGAGACTCCCTTGAGCCTGGAATACCTACAATGGCTGTAGCCCCTAGGGTAAAGGGTCTAATCTAATATGACGCTTTGTTGACGGAATAAGGTAAACGATACGGAGCGGATCTGCCGGTGAATCCACCGTCCACCGTACGTGTGATTGACTTTAAGCTGGGAAAGCGGAGAAGAAAGTGATTGAGAAAGAAAGAAGGGATCTCTCCTTGCGCCAGCCATACGATACGGATCGCGGTGCAAAGCTACCACGAGAAGAGGAAAAGACAGCATGGGCTTAGCATAGCATTTGAGGAGACAGTGAAAGGAATTACTGTCAATCATCTATCCATCCATCCAACGAGCAAGCAAGCAAGCATTGCAATCGTCGCTCGAGCTCGATTCATCGGATACTCTCGCTCTTCGCTCTCCGTCCGCTCAGTCGGTTTCGTTTCACCTTTGCCTTTTGCCGCCGTCTGGTACCTTTGACTTTTGTGACAACTCATTGATCCAACAACGCTACAATCAGCACTTGCGTCTTGCCTTCTACGTTTTGTGATCGATCGGAAGACATCGCATCGTCGACCTTTGCACTTTCACACACTCTCTCCACGACGAACGAACGATCATCCCACCTCGCCCCGCTACGCCTCGCACGTCGCCCCCTTCCCCGTCCCCCGCTTTCCCCGCCGAGGCAACCACATGAAATACCAACACAACCTATAGATATAGACACGGCTCAGTAAAGAGACACGTCTTCCTCTTCGTTGCACGACCTCGACTCTGTAATATTTTCGAAAACATCGGTGACAACACTGCACTGCATAAATCATATTCGGGTATTAGTTCAAATCAACCTTGAAACCTCGATCCAAGCTCACGTATACGACTATCGACACAGAACTGCTACCTCATCATCGATCCGCAGCTTTCCTCTTCCACCATCCAATCGAAGACTATTATACAAGGTGAGTTGAGTCGGACGATCAGACCAGACCAAACTCAGAAGTCAAAGTTAGACCCAGAAGTGAATTCGGTGTCTGCTATCCTTTCGCGCGCTTTGATACCGCTTTCATTGCGAACTCTGCCATAATAGTCAAAGCTGTAGCTATGCTGGCTATCTGGTCTAGCTTCCTTGAGTTCTATCGCTAGATAGCAGCCAGATATAGCTAGCCTTCACCCATCCATCCATCCCCTCTCGTCATCGGTAGTTGCCGGGTCGTGTCTCATCACACTCTCCATATAACGCATCATCCTCAGACGGACCCTGCTCGTCCTCCACCTGCCGCCCACCCTCGTCATGATTATACATCTTTCTCTCTTTTACATGCTCGTGTGGTGCGATACTTTGGCATCTGCAGCCGAGCAACCAGATCTAAGCTGACCAGAAACCCGTCATTTTGTCTGCCTGGTCGTCCGTTCCTTTCAGTTCCTTGTTTCTTTGTGTCTCAAAGGAACAACCGAATCCACCCTACACCATACTGCTTACCGGTTAACTATCGGACCGCTTCAGTCGCGTGATCAATCCACCAAAACCAACCATACACAGTCACGCAGATACACCTTATCTGTCGAAGACCACGTCCTTCTGTGAAACAGATAATCGAGAATCTGCATTGAATCGAGATCGCCTATTGCTTGCTTCTCGACCAAAGTACAAGAGGGACGAGGACAAAGCAACCTACAAAACAAAGCATAAAGCTCACTAGAAGACTAGAACTGTTTCTTCGAGTGGCAGGTCCCCATCCGAAGTTCACAGCATCATACCGACAGTTGCACCATACACAGTGACGCTTCTTTACACGTTGTCGCATAACTTAACGACTGCTTTGACTGCTTCGAGTTCATACATCGTTGAATCGCATAACAATCTCACTTGGTTATTACATTCATACGTCGACCACTACATCACAGACCACCTCCCGCGATGATCATGACCTCTTCGCCCGTCCTTACCCCCCACACCCGATCGATCGCTCATACGCCCTCGCCCAGTTCATCGCCCAAGCTTGTCCCTATCGCATCCACCATGGCCAAACAATCATCCAGCTCGAGTACGTCGAGCAACTTACCACCTCTGAACATGTCCACTTCAGCCGCCGTGCCTCTCTCACTGCCCACGCGCTCCTTCGTTCGGGGGCCCCAAGCGCGACCGTACGCGTCTTACTCTCGACCCAGCATGGGTGGTAAGAACGCCCGAGACGTCATCGACGGCGATTCGAAGAGGTTCGCAGAGCTCGTAGCGGGCATGGTCAACAGACGATCCGACGAGAAGAGAAAGGGAGAGCTGGTAGAGATGATCGAGAATGTCAAGCTCGACGAGAGATCTTCCCATCCCAATGGCATTAACGCGCCAAAGAGGACTAGAAGCGTAGTGGGCAGCCTGGGTGGCGGCAGCTGGGAAGCAGAGCGATTGGAGTTGATAGTAGATATCCCCGTGTGGAGTCCAGGTTGTTTCCAGGGTGAGTGACCAGAATGATTTCTGGCATGACCGGCACAACCGATGCTGATCCTATCGAATTCTCCGATTCTGCATACAGACCTGTCCACGTTGCACGCACTTCGAGACACGACGCTATCCCATACCCATGCTCTCCTGGGCCACCTACTCAACGCGCACACTGTCCTGGCCTCTTACAGACTGTTGGCCCGATCATGCGCTACAACCGGCCATTCCCATTCGTCGTCGTCGTCCCCGTATTCGCACGGCTGGGGCTGTATCAGACTGGCCCCCTCAGTCTCTTCTCCCTTCTCGACCCCGCTCGAGCTGAAACCTAAAGTCCGACGAGCAAGTTTGGTCCACGCTCATTCGTCGCCTAGCGTAAAAAGAAGCTCTCATTCGCCCAACAACAAGAAATCACATGCCCATGCCCATGGACCTGCCGAGCACCACTTGGATAACTGCCACGAGAGCGTGATTGTCGATTCGGACGGAGAGGATGAGAGCGATATCAAGGTCCATCTCAAGGAGGGGTATCAAGGGGGCAGCGTGTCCAGCGACAGCGAGGACGAGGAAGAGACGGCCGACGCGATTGTTGCGAGGGAGATTGAGCGAAGGGGAGGCAAGGAAGGGTGAGTTGGCACTCGTCGTTGCTGAACAGAGAAAGAGCAACCAGCTGACTTGTCCTTGATTCCTGTTCGTATGATTGATTTAGCATGGCATTCCTGATGACTCTTTTCGGCCAACCTGCTCTGATCCTCACCTAAGCAAGCACTTCCCTTAAACACTGGCGCGCTATTCCATCACGTCGCGTCGCAACACTTCGCTAGCCGGCATCTACGCAGCGCGCAGCGCGCAACGCGAACCAATTATTGTACATTGTGCTTTTACTTCTACTTATTGTTGCAGCTCCAAATTCGAATTCCCAAGTTCAATCCTGCCTGTGTCCCTAGATCGTATATACTAAGTTAGACTACTATATAAATAAAACAGCTCTTATCATCTGTACTCTTACTCGCTCACCATCCAATCCAATTCATAATCGTATCACACAAGGAGACATTCCTCATGCAAAGCACCTTTAGCCCCGAACGACGACGAGCGAATCCTTCCCCCTTCTGACCTTCTGCTTTTGGGTCGTTCATATCATATGAATATTGTTGTACCTTGTGGCTCTGGCTCTGCTTCTCGCTTCTCGCTCGTCGCTTCTCGATTCTCTCCAATCTCATCATCTTTCCGTTTTCTTGAGAGGTTGGTCGATATGGGTTTTGTTTTGGGTTTCCCAGTCAATCAGTGTCATGTATTATCTTCTTGCGCGTCCCTTCTTCTCTCTCGTTCAGAAACCATTACAGCACATACACTCGCTAGTTTACCCAAGGTAAATTGTGTAGAACAATTCATACCTTGAACCGGTAGTTCAGATCTGGATATCAATCGCCGGTATGTCCAGTTCGTTCCGACCGCACGGATGTATGTGTATGTGTGCATTGGGTTTATACAGGTAATCGCCGTGCCGTTGGCGTATTGCACCCATTAACCCATCGTGTTCCGCCATTCCCTCCGAGAGGAATAGACGCACTGAGAGGTAGCCGCCAGACGAACATACACGTACACGTACCGTACTTTACTGTTCTGTCCATGCTACAGTGACTTACAATGCATGATCAGTCTGTTATCAGATACTGATGAAGCATTATACATAATGTTATACCACGCCCAGAGGCAAACCATCTTCCAAACCCATATCAACATCCTCGTCCATCCTACAGCCATCCCCATACTCAAAGCCACGTCCATGCCCAAATCCAAATCCGTAACCGTAACCGTGCTGCACTGGAGCAAGTTCCCGGGCATCGTACTCGCCATCGCCAGCGCCATTATCATAGCCGTCGTTGTCCACGTTGGAGCTTTCTATCTCCTCGAGGGTCTTCTCGACGCCTCGAAGCACTTTGAGCAGACGCGCATTCTTGGCGGCGTTACTTTCCTTTCCATGTACGGGGCCGGTCTTCCTCTTGTTCTTGCTGGCGTTCAGACTTGAAATCTCAAGCCCATTTTCATATCCGCTTCCATTGTCGTTCTCCTTCTCGCTCTGCATGCTGGGAAAGCCTGAAACGTCAAAGACGTCGCCCGAGCTGATCCTGGATCGTTTCTTCGATTGAGATTGACGAACAGGCGAGCTGTGCTGATGAGTTTGGCTTTGAGGCAGATCACTATCAGCCTCGCCCTCTAGCGAGGTTTCCTTTGCAGTGCCATGCGATGTCGAAGTTCTTTGACTTTGAAAGAGATCGACGATAGACCCATCTATACAGCCTTGATATCGACGGTCGATAGATAACAGATACTTGTTGGTGAAATCATCGATCTCGGCTGACGAGGCGGGGTAGAAGAGGTTGAGTGGGATGGTGGACTGGTGTCGCATTTCGCCTAGGACGAGGTACGATAGGCTTTGCAGTACCGGGATGAGAGGGAGGGCTGTAATGCGCACGAAAGCAGTTCGGTGTCAGTGCCTATCGACCTAAGCGCCTGACGCGTACAGGACACGTTGCAGTCGATCTGAAGGGGACGAAAGCGGTATATTCGGTACTCACGTTGCCCGTTGAAAGCAGCTTGACGCATGGGCGCAAGCGACAAGTCGAGATCGTCGACACCCTTCAGCAGGTCGTGTTCAAAGTACTCCGCTATACGATCGACTAGCTCGAAAGGGCTGGTACCACAGGTCAGAATGAACAACGTCGTTTCGGCTACTTATACTCCGCTTCAACTCACAGGCCACTGTCCTCGACCTCAAAGTCAGGCAGTACAATAATCTCCAGCTCATCCTCGTTCTCCATAAATACAAGACCCGAAGCAGATCTTGCCAAGGATGGGATCTTATTGATCAGCTCCACACCTCGTCTGAAGACGTTTCCTGCGAGAGCGGCGTCACCGGGACTGTGGGCGAGGGCTAAGCCGGCGGTATCGGTGAATCGCAGCCATGTGGGATAGACGGTGTTTATGATATCTGCGTCACGATAAACGGATCGCGATCAGCTGCTTCCTTTGACAATGGAGCGGTACAGGCGACAAACATGACCGTACCTTCCAACTGTATGATAACTTGCTCCTTGACAACCACATCCGGTACAATCTCATCTAGCACGCTCGTGAATCGTTCGTCAAGGTCGTCAAACGATTTGAGGGAGATGACGGACACCCTCTCGAATGAGTCAAGTTCGTCCTGGACCTCGAGCTGGATGCGGAAGCAAAGGACATATCAGCAGATGCATCTGAGCACGGAAAAAATGATCGTAGCAGAGGTTGACGCTTACCCTCTCGACGATTTCGTCAAGCCTCTCGTCTTCCCATGTCATGAGCAACAAAGAGGGTGTGTATCGATTCCCGTTGGACGTCACGGCCTTTGCAAGAGCTCCCAACCTATCTTGAGCATCGGTCACATTCCTGCGATGACAGCAATCGCTCCATATATCAGCTTGACAGTGTTGTAGGGCCTCTAGTGAGCATTGACCGGTCCTTGGTCACTCACTCTGCCGCTTTCTGAGCGTCACTTGTGCTCAGAGGCGCCTCAAATATGAGGAGTCCCATACTAGTTCTTCCACTCAAGTTATCTCCTGAATGTACAACATGTGTGGAATAATCAATCCCATCCGAAGTGTGCACTCCGTCGGTTTGTTGAGACGTGGGCGGTGAGAATTTTGAGAGAAGCCACTGAGTGACTTGCTCGTCTGGAGGACTCCCGAAGTCGTCCGATGGAACCGATAGGATCGTTTCGTAAGCTGGAGAGGCGGGCAGAGATGAGGAGGAATCGTCGGCAGGATGCAGGAAGTGAGATTGGGCAAGATGCCTTGTGAGAGCGAGGAGGAAAGTAGCTGGGGCGAAGAAGTTGTCTTTGATCCGTTCGGCCTAGATGAGTCACGAAGAAAACTCGTCAATGCTCGGTCCTGCAAGTCGCCTTTGTATGCCCCACTCACATGGTTGATCTCGATGTCAATCTGCAGACTATCCAATCTTTCTACCTCTGACGTGGTGTCATTCTCCCTCATGGGCGAATCCGAATCGTTAGGCGAGAGCATCGATAGAGTACGACTGCGATTCCGACTGAGCCCCATACCGTTGAGCGAAGAGTACATCGTGTCTCTCTTCTTGGTCGCCTCCTCCCTGAGGCGCGTTCTCGTCTTCGCCCATGATCGCCAGAACCGGATAGCCCTTCTGACGAGATATCGGCGTTTGAGCTCTTCAAGCAGAGCTGATTCTGCTATTCTACGAGTCTCAGCAGATAATAAACGGTCAAAAGTACCGGACGCCCATTGCTGGATAGCTTGGGATCGCAGGATTTTCCGTTGTTGATAGTCTATCGCGGCTTTCTGCTGCTTCACGATATGCTTCAACTCGTCGGACAAGTGATCGTCAATGATGGACTGTATAGCCTCGTCGATCAACAGATCACATATATCGGGCACGGCGTCAAGTTGTGTGCGACGGTCGACCTGGGATTGCGAAAGTGGTGGTAGCATCTGGCTTGATGGCAGTTTCGAGGAAGTGGATTGAAGGAGAGCTGATGCGGATCGCTTTTTGGATCGAGGCGAGGCAGCAAGGGGAGGTTGTGCGGAAGAGACAGGGGAGAGTGGTTTGGGAATGCTGAAAGGTGGTAGCGTGGGAGATGAGGCTTTTTTGGGCAAGGTCGAGGGGCCAGAGGGGAACGCGGGAGTGACAGACGTTGATGGCGTTTGAGGAGCAGTGGCAAAGAAGCCGGGCTGAGAGAATAGCGGTGCTTTGGCCGGAGCTGGGGCGTCGTCCTCTGCAGCTCGTTTCTTCTTTTGCGGTTGGGCCGGCGCTGACGAAGGAATAGCATTGATTGGCTTGGCTCCGGAAAAGAAGTCAGTCTTCAACGACGAAGCAGAAGTTTCGGGAGTTTGACCGGGGAGCGGGGCGTAGTTTGGTGCTCCGACTGCGAATGGGCTGCTGACTGAGACAGGCGTCTTATTCCGCATCGCTATTGCACCTGGATGGTCAGGAGGCGGGGAAGGAAAGAAGTTAGTCTTCCCTTTCTCGGCCGGCAGGGCAGGAGGTGCAGTGGGCTTGGGAGGTGCCGCGAAGGAGAACGTAGGTTCCGATGCTGATGCCTTGTTAACAGTTGCTGAAGGTGGGCCGAACGAGAAAGCGGAAGGAGTGACTGAAGTTGGCGCGGGTACCGGGGTCGCTTTCGGCCTGGCGAAGGCAGAGGTCGTCGGCGCTGGTAGAGCGGAGCGGGGTGTAAGTTGGATAACAGCGGATCCATCGATGTGTACGCCTGCTCGACCATTGACCACGTCTGCATAGCTCGCGGATCCTCTCTTGTCCGTGATGAGCTTCCATCTTCGCGTATATGGCGCGTCTCGATTATCGTTATATGGCGCACCCAGATTGATCAACACGCCAACCGGTCCGTTGACATCTTCGTATACGTCCAGTCCGAATTTGCGGGATATATCCACGGCTTCTTGATCCGGGTCTCTCGATACGGGGTCGATATCGTCCCAAGCTGATTCTTCCTGTTCTTGCTCCTCGCATCCGAGGATTTTGTCCAAGGTCTTGACCAATACCATCCTCCTTTCGACCACTTCTCCCATTTCATTCACCCTGATCGGGTCCTGTTTCAAACGAGGATATATTCTCGTCAGCGCCCTAACGGCACTTCGCCTCATCTCCCTCAACCTGATCTCCAGCAGACAGCTGAGAAGGTATGGCACGCGCTGATTCTTGAGGAGCTTGACGAATCGATTGATCAGGTTCATGCCCAGCTCGGCGTTTCCTTTCGAGCCCTCCTTTTGAGAATCAAAGTTTCGTTGAGCAGCTCGCCGGAGCTCCCAGGCTAGTTTCACGAGCGGATGATCGAGGATGAATGACGGTAATTCGGATGTGGGGATAGATACGGACTTCGAAGTGAGGTCGTAGATGAGCATGTATGCTCGGAACTCTGGTTCGTTCGGACAAGGGTTCTCGACGCCCAGCTCTTCTCTGCGGTCGTTGTATTGTTGTCGCAGACTGGTGAAGCCTGCGAAGGAGGAAAGGACCAGCTTGGGTAAACTTTGATTTGTGCAAGCAATAGACAGCTGATACTCACATCTTCCCAATTCTGCCGAGTCGATATGCATGTCGGTATTCGTTCCGCTCTCTTCCTGCAATTCTCTCAGACACAGGATATGCCACCTCGCGATCCTCTCAAAGCTCGCTATGGCCTCCTCATGTCCCCAAGAGCTCTGCATGGCAAATTCTTTCCTGATAGCTCGCGTACGATCTCTGATAAAGCCGGCCGAGTATCCTAGGGCTTTGCGGGGTGTTGGAACAGATGTCGATGTGGACGGTGGGAGGGTGGGCATGATCACCGAGAAGAGGTAGTCGAGCGTGCGGACGAGTGTACCTGGTGTACGGAGATCGGAGGGTAAGATGGCTGACTCGCCATGGCCTGCTCCGGCATCTGAACGGGAGTAGGCAGCGACGGCTCTGTCCGGATCCATCCGTTTGTTGGGTCCCTGCGTACAGCGATGACAATTAAGCTGGTCAATTCCGTATTCCTAGACGTTGCTATCTGGACTTTCTACTCACCGCCTCAAAGGGGTGAATCTCCCTCGTATACTCTCTGAATTCCCTCTCGTACTCTGAACACATCCGCTCGCAGGTACCTCGCATGTCTACCGCATCGCCTAACTGTGTCTTGCCAACTTTGATCAGACCTTGCTGCTCGAACGCTTTCCGCTCTTTGATTCGCATTTCCTCGAGCTATATCATCAACGAGTCGATATGCAAATTGTCAGCTCGCGGCTTGGGATGGGAACAACTTTGCAAAGCTAACCTCTTTGTACCTGTTTCCAGGTAATTTATTGCTGAATCGAGCCGCTCGAGCAGCGAGCTTGGAAGCTTTGTGCAGCCCATCTTCGTTGTCCGGGTTGCCAGACTCCAAGGCGTTGATACCTCCTGGCATGGTGGCTAGATCTCCTTAGTCAGGAATTGATAGCGTAGGAGAGAGGAGAGGCCGGTGGGAGATCCACTCAAGGTAGATCCACGAGTGAAGGGAAGGGAAGAGTCGGTCGTTATTGTCGTTATGGTTGCATCGGGAACGAGCGGTGATATCTGAGCGCTACAGAAGTCGCAAAGATAGATGAGTCGTCCAGTAGCAGCCCTGTCCAGCCTCTCTCACGGGAATGTCGAGGCGACAAGTAAATAAAGCGATAATGGTGCGTGAAGCCGATGCAGTGACGGACGACACATGCAAGAAATCATGTCATGTTCACTTCTTGACTCCTCGAAGCCAAACCAAACTCATGATCTGAACCTCAGAGGCGCGTCAGAGGCGGAGGCTTATCAGATGCCACGTGTCTTACATATATGTCTTTATCATTACGTGGCTATATTTTCATTGTTCCCCCCCCCCCCCTTGGTTTACATCGCTGTTTTAACCTGGCCCTTCGTTTCTCTCCGAAAGTTGAGATTGAGACACTCAAGATGCATGCTTCTTGGATGTTCATTACTGGTTGATCTTGCTGTCATTCTTGATCATCCTCGATTCCACAGTCACTATTATATCACACGCTCGTCGGGATCAGCAAAGATGGCACGACCACTACGATCGCTTGTCACTGGTAAGGTATTCGGCCTGCTCCAAGGAAAAATCCGTCTAGGGGAAGAAGTCTTCGCTCCAATTTGCTGATCTCGTTTGAACTTTTCGTCGCATAATGACCAAGCAGTCGCTCAAGCTTCGATCGCTGGGCCCTCATCTCTCCGACCGCTCGCTGCTCCTGCTCTGAGATCGTCGCCTGTGCACCAGACACAAGTGAGAAAGTGAGCTGAATCTTGGAGGGAAGATGGACAAGACGGTATCGTGTGCTGATATGCTGCTGGTGTGATTTACCCACCACCTCGCTCCTATAGCGCGTTCAGCTTATCAGGATGGGACAAGTTCCTCCCCTCGTTCAGAAGAGGCAGTACCGAGGATTCCTCAGCCGCGGAGAAGAAATCGAAAGATGACGAGAAGATCATCGACTTGCCTTCGACTACCTCTGGTAATGGCGGCGCTTCGAAAGACGGAGAAGAGGTCGCGTCGACGGGTGGACTATTCGATGAGATGGCCAAGGAGTCTGAGGAAGACAAGATTGGCAAGAGGAGGAGGAGAAGGGGCACCGATACTTGGACCGAGGTGAGTCGACGCTCTCGACATCGACAAGCTCGGTGCCTTCCATCATCGACCATGGCACCCGTTCTCCGTTCTCAGCCTCTACTCGAGACGGCCGCCAGAACTTCCGACCGTGATCATAGTGTAGCTGTACTGACATAATCCTTTGCGCGCTCAGCACTCGTACTCGTCAGCGCGACACAAGATCTCGCACCGAAAGCTCAACGACCTCTCGCGCCAGATCGCCGGCCTACCGGTAGACGAGGCGATCGTGCAGATGCAGTTCTCAGAGAAGCGGGCGAGCGGGTGGGTCAAGTCTACGCTTGCGCTCGCGAGGGATCATGCGATGGATAAGAACCTCAAGAGGGACAAGCTCGTTGTTGGTGAGTTTGAGTTTGTCCTTTGTTGATGCTCTCATCGACGAGATGGTTCTCGACAGGGTGGGGAAGTCGCCCGTCGTCCTACCCTACCGATTCCCCTCGATGATCTCGCACGTCACCAAGCTTTCAGCTGTGTCATACGAGTTGCAACGGTCATGGCTGTTCCGATACCGTGTGCCATCGACTTGATATCTTAGTTCTCCTTACTGATCGATGACATTCTCATGATCTCTCGCAGCCGAAACATGGGTATCAAAAGGCCCCAAGATTCAGCGTCTCGACATCAAGGGTCGAGGCAAATACGGTATCAAGCACCACCCTTCAGCCAAGATCCACGTCGTACTTCGCGAAGGCAAGACGCACGAGGAAAAGCTGGCCGAGCGGTTCGACAAGGATCTACGGAAAGTGAGGAGCGCAGGGGTGGTCCGAGAAGACGGGGTCATCAGGAGGAAGGTTGTTAGTGGTTGGACTTGGTAGAGAGGCTAGTCAGATATTAGTGCGCAAAGGAAGCTCAGAGGCGAGGAAGCATGCATGCATGCGATAGCATTGGACCGTCAAGCAACATAAAAGGTAACGAAACTACCGGTCAAGGGGAAAACATCTTTTCCTTCTTATATCGATCTTCTCGCCCAGCAACCGAGACAGCGACGACGACATGCAAAGGGTCTTCAATATCCAGCTGCCTTGCCCTTTCCATTTCCGTTCTCGCGTTTTACCTCAGGGTCGCGCATCTGACTGAATCTACAATATCGAAAGTGCGATTCCGACAATCGGCATCCAGCGACATCCGCGTGCGCGTGTACACAACTGACGATTCACCTACTGTCCCGTATCCTTTGATCAGCGGAGCTCCTTTGGCTACTAACCGTCCTTTGAGTTCCAGAAAAGCTCTGACGTGCATCAGTTGTCGATCCTTGGTACATATGTCCCGATCCTGTGGCTCACGTCTAAAACGTCTGACCACAAGACACAGGACACAGGACACAGGACCCCGATACCTGGCGAAACATTTGGGCTCTGGATCCGTACTCGATGATGATTCGAGCAAGACCAGGATGTGTGCTGCAGGTTATGGATGATCCAACCTCGGTGCTGGCATTTGCGCTTGATGCTTTCTCAGCTTCACACACAAAATGGTGGTAAGCGAGTTGTAGCCTGCGCGATCATCCGACCAAGTTACCGAAGTCATCGTCACCCGCCTTCCAGCATCTCTTTAGCTCTCAGTCTTTAAAAGGCCGACAAAAAGAAAGAAAAAACGGCTAATCCGAGCGTTATATATATATACGCACGATCGACCATAGATAGCACTTGCACCAATACTCGAATCGGACCTCTTCAGGGCCAAGCTGTCAAACTGAACTGCAATACTGCAATCACTGCACTTGGTCCAGCTGGTGTCGACTTCTATCTGTCAACTCTCCCTCGCGGTTTACATTCCCTCGGCAACGGACGATACGGTAGTGGAAAAGAGATGGACGAAGACCTGATCTAAGCGACACTGTGCAACCTATACACTCATCAGAGTTCGCCTGTCATCACGTTCTTTCGACGTGCCCAATCCCTCCAAGCGACAGCCATAAAACTACATACCTAATACTTCCAGCGTCGATACTAAGTCGAGAATACTCTCATCGAGCCACCGCTCTCCCGGTTTCTACACAGACCACGTCGAAACTCTTTGACATCACAATAGACTGTCGGATTGCGTCCCGAATTATCTGAAGCCTGCCCCGCTGTCACTTGCCTGTCACGAAGTTTATAGTCGGTTTCGGTAGTGGAGCCCAGAAGCCTCCAAAGCCTCCTTGATGTCCGAAAAGAAGGGATACAACTACGCAGACTACCAAGATCCGGAGTCCCAGTCCGAATCCCGATCCCGATCCCGATCTTCACAAGCCGACTCTCCAGACTCGAGCAGAAACCCCAACAGACCTTCGGACTACTTCAACTACTATCCGCCCCTCTTACTGGTCATCCTAGAGATCGTAGTGTGGATTTTCTTGCTGCTGGTCTGTTTTGGGAGTCCGAACGGGGGTTTAGCGGCAGTCGTCAAAGGGGATGATGGGAGTTTTGTGGGTGTACTGAGTGAGTTTGAGCGGCAAAATTCCACTGATACGGTACATACATCACTTGAGGATTGTCGATTTAGAGTGACAGACGGGGCTTCAGAGTGTCAATTGGGAGGGTGTGTTCAGACCGACGGTGCGATATGCTGATACTTGTGCGTCGTACTGAATACAGGAAAATGCTCCGAGACTAGCTGTGATGGGTGGATGGCAGCGTGTGAGTGTCTGTAGATGTGGTGTCTGGTCAACTGGGCTACGGCTTCGAGCAGCGACTATTAGCTGGCGCGGCAAGTGGACTTGTAAAAGGTTTCAAATCACCTCATCGCTCTTGAGCGGGGAAACCTATCTTCCGATCTGTCAATGCTAATTCTGCTCGTGTTTTCTGCATCTACAGCCGGAGCAGGCGGGGGCGACACCGGCGCCAAGACGAAACGAGACGTAGCCTCGATTGACCTCGCCTCATTCTACCTTCGAGCGGGCTTGGGCGCCTTGTCCTCTTTCTGGCTGATGACATACACCTTGATCTTCCTCTTCACGCGATACATCTCGACCTCGCCGCCTCCACCAACCGCTTCCAGCGAGACCAAGACGGGCAGGTGGGGATTGAGAGATATGTTCAAGAGGTTCAGTTGGAGGATCAGCAGGATCTTCACTTTCTTCTTGGTGTTCATCGTCTTTGGCGTGGCGTGCGATGCGACTTGGCAGGTCAAGGTGGCTGGGGTTGGGTTCGCAGGTGTTGGGCTGGGCGTCATTCGTGAGTAACAGCACGACTGTCGCGCTACTCGTAACGTACATGTCCTCGCTCCGGTCTAGCGAACATGCTGATGCTGACAATCGCTTCATATTACTTGACCGCTCTGCATACTCTAGTCCTCCACGCCTCATGGCTCCTACTGGTACTATGCACATACCTCGAGATCAGCCGAGGCAATACCCGCGCAAAAGCAGACCTGACATACTGGGGCTGCGGCTTCCTCCAATTCTGCCCGACGTACAAACAGCGAGCGATCGATAAATGGGATGGGATAGATTCGGCCAAACGAGGGTCAGGACATAAGGAGGACAACGATGACGGACCGGAGAGCAAGAAGAGCGGGAGTAGGAGTAAGACTAAGAGTGAGAGCGGCAGAAGTAGGGATAGGGATAGGGGAAGAACGAGAGAGGTGTCTAGGAGTCGGGCGGATAAGCGGAGCAAGGATGATAGATTTGAAGATGTAGATCTTAGGGCGTGAGGAGATAGCTAAGGGATGAGCAAGGTTGTATAGCATAGCAGTGCATAACTTCATGCTACATGCCTGCATGAATAGGTAGGTTGATTGGCAGAGTCAGTATCAATGCCACATTTGCTTTTGCTCCTGCATGAGTGCGCAACATGCGGTGAGGAGTAACATAGAGCGCGCATGCGCGCATTGAAGTTACAGTACATTGTTCATACGCCGAGAGGAGGCGAGGTCTGTTACGGTGCGGTGCATGCAGCACGCACGTAGCGAGTGCGCAGCAGTAGAGATGCATTGCATTGCCACCGTACATACGTTCGTCGGTCGATCGTCATTGTACGAGATCAGATTTCAGACTGGCATACCGTCAAGTTTACCCTGAATGGTTTGTACGATACGGCGGGAACCACACATGCACAGTACACACACACCACTTTGCTATTGCTATTGATAGATTTCGGTAATCTAAAGGTACTTTGGTGGTGATCAACATCTTCCTGTTTCCCAATATCATTCATATTGAGATCATTATTGCATCAATCCACCGACCGAGAACGAGAGCACAGACGCATCCAGACTATCAAGAGAGAAACGTACACAATGTCTGCAAAAGATGTGAGTGCGGTTGATCATCACTACGTTGCACTCGGCGCCCTAGAAGCACATTATTACCTCTACGACCCATCCCTCTCCCATCTCTTGTGCTGTGCTCTAATGCAATACTTTTAGAGAGCTGATATCTGATCGCTGTCTGCCAGTACTACGGAAACCAGTACGTCATGTCCAGCTCCAGTTGAGCAAAATCAAGTCCTGCCTTTGCCTTCCCCAGCGACTCCCGTATCAATGCCGGGCCGTAGATCTCATCCTCGCTATCGACCTATGTCGAAACGAGATCGAATCCCGGATATCAAGCACACCAACCGACCGACATGTATGAGCTACATTACTGACTCTTTGTCCTCGCCCTTGGCTTTTTTTTCTGTCGCTAAACAGACAACAGCCATACGGGCAACATCAGGGCGGATACCCCCAGCAAGGCGGGTACGGCGGACCTCAGCAGGGCTACGGAGGTCCTCCTCAGGGATACGGTGGACCGGGAGGACCTCAGCAAGGGGGATATTACCCCCCTCCTCCTCAGGTGAGTTGGCGTTGGCAGGTACTGGTGCGGCTCACGCCTCGACCGCAATTGCGGTGGGAAGGCGCATCCTAGATCACGAAAAGGAATGATGGTTGATGTACGGAATCGCTGATATGCTTGAATGTCTACCCACTCACAGCAATCATACCAGCAGCCCGGCCGTTAGTACATTGCGATTTATTCATTCCTGCATCCGCGAAAGCTCGGCCTACTGACATCCAGATTACATTTGCTATCTGATTTCAAACAGAGTAGTGAGTGTCCGAGTCTCTCAGCTCTCATGACCAGTCCACATTCATCGTCGTTCGTTCACCGTATGGTACATGGTATTGGTCATGGCGATCACTGCGATGGTTTCCCGAATATCCGGTCATGCTCTGATCAAGCGACAACAAGAACGAACATATTCACTGACAGATAAATCAAACTTTTCCCTTGCACTCGCCCACTCGCCCACTCGCCCACTCGCAGCTACCCTCAACCCCAGCCTCAGCAGGTATACGTCCAGCAGCCTCCTAAGAAGGGTGGCGGTGGTGCCGGAGCGGGATGCTGTGCATGGTGAGTGTAGTGTGCTTGCTTGCATAGCAGCATAGCAGCATAGATACTAGCAGAATCCGAAGCTAGGCCAAATTGTTCCGGATAGCTGACGGATGGATGTTTTCTTATCATCATTGGCACTGGAAATCACAGTCTCGCTGGTGGTGAGTAATCTTCGTTCTCTCCAAACACGCAGCTACTAGTCCCTTGATCAGGATCTGGATTTGGGTCTGGCCCAGGCAAGCCTTGTCACGCTTTGTAGAGAACCCTTGTCGTTCTTGATTCTCTGAATCGACCTGAAAGGCAATCGCTGATATAGGTGCTCCACCCACTCTCTTGCAATTCTGTTTCACACTTGTTCTGAACTTGCACGACCATCGCGCCGCACCTATCGCTTCACACGTCTCCTCTACTACTCTCACTGGAATACGAATCTTACGGGGACACCGGCGGTCGACTCGATGATTAGCCCTCTGTTGTTGTTGCGCCGAGGAGATGTGCTGCGACATGCTGTTCTAAGCGTAGGTCGGTCGGGCATGAGCCCGTACACAGTAATTGATAAGTAGAGGACCGCCCACATGACGTGTTCGTGTTTGTGTTCGCTGTCAGGAGTGAGGTTTGCCGGAACGTTGCGTATCTTTGACGATCAGCTAGGGGATGACTGAGGAAAAAGCCAGGTTTGAGTGAACATTTGATGGCGGAGAAGCATCGCCCGGCACGAATCATCCTTGGGTGTGATTGTCACTCGCCAACTTGACGAGAAATCCAGATCTCCGCTTTCTCCTTTTCCTGTTCCTTTTCCACCCCACCGCATCTCATCGCGCCTTGTTCCTTCTTTCACTCTCTTCAATGAATTCTGAAAGTTCCAGTCTAGTCCAGTCTTTCGTAGTACTGTTTCTTAATCTAGTCGTAGATCTAGTCGTAGTCGTACGAAGTCATAGTCGTGTTTAATATTTCTGTCAGAGCTAGTTAGCTATGCTATGCTACGGGAATTACCTTTTTGAATTTGGATATGTTTGCGTCTCTGTCTCTGTCTCTGCCGAAGCCGAAGCTGCTGCACTGTATCTGGCTTTTCTGTCCTTGTTCTTCAGATACAAACGCAACAGAAGAACTCCGAACTCGAACGTACATACGTACGGTGAGATTTGACATTACATACAGTACGCTGCGACACTGGACACTGGAACAATTGCTCATGGCTGAATGGCTGAAGAGTGACTGCCTGCGGCAACCACGTGAATAACTCGTTGCATGTATCATGCATCGATCATCCTGGCACCACACTTGTTTTGTCTCCAGATAGACACAGTACGAGTACGGTACCAAGTACCCAGCAACACTGATAGCGGCAACGGCAGCGGCAGCGGCAGCATTACCATTCCGTTACTCTCCCTGTCCGAGTCACACCACCGCCTCTTCGAACCGGCCCACAACCAGCAAGAAGACCTAGCATCGGCATCGGCATCGGCATCGGCATCGCTATCGGCATCAGGCCTGTCATTCCCTTTCCTTCCATGGAACAAGATGGCAATTGCCTCCTCCTCCATCCTACGTCCCTAGATCTCCGCTTCCTACCCCGGCGTAGATCCAGGTGGGCCGCCGGGCGTACCTATCCCAGCACCGCCCGCTACCGCCACGCCGGGATGAGGCTGAGGTTGATTCACCTGCATTGGCGAGTGCTGTGAGTGGTGAGGCTGCGGACCACCATAAGGCGATTGACCTTGTTGTGGAGGCTGTGAAGGGAAGGGCAGATTGTGTTGGACTGTGGGGTTATGGATGTACAATGGCAGGATTAGCATGCGCTTTGTTCATTGCGAATGAGAGAATGATCTTTTTTGGGAAAGACACATTGATTCGTGGAAAGACTGTGAAGGGTGAACAGATGTAGTCACTCACGCTGGGGAGTCTGATGCGGCGTCGAAGCAGCGTTCGGCGGATAATACATTCCCGGACCTCCTGGACCCACACCAACACCGACACCATGTCCACCTGGACCTGGACCAGGACCCACGCCTGGACCGGGCCCATGCCGTTGTGTGTTGTGGGTGTGGGGGTTGAATTGCATATGCTGAGGAGGGATGAATTGGGAGTTCGCTATAGGGGATCGAGTTTGGACCGGGTCAGCGCCTTTGTTACATATGCGAAGGAGTCAAAGAGCTACGATTCCCTCGGAGACACTCACGAGGCATACCGCCCTGGAAATACATCGGCACTACAGGAAGACATGGTTGTTGTCGTCAGCGCTTTCATACCAGACGATCACTCTCGGTCAAACTTACTACCATTAGGCTGGGGTCCACCGGGTCCGGGACCCAAGTGCTGAGGAGGCTGTTGACCTATTGTCTGACCAGGAAGAGGTGCATATTGCGGGCCGGGCGAGAACATCGGAGAGCTTATCTGGCCAGGGAGGGCGTGAGGCGGTAATCCGGGCTGCGAAGTGATACAAGAAGTGAGCACAAAACGAGTCACGCCTTTACTGAGAAACCCTATTCACCTGGCTGAACCGATATCCGTATGGAGGGTAGTTAGGTGGCATGCCTGAGACCAAAGGAGCTGGTACCATATGCGGCGAAGGCGACCCGTCCTCGTCAAACACAGATCCATGCACAGGCCCATTCACTGCTAGCGGCGCTCCACCGAAATGAGGGGCGTGCGATTTCCTTCCCGAGTAAGGCCACTGCAGACCAATGGTGGAAGCGGATGGCACCGAGTTCGAACCGTGTTTCCAAGGATTGAAGTCGGTTCGTGGATCGACGGTTATTCGTTCGGGCATCTTATCCTTGAAGAATGGGTTCTTGGGAGCAGCGGCTGCTGGAGCAGCCGCAGCTGGTGCGGGCGAGGCGTGGACGGAAGGGGTCTGCGCCTGCATCATGATTGATCAGCTCATATCTGCTGTGCTCCCCGCAGAAGGCGCAGTACGACTTACAGGTAAAGGACGCGAGCTCTGCGCGGGGCTCGCGGTGGATTGTCCAGCACCGCCGGGCTTGAAGACTGCAGCTCCAGGATTCGGCTTGAACACGAACGTGTTGGCTTTGGGATTCAGCTTGGCCTGCTGAGAAGCCGATGCGAGCGAGTTATTTGAAGGAGTAGGTGACGCCGCGATGATTGGTATATTGTGCGAAGCGGTCTCTGGTACGGGAATAGAGGGAGCAAGGGATTTACGTTTGCTTGGGTCAAAGGGTGGGATTTCGGGGATCTTCATGAATGGTTTCTTGGGCGCAGCAGAGACTTTGGGCACATCCGTCTTGGCCGCTTCCATAGGAGCGGAAACCTTTGCAGGTGATAGAACCCCTTCTGCCTTTTTGGTTTGTGCTTCCCTGGCACTCTCCAAAGCACTCGCAGCTTTCGCCTCGATATCCTTTTGCTTCAACTCGTCCTTCGACAGGATCGGTAAGATATCCTTGGGCATGGGGAGAGGTACCTACATTGCGAGCCTTCAGTATTGAACTTTTTGCGTAGCAGTGCATCTCATGAGCTCCGAATCTGCTCACCTTGAAATTCGCATGGAACTTTTTCAACTCAGCAAGCTGTCTCTCCCTCTCAGACTTGATAGCCGCCATCTTCTTCGCTTCGACCTTTTCTCGTTCCGTGCCAACGAAGTGTCGCCATTCGTTCATGACACCGCCGAACTGGCCATCCTGCGAGTCGATCGAATGTCAGTACGCATGATAGAGATGATGAACCTGGAGCAAAACTCACAGTCTTGTTCTCGCTTTGACCAGGAGCAGCACCCTGGGTCTCAGCAGCGGGTTCGGTTATAGTCACAGATGCTACAGCAGCGGCAAGACTGGAAGCGGGGTCGTCGCTGGTGCTTCGTGCTGGACCAGGAGGAGGCGAGATCGTAGCAGAAGGAGCAGGTTGAGGGGAAAGAGCTTTGGCGGGCTGAGGCGCAGGAGAAAGAGCGGTGCTACCGTTGGCTTTGGCAAGTGCGGGTGAGGCTGTCGAGGGAGATGGTGCAGGGGGTGCTGACACTCGAGGCGCGACAGAGCCCACGCCGGCTGATCGTCGAGCGCCAGGAGGTACATATGCACCGGGAGCTCGGACCACACCAGAGAATCTGGATCCGGGTCAGTCGATAACCAACACAGTGCCTAGACATGAACTCACTTCTCCTCCTCATCCTTTGTCGAGTCGTCACCAGCTTGATTCCTCTCCTCCAGTACGTGCGAGTTCTTAGCAGTTGTCTAAGATATATCCATGAATCAGTTTTCGATGCAATTAAGGGTGGCATTTCATGGCTTCATACTCGCCCCCATGATCTCCGCAGCAAGCCTTTCCGCCTCCTTCTCCCTCTTCTTGTAATCGGCTCCAGTCTTGTTCAGTTTGGTAGTGTACAGCTCCTCCTGGAAGTTGGTCTTGGCCCCGAAAAGTCTCTCGTTGGTCTCGAACTGGTCCCAAGGGATATGGGTAGCCATAGAACCGAAGGTGTCCGCATCTCTGCCGCCGCCGGCACCGCCGGAACCGTTGCTTTGAGGCCCGTTTGGAAGCGGAGCGTCAGGTACCCAAGGCTTCAGTTCTCGCTCGGCCAGACCGGATGACCTCGAGATATCGGTGTCCGTCTGGAAGCCTGTCATGAGGAGTCCGTTATAAGCCCGTGTTCTCTCTCTCTCTCGACTGAAGTGTTAAGACGCAGGCAAAAGGAAATGAGGTGCTAGGCTCACCTTTGCTCTTGGGATCCTGGACGATCTTCTTCATATCGTTCATACTGTATGCCGACGCTCCATTCATCAGTCACTATTGCCTGACTGATTGACCCAACACTACTTCCAAAGGACCACAACCTCCCTTCTCCTGTTCGTATGCTGGCAGTCAGGACGAACGCAGGACTCACTGATCGTTGATCGAGGTCCTTGGTCCTGCCGCACCTGGAGGTCCTGATCCGGGTATAGCGGGCGAAGCACCTCTTGAAGTGGGATATGAAACGGAACCAGGGGGTGGACCACCTCGCCAAACGCCTCGTCTGAGAGGATATCAAGTGGAAGTGCAAGAAGAAGTATAAGCTACCCTTCCTCCTGCTCGGTGTCGCTTTCAATGTGGATGTACAAGGAAAGGGATACCATTCCGATGCTCACCCTCTAGATGCGTCGGCACCGCCTCTTCCACCACCTCTTCCGCCGCCTCGACCCCTACCTCTGTCTATAGTGCTCATGCCGTTGAAGTCTCTTTCGTGTATGACGCACCTTGACTTAACTAAAAGTCAAAGGCGAGTCGTTCCGTTCCGTTCCGTTGCGACGCGATGTCTATAACGGGGTACAGTCAGTCAATCAGCGAATGAGCGAATTATCCTTGGGGCCTAAGCTATGAAGACACGGATTGACAAACAGGCTGCCACGGAAGATGAATCGGACGAAAGAGTCAAGCTATAAATACGAGGCACGGGAACGAAGCCATGTATCGCGAGAACGATAATACATGGACTGTGGGCACGGGAAGGTCTCATCAAGCCAAAAGAGGGCAGGCAGGCAGATGAATCTGGCTGTATTGTTATTGTTACTCACCTGTCCCGCACCGCGTTGCTCGTGTTCAAAGCTGGAAAAAGCCGCGCCGAACTCTTCTATTCGGTAGTCCAAGTAGCTATAGCTACTGTCACTCGTACCCGGTATATCCCAGCTTTGACACTGGGATAAGAAGAGGTACAGAGGTTTGTACAAGGTTGTACAAGGTACGCAATGTCAGACGACACGGCAGTGTGTAGAAGAGGAGGAGAGCAGTTGATGATGGTGATGGACAATCTTTGTTGCTTGTTATTGAGACACGCCCTCGTTGCGTTGCGCTGTTGTTGCTGCTCGCTATCCTGACCTCATCCCTCGCTGGTCATTCTGCCTTTGTCCCATTCACCCTTTACCTATACTACTTACTGTACCATTCAGCGCGCCATTACCATTACCATTACCATATCACTATTACATTACCCCGCATCGCATTACATGTCATGATATCCAGGGCAAGATCCACGTGGCCGGAGATATCTCGCTGGCTTAGCTTGCGCTGGACGGGATTTCGTCCAATGTGGCAGATCGGCTAATCTGACCACGAGGTTGCTTGGCGTGGTCCGGCCGGAGCATAACCGACGTGACCAGTCGCAACGTGATGTTGTTGCAAGGATGCTCATGTGAGCAGGCCATATATGGAGACGCTGAGGATGACTTAGAGAAGGTATCATCGAGATGCAAGCAAGCTAGCTATATATACCCCATCGGAACATTGTCTGCTCAACAAACACATCAACACTGAGCAGCAAGCTCCACGCACCAGTAACAATGACTGACTCCGACGCCGACCTCCTCTGGTCTCCGTCTGACCCCTCATCCACCCAGACCCACCTCTTCCGGGATCACATCAACAAGATATATGGCTTATCTCTCAACTCGTACGAAGACCTGTGGGAATGGTCCATTACGCATCGAGGTCAATTTTGGTCAGCGGTATGGGACTGGGAGCGAGTAATCGGTACCAAAGGTGAACACGCCGTCGATGAACACGCCAGACCAGTGGATAACCCGCTTTGGTTTCAAGACGCTTCCCTCAATTGGGCTGAAAACCAGCTGCGGCACCACAAAGACAGCGCGGACGACATAGCAATTATCACTTTATCCGAACCATGTCCTGGTCATACACCGGAGCCCAAACGTATTACGCAGGCGGAGCTATACGGGCTCGTAGGCAAGGCGCAAAGATCCTTGGTGAGAGCGGGAGTCAAGAAGGGCGACAGGGTAGCATTCTGGGGTGGAAACGTACTAGAGGCTGCCGTGGTCTTATTGGCTACTTCATCGATAGGAGGGATCTTCTCCTCTGCCGCGGCTGATTTCGGTGTCGATGGTGTCAAGGAGAGATTGGAGCAGATCAAGCCCAAAGTCTTGTTCGTTACCAACGGTGTAGTCTATGCTGGATCGGCAAGACCGCTTCTTCCGCTCTTACCGAAACTCTTAGCGAGCCTGGATAACCCGCCTGAAGAAGTGGTCGTTATCGAGCATCTGCCCGAAGAGCTAGCGTCTATACCGAATGAGGTTCGGCAGCTACGCCGGTGGGACGATTGGCTGGACCAGGCTGATGGGGAAGTGACGTTCGAGAGGATGGGATTCAACGAGCCTATATGGATACTGTTCTCGAGTGGGACGACGGGGAAGCCAAAAGCGATAGTGGTGAGTGAGAACTTCGATTAAGGTGGAATTTGGCTGAGTACTAATCCCGTCTTAGCACCGACAAGGAGGGATGTTGCTCGACTCATTGAGAGAGCATCACTTGGCTGGGGATATAGGGCGAGGGGCTGTCTTTTTCTACTATACAACGCCGTGAGTGACATGGTATCGTTCATCAGCCTAGCCAGGCTTTGTCGAAATTCTGCTTATGTTGGTGTCGACATCAGAGGCTGGATGATGTATCAGTACCTCATATCATCCCTCGCTACAGGCGCCACTATTGTCCTATACGAAGGATCCCCCTTGAAGCCTCATTCACATTTGTGGTCAATGATCGACGAGCTGGGAATCACGGTCTTTGGAACATCCGCCAAATGGATCGAGCAAATCAGCAAACATTATCCCAACGTCAAGGAGAACCACGACCTGAGAACGCTCAAGCAGATTCTCAGCACGGGAAGTCCCTTGCCGCCCGGCTTATTTGATTTCGTTTACGAGAAGGTGAAGAAGGATGTTATTGTTGGCTCTATCACGGGTGAGCCTAGTCGTGTGAATCATATGTCGCCGCTGCACGTCATGTCGCGCCGTTCAGATCCAGGACGAAAGAGAAGAAGACTGATATTGCTTGATGTGACAGGCGGTACCGATATTTGCTCAGTCTTCGCTGGAAGAAACACCTCTTTACCTGTGTACAAGGGAGAGATCCAATCTCGGATGTTAGGCTTGTAAGTCAGCTGTGGATTGACTAGTTATCGGGTCAACGATAGCTGATCTTCACTTCGCCTCACAGTGCATTAGACACAGACACGCCAGCGAACACTCCTGGCGAACTCATCTGCCATCAAGCGTTCCCGATCGAGCCGTTAGGATTCTGGCCTTTGGAGGGACACGGGTTCCCCCAGCAGGATGTGGAAGACGCCAAGAAGAGATTCAGGGAGAGCTACTTCAAGGACGACAAGGGGACTTGGTGTGAGTGCGGGTTTTCACCAGAAATATTGAGCAAAAGGACGAAGGACGCTGATTCGCCCTCGATCTCCATCATGGCAGACCACGGAGACTAGTGAGTGGCCCGAAATACTACATGGTTAATCACTCGATGCTGATAGTTCTGTTCTATGCTACGGGAAAACATCACTCGCAGCGTTCAGATCACACCTGCTCGCTCAGGGAACGGTGGCGGTGTACTGATGCTAGGCAGGTCGGACGGTGTTCTCAATCCAGGCGGAATCCGCTTCGGTCCGACCGACATATACTCGGTGCTCGAAGGGTCAGAGTTTGCTGATCTAGGGGTGGAAGAGACGCTCGTTGTGGGGCTCATGGTCGATGGTGGGGCCGACGAGAAGGTTGTCCTCTTTGTGAAAGTGAGTTGGCAGATTGCCGTTCTCGTCAGCATAGTCACTATTCTGCCCGATGTTGGAACTTGGTCACCCAAAGCTTCGATTGCCGTTATACGTGTCTTGCTGATACGGCTAGCTCGGTCATCCACCCGAAGATGAAAGACGGTAGAACACTAGACGAAGAATTGACAAAGAAGATCAAGACGTCGATCCGATTAGCTAGAAGCGCTAGACACGTTCCTGCAAAGGTGAGTGTCTCCAGCAGAGAGAGGTATCAACTCAAGTAATGATATGCTTAGAACTGACATTCCTCTGCTGCTGCCTTACCTATCTGCATCGCGTCCTTGTCCCAGATCATACAAGTTTCAGATGTGCCTGTGACGTTGACAGGGAAAAGAGTCGAAGGTGAGTTAATCAATGCATACCATACTCTTAGTAGAGCTATTACAGGCGAAGCGCTCGATGGCGTCCTCCTCCTCCTCGTCCTCCACGTCCGGCCCAGGCCCAGTCAAGGGAGGAAGGGAGACACTGGCTGCCCTGCAAGGCTATATGAAGTTGTCCTGTTTTGCTGATCGCATAACTCTACCCATGTTACCTTGCGCATTGTCCTTACCTTCAGTGCCTATACGGAAGGTCATCAACGGTTCTCCCGTGGAAAGCATCAACCCCGCTACGCTCCGGAACCCCGATTGTCTGGCAGAATACGTCAAGCTCGGCGAGGCGATGAGGAATGAAGAAGGGGTAGAGTGAAGCGTGAAGCGTGAGTGAGGCCGAGGCGAGCTATGTAATATTTGTAAAGGGAAAATACCATTCTACGTATGACTGAAGAGATATTGAGGGGTGCCAGGGGACATTGTACCCAGCCAAGCCTGTAGATCATACAGTACCGTGTATATGTCGTATAATGGCAAGGATGGGACAGTTGTCAAGGTAGGAGGAATCAGATATCCAGATAAGATGTCCTGAGATGTTGTACTGCATTCGGTCAAATAATCGAAGATACACGGTGCCTTTCATGAAGATCGGTCGAGAGCAGTCTAACAGCTTCCAAGACGTGCCATCCAGTCCAGCGGAAGAGCACACGAACCTGTGGTCGTGTACACATCATGCGTCATACAGTACAATAACTTATGCTCAGCGTTCATCTCTCCTCGACTGACTGGGGACTGGTACTGGGGACTGGTGACTGTGTGAACATGAGCTATGTATGTAATGAAATGATCTAATGCATTGGATGATAATGGCTCTGGCTATATCACTATGGCTATTGTAATCGTAATAGTAATGGGAATGGTCATGTTGCTGGCTGAATGTATGGATGCTGTCCCTCCGATATGAAGGGAACGTTATGTAGAAAGAACCGGAAAGAGGACGGATAGTGTATCAACATCGTGTATGTATATGTATATGTATATGTGCAGGATAGAGGGAACAGAAGAAAAACAAAAAAAAACAGAGAAAATGTCCAGTGAGGAATGGAATGTCCTATCTATGCAAAGTGTGAGTATGTATGCGAGAAGAGAATGATTGTCCAAGAAATAGCGGCTAGAGAACGAGAAAGAGAGAGAGAGACGCAATCGAGAATTATAGCTACAAGTCGTGATCGTGAGATTAAGGGGGGGAAAGGGGGATGGGATTACAGGTCACTAAGGGGATAAGGGTGGGACGGAAATGGAAAGATGAGTGACCTTTGACGAAGCTAGGAGAAGACGGAAATAGATGGGAGTGACACTCTCATTGCCCTACGCCATTCTCGTAACCATCTTGCTGCCAGCAGGGGAACCGTAGATGCCTTGCTGGGGTACATAAGGGTGGACCGCCATGCCCAAAGTCGGAGGCATGCCCATACTCGTGCCCATGCCGTACATTGATCCACGCTGTTGCTGCTGCTGATACGTGGGAGGGTAGACCTGCATGCCTCCCTGCTGAGTGAGTATCTGTGCGTGCGCGTGCACATGAGGATGGACGTGATGAGGGTGAGGGTAGGGCGAGACACCGTGCTGAGGGAACCCGTGAGTGTGACCGTGGGTCTTGGGATTAGGGTTTGAGTGAGCAGAGTGGAATGAGGGGGCAGAAGTCGAGGCGGCACGTTGCTCGTAGAACGAGTGGTACCTCCCTCTCTTCTCGCCAACGGGTGGCGGTCCGCTCTTTGCTCGACTGGCCTCGGGTCGAGCAGGCGACAAGTGCTGCTGCTGCTTTGTTGACGACTGGAGAAAACCATGGGACGAGCCTCTTCTCCGCCTATCCTCGGCTTGAGCGGGCGCGGGCATATGCATGCTTGTAGTTCGAGGTAGCGGTACCGCCAGAGCCGTGGCAGAGGAGTTCCGCTTGTGCTTCGATGACGACGATGCGCCAGGCTGTTGCGAAAAAGTCTCCCTCAGATCCAACATCGACGATCTTCGTTTGGCGAGCTGTTGAGCCTTGATCTGTTCCGAAACAGCCTTCTTCTCGACTTCACCGACTCGGTTGGCTTCACGTCTTTCTCGCGCTCGGGCAACTTCGTTCATCGCGTGTTGCTGCTGCATCTCTTTCCAGCGCGATGACTCGGCTTCGAACGGCAATGAAAGTCGCTTCAAGGCTCGTTTGTCAGGCTGAGAGAGAGATCGGGGTGCAACGACAGTGGCTGAAGGTCGAGATGTCGAAGACGAGGCAGCTGCAGCTGGGTGGACAGGGATAGTTCCGACAGGTCGAGGCTGCGACTGGAACGACTGCGATCGTCGCTTTGCGACTACAGCGAGAGGCTCGTCGTCCTCTTCCTCGCTTTCTGATTCCTCAGACGACGAGGCGGAAGAAGCGCTTCCGCTTGAAGCGTTGGAATGTCGACCTGCTGGGCGGAAAGACGAAAGAGGTCGAGATTTGGAAGGAGACTGGGCAGGCGTCAATGCAGGTGAAGTAGAAAGCGTAGATGTGCTGGAGATTGCGCTAGCCGAAGTGAGGGTCACCAGAGCCGCATCCGGACCCTGTTCCTGGAAAGCAGCGGGGCTTTTAAGCGTCTCGACATTCTCATCCTCGACCAGAGCATCACCAAAGGCCTTGATGACCTCTGCCAACTCGTCTGAGGGTGTCTCCATGGACGCTCGAGGGATCGCCGGCCATGATGAGCCGGAATCGTCAATCGTGGAGAGAGCAAAGATGTACGGGGAGAAATCGAGATCCCACACACCGTAGCCTGGTCGAGCCATACTGATGGGTGAGAAGACGTTGTCAGGGTAGAAGACGATGTTTCGCTCTTCGTATGGCGGTCGGTTGATGAAGTCTAGTACACCTCGAGGTCGAGGGATAGTGCTCTTCTTCTTCGGTACCGGTCGAGCTTTGAGAACTCCGTCAGGCTGTTCACCCGCTTCCAGCTTCTGCATCACCCGTGAGATGGCAATATTGAGCCACAATCCACCTTGGGCAGGCACGAGGTCACCATCGGCCCGCTGATGCAAGTTGACGCTCATTGGGAAAACTCTCTGACCAGACTGAATGGAGAAAGCGACCTCGTCTGGAAGTTTGCTGTTTTGTCGGCGCAGCGAGAGTGCCAAGGGGTGAGGAGACGGGCTTCGAAGCTGACTGAGCTTCCGCATTGATACTCGGCGCAGCTGCTCCGTAGCCCAAGTGTGCTGCCGGCCAAGCTGTTCCGAAGGAGCCAATACGGGTGAGCCGCTTCGAGGGGTGGTGCTGATAGCCGGCGAAGGCGTCAAGGTGACTTTTGGTATGCCACCAGCCAGGAGATCGGGTGTGCTTGAATTAGGCGTCGAGGCAGCCGATAGATCAGACAAGGGTGTTGTCGAGCCCGAACCGTTCAACTCTTTCACGGCGAGTCTGCCACCTTTTTTCGCACCAAGCCACTTCCAACCTTTCCCTTTGCTCTTCTTCTCTCCTGCTTCTTGAAGAGCGTCCGCCAACTTCGATCCGGTGATAGCGATCTCCGCAGAGACGCCTTCAGCGGGAGTCTTGACGCCCTCGCTACTGCTCGTCGAGCTCGCAGAGCTTACAGAACTGTAGTTTGAGTTTGACCGAGAGGTCATCGGTGTAGTGGGGTCGGTTGTCGAGTCGGAAGATGAACCGGACATGGATGGAGCGAGAAGAGCGGGAGGCTCGCGAAGAGCAGGCATCGATGGGACAGGAGGGGTATCGTTGGTGCCAAAGACTGACTTTCTAGCTTTTGTGAAAGCTCTTCTGAGCGTCTTCTTCCCCGATTTAGGAGTCTTGGGAGTCTTTGCGGTCTCATTCTTGAATGTGGCGACGATCTCCACTTCCTGCTCAAGCGATAGTCTTGGACTGGAGGAAAGACTGCTCGATCGCCTTCTTTGCAGAAGTTCTGGCTTGACAACATCCAGCTCATCTTCCTTCTCGCCACTCACGGGCGGCTGAGACAACGGTGAAGGTCGCAAGCCACTCAACGACCGTTGCTTTTTGATGCTCCTCATAGGTGATAGTTGTGAAGGGCTTGATTGCTCGTCCATGCTAGACGATCGTTGGTGCTGTTGCCCCGATGCCGCCAACGCGTCGGGGTTCGGCATGGGATCCACATAGTGCCAAAGGTTGTCATCGGGATGCAACAGATATGCGTTGAGGCCGTACGGGTCGCGAGCTCGATGATTTGCACCGGGAAAAGTAGGGAACGGTGAGTACGAAGAAGTGTCCAGGATGGGAACGGATCGTGTCACGTCCGGCAGGTATAGCGAGGTGGGTCGAGGGAAAGCGGGAAGGGTGATGGGGGTCTCTACGTCGGCGGACATGGTCGAGTGTGTAGCTATCGCCCTCCTGTATATCTATAATCAATTAGCGATCCACGCCGGGAAGAAGGAACACTACAAGCGGAAAAAAGCGGAAGGCGTGGCTTCAAACTCACGATATATAGTCAAGGGTGGAGTCGACAGAGCAAACTGGGTGTCGAGGTTTGTGATGGAGCGCAGAGCGTGAAGCGATGACAATCTTTTCACGAGGCGTATCGCTCTTTTCTCTCGCTTGTTAGGCGGTGCTGGACGCGAATGCGGAGGAACCTTGATTGAACAAGGCTATGCGCTATTCGGTGTGGAGTAGTGTTTCGTGTTGAACGCACCGGCGTCTTCGTTAAAGCGCGGGGTAAAAAGATCAAAGGAGCGATAGAATGATCCAAGCGGTCTCCGATCGGTTGATAACCTGTCCTTGACGGATAGGAGAGAGGGGTAGGGCGTGGAGTGATGACCCGAGAGAAAAGGTAAAGGATGACGAGCAGGAGCTAGAAGTTGTTTGACTCGGGCGATGATCTTCCTGCAGACTGTCAAAGGAGTGAGGCTGATGAGTCAGTTAAGCCGGCACCGATGAGTCTAGCGGCATGTCGCGTTGGGAATAGGTGATGCCAAAGCCGTGCCGAGGAATGGATCACCAGAGTTGGAAACATGTGATGAAAGCGGAGCGTACGGGGGAATTGGTTGATCATTGAGAAAGGGAAGGAAAGGACTGCGCCTCACTCATCAATGTGCAAGGTCAAAGGAGTCACAACGAAAGAAGAAAGGAAAGGAGGTATCGGGGAAGACTGCATAGATGGCCTTGGCAGGTACCGAAGGGTGGGCAAGCTCTCAAAGATCTCACAAAGTGAGATAGAAGTAGGAGGGATCATGAGCGTTGACGACTCACCTGAGGAAGCCCTTGATAGAGCACCGATGTCCTTTCCTACGTCTTCTGCGTCAAACAGCCATTCCGAGTTGGAGACGCAGGAGCCGAGTGATGAGCCCTTGCTGCGTGTTTTGGCGCTTTTGTGTGTCCAACTGGCGATGTCGAAAGGGAGTGACAGATAGTGACCGAGCTCGACTTGACGTACGAGATAGATTTATGTGACGACGAAGTTGGAGCGATGAGTGATAGATGATGACGAGGAATCGAGGAATGATCTGTGCTGAGAGATCGATGGAATGGGATGAGATGTGATGGTGAACCGTATCGTATCGTTCGACGACCAGAGCAGTGTCGGAAAAGTCAGGGTAAGGGCAGGAAGCTATCGATCAGACCAGGGGGGGTGGATGGGATGAGACTAATTTGGTTATCCAAGGGTATCGACAAGACCAGTATTAGCCTCTCTGTCGTTCTCTCCCTTTGATCTCGACATGAACTCTTAATCGACAAGACAGACCTGGGATCAAAATAATGAGATTCGATAGGCTATGATGCGATGTGGTTTCTGCAAGGGCATCGATGGGGGGAAGACGTGTTC
Organism: Kwoniella sp. CBS 9459; assembly: GCA_036428585.1. Classification (NCBI taxonomy): domain Eukaryota; kingdom Fungi; phylum Basidiomycota; class Tremellomycetes; order Tremellales; family Cryptococcaceae; genus Kwoniella; species Kwoniella sp. CBS 9459. The sequence continues at coordinate 302,290 of CP144069.1, forward strand.
TTGGTGGGTATGGGTATACAAAGTGTACATGAGACGTAAGAGGGGCAAGGTGAGACAGAGAAAGTCATCACACCGGAACATGAGACATGAAAGGCGTGGGAACGGGTGCTGATGTGCTGATGGTTCATGAGGTGAGATGAGGATTCCAACTGGCACCAGATCGAATTGTGGCATGTCCAACCAGGCTGGCTGGTCAACGTATGAGATCATAACAAAGCGACAGACATCATGACGGACACGCACGCAACACAGCACAGCACAGCACAACTCACCGTATGTCGTCTCTACAGTCTCTCAACCCAATGTATTCCCTTTTCCACCGCTTGCTCAAAGCATTATCGACTGCTTCACGACCGTTAATACTGCTTTGATAGAAAGACAACGGTATATATCCCAACCGATCAAAGACCACTCACTACCAGTCGGGTCGGCGGATCACGAAATTCAACCGTCGATGACTACTGAGCCGAAGGGATGAGTCTCAAGTCAAGGTGTATATGGAAGATGGGAGTTGAACGATGGCGGCCCACGCTCGCCAAGCCAAAGCGTTCCAAGTTAATCGTTCCCGCTGGACGAGTGCGGTGGAGGCGTTACGGAACTCGAAACCTCGAATAACGGACGTCTTGAACTTTGCGCTCTTTCCTTGATTTCTTTTTTTTCTGGTTGATCTTGCGCGTCGTAAGTGATGCGCGCCCTCGTACGTTTTATTGTGTATGTAATGATGAGCGAGGCGATACACTAGTGATTCTTCCTTTCGTGTGCCGGTCTTTGCTACTCTATCTGAATCATCAACGGTATGATAGATGGCGATAAAGTTAAGCGTTTCGATTGAAATTACAGCTGGTGTGTTTTCGATGTTTCGGGTTGAATTATTGTACTACTACTATTATATGATATGGTCTAATGAGCGTAGTTGGTAGAGGTGACTGATGAGATGAGATGACGAAAGAATTGAAGTTAACCACGATACAGAGGTAGAGTTGTGTGTGTTGATGGTTGTTCATAGTTTGTTTCGCCGATCAGATGAGACTAGCTAGGAGAGCGAGTGGTGATGGTGAGCTGAGCCGAACAAGTGGTACAGGGGTAAGTGACTTGGGGCGGATATGTCAAGTGAACAAGGAGCGATGTGAAGATGATGATGTATGTATGTTGATGTTGATGTTGATGGTTCGAGATGGATGATATTGGACGGACAGGACAGTTTAAAGCGGGCCTGTGCGAGTAATCGTTCAGGAAGAAGTGTGACAAGCCGGGCGCCGCATACCCCGCCTTCCGATGTATCGATGATGCCGCTTGGATCAGATGTACCAAACGTTCTTGAGGAAAGTAGATAGCTGCGGTATCTTAAGTGAACGGTTCATGGACATGGATAAGACCAATTTATCCAGCAGGATCCAGTGTGCCATGCATTGCTTTGCATTGCATTGCTATTGCAGTCGCAGATTGATGCCTTTGTTTTCGTTAGTGTGATTCCCACCAAGCCAAGCACACCTGTGCTATCCTATGCTATCCTGTCAACAAAATTCCCAGGCAAGACTGCAAGACCGACAACGGCAAGTCTAACGGCAACGAACGATCGAACAGCCCCTACTACGGCCTTTACCTTAGGGATCAGGAAGAGGGAGAAAACGTTTTACAGGACGTCTCGTGTCGTACCTGAATGATCATAGGGCAGCAGCACAGAAACACGGAAGCACAGACCCCGCGCCCGGCGCCCTTGCTAGCCTTTTCCACCTCGGCAACGGCATCACTTCGACCGGGAGATACGTCATCATACACCCCCCGCAGAACGTAATTCCCCTGATTTTGTGATCTTCCCTCTACGAGAGTTCAGGGGCTGTATAGCTGCACCGCTGCTGTCCCGGGTGAAAATGTATCGAAGCTCGTCTTGCGGGAATGCACTTAGCTCTGTTAGAAGGACCATGTGTCCTGATATCGTGCAACTAATGACGAGATGATACGGTATGATGCAGGGGCGCTTCAAATGCCCGCTTCTTCTTTCAATTTTTGAACCTGCAGGCGTGCAGGGGGATGGTTATCACAGTAGAAGGTATGAAACGTTTCCAGCGTACATTACGGTAATGTTAGCGCGCTGCTCTGTCTTGGCTCGCCGCTGGCTAACGCTAACGAGCAAGCATGTAAGCATCTACTGTAGGTGCGGAAGTCTTCCCACTATAAGGTAAAAGGCACACCAAGTGATATCTAGGATTCTTAGTCGTTCGCAGTGTGAGTGTCAAACCTTATGGCTCGGCACCAGAACCGAGATATAGCATGGCATACTTTGGCGGTGCATAGCTGATCTCCTTCCGTCACCCGTAAGCAACAGCCGCAGACAATCAATTCAACCGTCTCGACTCAGACTGAGCGATTTGATCACCACATATAGAAAACATAGTCGACATAGACATAGCATGGATGTCACCAGATTATAACATTCGTATACGCGTATATAAAGAATCTTCACACGCGATACCTGATAGTAGACTATGCTTGTCCAGATGGACACTAGGAGCAAGTGGCGTTCAGACTTTCGCTCACCCGTTCACCTTATCACCTCGTTAGGCCGAGATCGGCCCCAGCGCTGGTGCTGCTCCTGCTCCTGGTGCGGCGGATCCCGACGCACTCGGTACTCGTACTGTCGTCGTCACGCTCGCTGATTGAGGTGCAGCAGAGGAGGTCCCATTGACCGTTCCTATTTGCCCCTGATGAGCACTCTGAGATCCCTTCACAGCCGATTTTGACGAAACCTTCCTATCTCTCCCACCAGCACCGACACCGGAAGCCCGCTTCTTATCCCTGAAGATATCCTTCAAGACCTCCTTCACATCGACTTCGCCTCCGTGACCTCTTCCACCACCACCACCACCAATACCAGCACCTCCAGCAGCTCCATGTGTGCCGAGGCCTTTCTGCAAAGCTAGGGAGAGGTTGTGGTGGTCTTCCGGTGTCATTGACGATATCATCGACGGTGCGCCTGAGATCGGGTTGATATCTTCTGATCGACCGCCTGTGCCCATAGAAAGATACGTTAGCGTGTGACACCCGCTACGACGGGGTTAGGGTGACCTAAGCCATGCTCACCCAAAGCTTCCCTGAGATCTTCAACATCGATGCCCCTCGCGGCCGAGCCAGGTCGAGCCCCGAAACTCTGCAACGACCCGTTATTCATGCTCATCAGGACATTGGCGATGTCGTTGGTTGCATCATGGTCTACCGGCTTGACGTGTGCCGAAGAGAATCGCTCGACAGCTGCAAGTGTCAGGGAGGGGTATGAGGAGTCAGTGACGTTCCCGGATGATATCCATATATGTCGGCATCGAACATATCACTTTGCGATCGAGCAGACAAGCACTACCTCTCCCTCCCCACAACGGGAGTGAGAAAAGCAAGGAACAGGTTCGAGTCACTCACAATCTTTGATTGCATTCTCAATGGTCCATCCAATACTCAAACGCTTCACAAGAGCTCCAGCATCCCTCCCAGTAGCGTTCTGGACACCATCGCTGTGGGCCAGCGAGCTGATCAAGATCTCGGGATCAAGGAGAGGTTTTGACGTAGCCGACGATTCGCCTTCAATCACGTGCGGGACGAAGGAGATTGCCGTCTCGGGAATTTCCAGAGTTGGTGAGGGGGTGTAGGGCGGAAGGAGGGGGATGACATATGGTTCTGGTAGCGACAGAAGGGTCTACGGGAGATACAGCAACAGCGTCAGCCATTCCGGAGACCAGACAAACGCTGCGCAATCGCTCGCTCGGAAGCATCGGAACGGGAGAGGTGTCTTGTGTCGTAAGAGATGTGACCATCCCACTCACCTTGTTTGCTAACTCGTCCACCTCTCTCGCGTCCCATCTCTCACCGATTCTCCTCCAGACCAGACAGACCAGCTCTCGAATTGCCCTCTTCCTTTCGAGCACCCAGGCACCCTGTCGTCCATCACCCGGTCTTCTGACCAGCTCGTTGCCCGCATCTTTGTCCAGGGCCAAAAGCATCGGTACACCCGTCATCAGAGCTGCCGGAGGAACGAGCGTGTACAGCTCGTCGAGGACTTTCAAGGCCGCCGCAAAGTCGAGTGGGGTGGCGACATTGTCAAAAGAAGAAAGATTGACGTAGCTCTGAAGTCTGTTTAGAGGCAACGATGGTCTTCGAGCCGGTCGGGAGTTTTTGCGTGGCGGTGTGGAGGTTCCATTGGTCGGAGGGGTGGATGAGGGTGTAGGCGAGGTCAGGTTGAACGATACGCCCTTTTCTTTGTCCCCTTTACCGCTCACACTTCCATGTCGGCTTTCTCTTCCGCTCTCACCCCCACCGAGATCCCCGTTGGCCAAGCCGGATCGACCGGAACCACCGGTCATAGCAGAGACGGGCTGTTCAGCAATACCGTTGTCCCCCCCTTTGCTCACATCAGGACTAGGGGCAGAAGTCGAATTCCTGACGGACGTGTCATCAGATACGCCGGCGGTGAGGCAATTGGACATGACAAGGGTGTATATGGCCGCGTGGAGGGCGTTGCAGAATCGATAGGTAGCAGCGTCCGCTGATGAGCCCGGTCGTTTGTACGAGCCCGGTCGACCAGGCACTGAGCCTCTCGGCATCTCAGTCTCGAGGAAGAGCAACAAGGCTCTAGCATAGATGGATCGGACGGCGTAGTCTGCTTCGCAGAGCAGAGGAAGGGTCTCCTGCCATACCTCGGGAGCGATGGGGTTCCGTCTGTTATTCTTCGGTCGAGGCACATCGAAGGGTGTATCCACTGCGGGTCCCTTTCCTTTATCTATGCTAATTCTTGGAGACTCGGCGATGCTGCCGCTACCGTTACCGTTACCATTACTATTACCGTTGGCCGTAACCTTGGATCTTGCTTCCTCGTCCGCTTGATCAGCAACGACCATCACACCAATCATACACTGTATGAGTACCCTAATGATCTCTGGGCGGGATTTATCGGTCAAAGATAATTCGGCGATTCGCGTTGACAATTCTTCAATGATATCGTTGATCTGGTCGGCATAGTAGATGTGTGTACCGAGCGATGCGACGCACTGCACCAACGGCGGTAATAGCGGATCCCGCTCGTCATGCCTTATGCGCCGGGTGATGAGCGACACGAGATTACCCAGAAGATCTGAGATGCCGAGTCCGATGAGTGAGGTGGTCGAGTTGAGGATGGTGGTGATCATCGCCAAAGCAGAGGTATGCTTTGTCGTAGGTGGTTGCCCGGTAGCGACAGCGCGGTCATCTTGATGATCATCCACGAGGCCTTCAACCAGTCGAGTGGGTACGACAAAACGGTATTGGAGTGTGATCCAAGCTGTCAATCTCTCCGCCAACCAACAACACCTCTCTACATCTGCCCAGTATCCGTACTTGTCCAAGAAACTGCCGATGTGGTCAATGATGATCGTCGCTTGAGCGACTTTACATTGCCCGATCAACGAATGGAACGATCGAAGCGAGGCGGACAAGACATCTTTTGTTGATGGGCCTTTCTCACCGGGGATATGAGCGTGGAGTGACGGGGCTCTTCTGTCGTTTATGGGTCTCCTCGCGGAAAACTCTGAGAAGAAGGGAGAGGGCGAGGCGTCCATCTCAATCTTGGCTGTCTCGAACTTCATATCGCTCATCGAAGTTTGTGATGTGTTGTCAAAAATGTTGAGAAGCAGCGGCGGAAGGATGCAAGTGACTTGTTTGGGGAACTCTCCTGTCGAAGCGAAGATGGCGTCCGACGTCGATGCACCGTTGATAGCTGCCAACGCTATGAGTCGAGTCCTATTTTGGTTCTCCATATCGCCTGGGCCAGGTTGTGATTCTGCCTTCTCGGATTGTATCTGGGTCTGGGTCTGAGATGTCGTCTCCTTGTAGATGGCCATATTGCCGAATTTTCTCAGGATGTCAATATACGTACGAGTCATACCTTCATCGACGCCTATACTCGCCCCGTCCGTATACGTCGTGAAAGCGATGAACGCCGCCGCTGCCCGTCCAATGACTTCCAGATCCATCCCTCCTCTCTGGTACACTTTGACATCGAGGCACGTGGAGATGATCTTGAGTGCCGAGCGACCGAAGAGGGGTATATCGCGCTTACATTCAGTCAAGAGCGCTCTGAGAATCGCTAGCGAGATTAGCAGGCTCGCGCGGTACTTTGGATATCCGCCCGTCGAGCGGGTCGCTTCTTTGTTGACCCGTGTCTCGAGCTCTTCCCCTATTTTGGCAAGCTTGGACGGCTTGTTCGTCGCAAAGTAGGTGAGCTTGGAGAGGTCTTGCGACAGTGGTCGGTAGTCCGGTCCGGCGGTCAAAAGAGCCTTGGACGGTGGATAGCAGGCATTGAGGTTGGCTACCTCGGGCTGGAGGTTGGTGCATGGGATGCAGCCCATGGCGCTACGTATTGAAGAATGGAGGTAATGTAGTGTGCGAGGTGATCACCGAAAAGCCTGGTGGATATCGAGCGTAGTGTAAGTTGAGTGTAAAGCCAAAGTCGATTTTTACGAGCGAGAGCTTCTTATGCGAGCTTGCAAGACGATATCGGTGAAGGACGTCGATTCTCGATTTTACAATTGCCGTCGCGGTAGAGGATGCTGAAATTTCTTACAGCTCCTTTGGCAAAGGGTACAGGGATGTTTGTGTATCAAAGGGAGAGGAGAGAGAGGAGGGACCGCTAGAATGGTGCTATATTATCTGACTGAGCTGATTGGGTGGGAAGAAGAAGAATATCCAGCTAATCAGATAGATACATACACAGTTATCGGTTGTGAGGCAGAATATGATGAGTCGGTCCGAACTCGAATTGCAATGTTACACAAATATTAGGGATGATCCATGATTCATGATGATCTACCGCGACAAGAAGAGGTGAGGTGATGGTGAGGTACGGTGAGGTGAGGGAGGTGAGGTGAGTGCCGTGCCAAGTAAGTTATCGCATAATAGCTGATTAAACCCTGAGAATGGCTGCAATACTGCCTCCTTAACTGCCCGGAGGCCGACATGTGCATGTATGCATGCATGTATGCGTACATGGGTATACAGTACTCGAGTATATCGTTCCATTCAACTCTATGCTTCCTGAGTTCCTCCCTCATCCGCACAAGTTTCGTCCCACACACACGTGTCGTAGCCGTAGCCGTGGTCGCCGGTCATGTGCAGGCATACGAACGGTCGCGAGCAGGTCAACGCTCATTCTGCACGACACCGGTACGGCACGTTTTACGTCCGTCGTTTCGCCGGCGGCCAGCCCGTTGGCATCATTGAAGATGTGCTTGTCACCATCAATTATGATGCCAGTGCAAAAGTACAAGCTACGAATCTCTCCTCCAGACTTGTCTATACTGTATCTATATGTTAATGCAGATTATGCTTCTCTGAACCCATCTGAAAAGATATCTTTCCGTACCCCGTTCCGTCTGTATGCTATCTGCAACAATTCCTCAGACTCCAAGCAACAAGGTCGAGCACGGGGAGAGCAGATTTTGACCCCTCGCGCCCCCGCGACGCTCAGCACCATGTCCACATCTGCCCATCTATCAGCTCTCCGCCTTCTTTGCTGTCATCGGCACCGTCTGGCGGGCCGTACCAAGCCACACCTAGCAAATGGCCGTCGATCTCCTGCCTCCTACCCAGATCCACAATCTCCCTCTGAGCCTTCCAAGCTTCCCTCAATGCCTTATCAGCGTCGGTCCCTTCTTTGAGATCCCACACCCATCCTTCCTTTTGGCCTGCTTTCGCGCCCAGCTGATCCAGCAGGTTGAGTAGAGTCGGTAGGTCGTTCGGCGAGAGGTCATGGATGAGAGTGATCAATAACCTGGGGCCGATGGACATGAGTCCCAAGGAGAATAAGACGATGGTCTCGGTTCCGGCCTCTTCCCCGTTGGATGGATTGCGGGACTGATCGTGACCCGGAGTGAACTTCACACCGACAGGTTCTGGATCAAGTCCCTCAGGAGCACGTCGAGTCCACGTGCCTTTGGCTGGGACGTAAGAGAGTGTCCCTTCTGATGCCGGGTCAGTCATAAATACTGCTCGGTCCGTCGTGACAATCTTCTCAAGCTTCTTCCGCGCAATCGCGGACAGCTGCTGTCCAACAGAGGGCAGGTCGGACAGATAGATCCAGCGCCAGCCTTCTGGTAATTGGACAGCACCAGAAGCGGCCGAGGACGACGAAGGAGGAGGAGGATTGAGCTTCCAAGCTAATTCTTGGACTTGCGCATCGTCCACTACCCACCCTTTGCGACCGAGGGTAGGGGCACATTTCGCATAAAAGGTAGAACCGACGTCCGACCAGAGTATCGAGCCGATACCTCGGGGCAGAGATGGTAAGGTCGTACTACCTGCTGTAGGCGGTGGAGAGGGTAAGCTGGGTGTGCCGGTAGTCGGAGGAGGGAAGGACCCGGGGGATAGCTGATGATGAAGGAGCGAGAGGAGACGGGTCGCATATCCGTTCTCTGTAGAAGCGATATCACTGGAGTCAGTGCTATTAACGGTTCTTTTCCGGTCAATTGTAAGCCGGCGAATCAAACTGCTGGTTAGAGGGAATACTTCAGAAGGTGAAGGAAGCGTATACATCTGTATTGAAGAGATACTCACTCAGGTGCTGCTTTGGGGTCACGACAGAAGCAATACCATATACATAGGTGTTCTCGACGGTGTTCGAGCCCTTGTGTTTGACGAAACCTTTGCGAGTGTATCTATATGATGATAGGCAAACAATGTATATCTGGAATCAGCATTAGGGATCGAAGTGGTCCGACTGAAATCAATGAACTTACGTTTCACACCCTGCGTAGATCTCGCCCTCGGGATCATCTCTCTTCACGAGCGCCCTGTAGAACAAGAACGATCAGCGTCTATGAGCAATCTGTGAATACTCGAACGGACCTATCTGTCCATGCTCAAAAAGCATGAGCGCGCCACACAAGTATCCATGATCTCGTTGTAGCATGAGTCGGTATTGCCGCTTCCAAACCGGACTCACCAGGTGATCAGTTTCCCGTCTTTACCCCATTCTGATCGTCTGTCCCTCTTATACACCTCGACGTATTGCTACGATCGTTTGGACACAGGGGAGAGGAGTGCAGCGATTCCATCAGTATCGTTGGAACGATGCGCGAGCGATAGCGAACTTGAGCTTCAGTATCCGTCCATGAAAGGGCAGATATCGGTAGGCAGTCCTAGCGAGAGGGAGACTGGGCTTGGCTTCTGCACCGCGCAGGCAGAAGCAGAAGCAGAAGCAGAAGCAGAGGCAAGAACAGCGAGGTTCACAGCGCATAGCTCACAGCGCGCACTCACGTCGAGAGTCATGTCCTTCCTCCAGTGTACGAAGCCAGCTTTGGCATGCTGAGACTGCTGCTCTTCGTTGGCAGCTACGATGATGAAGTTGTCCAGGCTGGCTCGGTTTTCGAGGGGCATGGTGAAGTGTATGTTCAGAGGCAGACGACGTGATATCGGCAATCAGTATCTACGTTTCGTAGGTGTCCTTGTCGCGCGGCGGCGCACGGAAGAGATAAGAATTGTTCAACGCGATGAACATGACTTACTGTACATGACTTACTGTACATGACTTGACCACGGCGCAACAATCTCATCCGATCGGTGCGCCATGCCAAGCGCGCACCTGCGGATTCTCGACTAACGTTTACCACGCAAGACCAACGTGGATAGCTATTTCGGCTAATAGTTCGGCTTAAGCCGTGTTTCAATTGGGCGAGGATTTCGGCAAATATGTGGAGCACCCGTTCTGTGGGGGGACAAACAGCAACTTAGTGGGCCTGGAGTGGGAGAGGGGAGAGGACGATCACTTGATATCGTGAGATGACGTTACTTCTGCCACTGTACAGCGTTGTGTTTGTCTCCTCGGCGGTCTAGGGCAGAGCAGAGCAAGCATGCTGTATAACCTTGTTTTCGGCGTGATCACTTAACACGTATAATACCAACTCTTGAGACAAGGCCAGACTTGGCTTGGCCTCGGCCTCTGAGCACCGTCTCAGGCTGCGCAAGGAAAGGACCATGTCAGTCCTGCCTGTGGAATGTGTTTGCGCGAATTTATGAGATACAATTGAATACATACGGTGCAGAACGCGTACTCTTAGCGGTAGCGGGAAGCGCCGTCCGTCCCTCGGTCAGTCAGACCAGACTTGATTATCGATCACGCCCAGCGTCGCGGAACGAAGACGACGTACAACGTACGACGCACGGCGTACGGTCTACGAAGCTTTGTCTAGTCTTGTCTTGTCGTGTCTTGTTGTCGTCGTCTTGGCATCGGTTTCGCTAAGATTGGCTCGTGCTCGGCCTATCGGTCAATGGACAACTTCCTACTCATAGAGAGAAAGGTATGCAAAGTCAAGGTACAGACAGGTACGACTCCACATTCCAGTCCAGTCCCCCTCCCCATCACACCATTCAAACGCGGTACGAGCGAACCTTAAGTTGCTGAGTGCTGAGTAGAGTACGCCGTGTACGTACAGTGCACTTTGCAGGTTTTTCTATTGTTTGTCCACTTCGTATGAGTACATGGCAGAGCATAGCTTTGCGATTGTATCTGTATCTGTATCACGGTCAACCCAGCTGTGCAATTGTATTTTATCATATATATAAGCCGCAGATACTAGTAGTGTATAATATCTTTCTTCCCCCAACCCATTCTTTCTATATTCCTTGTAACTCACACATCTTACATTTCACCTCACGAGCTAGCGACTAAGACCTATCCGCCTATCGCTCGCAGTCCCTATCCCCTGGTCCATCAGCGGGACCCCTACTACCCCCACATCTATCTCTTCTTCCCAAAGGACCCCTCGTTACGCAGCCAGCGTCAACCGACACACCCTTGTTCCATTGCCAAGCGGCGAACCAAACAATCCACTCCGCATCCCCGGAACCTACCGGGTCCTTTCGCCCCTCCTTCACGTCCCTTTACTTCTCTCTGCCAAAGGAGGAGCGTGCTTCCGACGTCATCGACACACCCAGGCGGGCGGACTATACAAGAATCCTCGTCCTCGTTGTCGTACTCGAACCGCGTCGTAATCGTCAATCAAAGCAGCGACGACTGCCTCGGACGCAGTTGAGCAAACGTATCAAGACCGACCCGCTCAAATCTCATACTCCATATCAAACGAAAGTCGAGACCACCGCAACCGCCCAAGACCTCGTTGTTCCTCCTCACCCAAACCCTGCGTATCTTATATATCGGCAGCAGAATCAACGCCTAGCGCCCAGCGTCCACCAGCCTAGAGTCAAACATACGAAGATGAAACCCTCTCCCACTCTCATACCGCGATTGACCACTCCCCTTCTCCGACATACCCCTACCCCTACCCCTGCCACCATTCCGGCCGCGGCACTTCTATACCCCACCTACACCTCCCCTTCGTCCACGAACCTCGGCTACGGTGTCGGTCCCGGTGTCAGCAAGAGAACAAGTATAGGCCAGGATCAACCTTACGCCCACGAGCTCGAGCTCTACTCGTCGAGGGGGAGGGGCGGCCGAAATAATGGTCATCATAATGGGCAGCGACATCGATATCGATACCGAGATCGAGATGGAGATGTCGTTGATCAGGGATGGGGCGACTGGTGGGTGTCTAGTCGGTCTGGAGCAAGTATTTCCGGTCAACAAGCGCAAGGTCGGCCCTGGTCCAAGGTGAGTGATGACCGGCGCAATGACACATACTGTACAGACGGATTTGTCAAAACATCCTCTTCTTTCCTCCGGCTCTTTATCTCTACGCTTTCCGCATACGAGCTCGCCCGCTGACTTCTCAATTCGATGATCCACATTATCAGACACCGATTTCCACCATTCAAGAAAGACACATCCAGTCGATACGACCTCAGACCCCTACCCCTAGCCCTGTCTCCAAATTGTCAATAGCCAATTCAAAGTCCACCGCTCTACCTGCACCAATGCACGCGGTACAACAGACCCAATCCATATCAAATCGACCGAAAGGCACCACGAGTAGTGGACGACGACCTCCCAGCAAGACGCAAGGCACGCAGTCCAAGTTCAAAGGCCAAGATAGGGACAATGAAGGCGATGATCATGACCATGGTCATGGACCGCCTCCGCCACCCACGATAGCGTGGAACGATTATCTGAGTATGGTATGATCTTGCTATAGCTTCGTTTCGTGATTTAGATTCACTGATTTAGATTCACCACCTTCCTCCCTGAGTTCCCTTTCCAAGCACCCTCACTCATACATATATGTACACGGCGCACACACTCACATACGTTGTTCTGTCTCATACACGTGTCCGTCGTTCGGTGTAATCATTGTTCAGTCCGATTCCACCAATTCCTCTCATCTGTTCATATCAATAGTTTGGCTTGTTGTTGTTCTTTGTTACCGCGCTTCGTTGTTCCAGTATTGAATTGAAAAGTACATGTTACAATGCATGACATGAGATCCGTACCACCAACCACAGGTATCTTTTAAGAAACTTGTCGTTCGTCCGCCAGATACAAGGTGGAATGAACAAGTCTACTATATGCTTGGTATATGATGAAGAAGAAGAAGAAGGAAGTAGACTTAGCTATCCTATCGGGCCAAAGCGAACCAAACTAATCTCAAAGCTCAAACGTTCAGAACCAAATCAATGCGTAAGTATATGCTTTGCGCGCTTAAGCCGCCAGACCGAACCTCCTCAAGATCTCCTTGCCCAATCGTTTTCGCTCGGCAGCGGCACCGTCGTCGCCGCTCATGATGGACTTGTTCTCGATCGCCCGCCGGCCCAAGTAAGGCATCACTTCAGAGAGCTTGCCGTAGGCCATGTACTTGGTAGCAACGGGTCGAGCGTCGGCGACAAAGGTTTGGGCCATCTTGTCTGTCAGGTCGTCCTTCATGCCTATTAGGACGATAGGCAAATATCGAGTCCAATTAGCGACATGATCTCGTCTTTCCCCGGTGAAGTAAACGAACAGGAATACTACTAACCGAGCAACTGAGCAACGCCAATCTTGCCAACAACATCAGACCTCAGCTTGACTCGGCCATCCTCGGCTTCCTCGGCGAGTCCGGTAGCCTTGAGCTTCTCGACCAAGAGATCGCAAGATCCGGGGTTGTGGGTACCGAAGATGACCGAGAGGGCAAGCTCGGGCTTGTCGCCCGAGAGCTGGGCAGCGAGGGCGCTAATGATCTTGTCAAGCGAAGCATTGTAAGCACCATCGGTGGTGTTTTTGCTACACAGAGTCACCCGTATCAGCCGTGGGTTCTTCTGATTCTTTGTGAGTTTATTGTTATTGAGAGGCAGAGAGCACTGTCACTCACTCGATCCAGATGGGGTCAGCACCAGCTCGGCCCTCGGAAATCCATTTCTTCCTCTCGTACTGGAAGTAAGCACCTCGGACGAGCTTGACACCAAGCGCGTAGCCGTTGGCCTCGGCGTGCTTGATGGAGGCGGCAAGGTGAGCAGGCTGTCGAGTCAAGTAGGATTGGTAGGTACCGCTACATGAGTGCAAGAAGACCTGCAGTTAGCTTGTGATACCTTGAACTCCAAGGGGGCTTTGATAGAGAGACTCACTAGATGAGAGGTCCAACCCAAGGGGTAGTGGTGTCGCCCTTGGCAGGGGGCTTGTTGAACTCCTCAGAAAGAAGAAGGGTATAGGCGTCCAAAGCAGGCTGGACCCAAGTGTATTCGGCGTCCACAAGAAGGGGAATACTATCGCCACGGCCGGGTATACATCGTATCAGCTACATTGTCGCCCATCTTTCGACGAACAAAGCAAACATGTCAGACTCACCCGTTCTCGCGAGCCTTGTTACCGATGATCTTGAGCTTATCCCAAAGCTTGGACAGCTCTTCCATATCACCGGCTCTCATACCTTCGTCGGTCTCGAGCACACCCATGTTGGTGAGCATGCCGCTCAGTTTGAGCAGTTCCTTGCCGTCGGCAGAGTCGGGCATTCGGGCGATGATCTTGGCGTCTTCCGACTGAGGCGTACCGGGGTAAGGCACGTGGGCGGTGCCGGCGCCGTTGCTGGGGATGGTGAGTTGAGCGAGAGGTCGGAATCGGAGGAGGGTGTAAGAAGCTCGTTGGAGGACTCCAAAGTCAATGAGACCGGTCTAGAGAGAAGAATGCAAGGGGCGATCGGTCAATCATTCACATCGATTATATCAGTGCGGTTGTCGCCCGTACTCACCACCTTGAGCGCAAAGCTGGTAGAGCCCCTCTCCTCCGCTTTCAAGCCCCTCTCGTACGCTCCAGCCTGCTCAAGCGCCCTGATCACTTCGTCGAATCGAGCCTCTCGAGCCTTCTCCTCGAGGTCGACCGCAGAATCAGCAGCAGCAGCAGTGTCCAGCTCGGCTTCGGCAGAGTAGTTGAGCATGGAAGCGATCGACCTCCTCCGCTGGTCGATCATGACGGGCATGCAGCCCTGGACGGTCTCGCCCGCCGCGAACTGGTAAAAGAATGTCTGTCGGACGATGGCCTCGGTGATCTGTTTCAAGAATGGCACAGGGGAGTGGGTGAGCGCGTGAAGGATCTGCGGGGAGTAGTCGACCAGGTACGGTAGGCAGATGATAGAGTAGACGAGGTACGATCGGAGGAGAGCGCCTGTCGAAGCTGATTCCAGGGAAGTTTTCGGCTTTCCCGCACCTGCCCCACCAGCTATGGGCGGCGAAGGGGTCTCTCCCGCAGGAGCCATGCTGGTGATGTTTGCAAGATCGCGCGGTGAGCTGAGTGTAGCGGATTGCAATTTGGAGTCGGTACCAGAGGTCTTTGCTGACGAGGAAGAGGTGATCCACCGCGAGCACGAGGCTGGGGTGGCTCGCGAGATGAGCTTGGCGCCAGAAGGTGCTCGGTAGACCAGAGCTCGCGGTGCGATGGGCCGCGTCGCTCCTCGCAGAGCCAGGGCAGGTCGAATGGATGACATGGGGTCCGTGTGAGCAGGACTGTGTGAGCAACGAGAAAGGAATGGGTCAGGGCGTATGACACGCTGAGGCTACTGAATGAAAGAGGTCTGTTGATGGTTTGCGGTAGAGATAAGAAGTGTTCGCCGTCAAAACGATATGCTTTACTATAGCTACTGTTAATCGTCCCAAATGATTTGTAAAGGAACTAAGGTAGAGAAAGAAAACGGAAGAGAGCAAGATTCAGATGCGGAATATCTATCCTATATTCTATTCTACTTGAGATTGGAGCGGGTCTGCCTACAGTATACAGTGTAAGTGTTATAAGCGTGTACGGTATTATGGTGAATGGTGAGATTGTCTTGTCTCTGGAAAATTACAGCAGCAAAAGTGGGACCCAAGTGGACACTTCGGTTATCGCGGGTCTGCCAGTCTAAGCGGTCTTTCAAGCCATTGGAGTCCTTGTTTCACCGGGTCCTTTGCAGCAGTAGCCTCATCGGTCATGTGCGATAACATAATTAAGTGCTTGGGCATTCCTTTGTCCGCTTCATTGAGCAACCCAAAGGAACCATACCTACATGCATGCATGCATACATTCGTCTCAAAGAACCTCCGGTGTCCGCGCTGTTCCTCGGTGAATGCTAATTAATGCTGATGCTGATGTTTGGCGACGTCTCCAGAAAATTTCTATTCAAGCGGCGACACAACATCACACATCGTGTACAGTAATCACGACGTCGATCCTTCGTCCGTCATACCGGCCGGCGGCAATCCCGATACTGATACTGGTAACTCTTTATGCCACCCTGAACATTTTCGGCAGTAGCGATGGATTGCAACGTTGCGACCAAAATTTACATGTACAGCATGCGTAAGCGTAAAGTGAGAAAGCGGAGATGCCCGAGCGGGACCGTGGACAGGGCACAGGGCGCAGGCACCGTGGATTGGCATGCTTGGGCAGGGTTGAAGCATTGGAAACAGAAGGGTCAAGGGAGAATAAACGACACGGCAGTACCGATTACTTTCTCTGTCTTGGCTGAGGACTGGGGGCTCAGCAAGGAACATGGCATCCCGGAGAAGGAGGATTACGGAGTTTAGATCGGGGTATGTTCATGTATATATGTCCGCCTCGCAACGACTGGCAGTGTTCGCTTGTGAGTTCCGGGAACACATCCTGTACCAGTGCTTTATAGACATATAGACCGTGCATCTCGATCTTGCTATGAGATCGATGCGACGTATACGTGGCCAACAAGCTATCACTCTTGTCAGATCCTGAGGGGTACTTGAGGAAGCGCGCGTAAGGAATGGACAGGAGCGGTACCTTAGCTCTTGAGTGGCCGAGCCATCGTTCTGCGTACGTTAAGACGCCGGAGCACAGACCTGGACGAATCATACCTCCGCCCGATCCCATCAGATGAGGTACGAGTACAGTACGTTCGTTCCGTTGGCGAAGTTCTCCGACATCAATATGCATCAGCTCGGCCCTCTATTTGATGAATCTGACCTGTACACTAAGACGAACCGGGCCTGTGCTGGGGTGGAAGTGGGGGTACAGTAGGCCCGAGAGATGTGAAAGAACCAACATAATATAGATAAGCATAATGCTGCAGCTAGGAACAGTACGACAGACAACAAAACGCTGTGATGTGACACGACACGCTATTATCAATTCTGTCCTCTTTACTCCTGTTGGGCATAGAGTAGAACGACATCTGAGCATGAGGGCAAAGGCAAAGGCAAAAAGAATCCGGAATTGGAGCCGCTATCGAGGCATGGATGTGCGATCGCTACCCGCTTCACTCCGCGCTGTACAGTCTCAAGCTTGAGCAATGTTATACACTAAGCATGGCTACAATGCGTTTGATACATTGCTTTACGCGACGTGATAGTGTACTGTACATGCGTCAGGTCATACATATATCGATAACAGATTGTGTGAAAACATGCTATGCCATTACTTTGACATTCCGACAGGCCACGGCTCTGTTACACATTAAAGTCGTGCGTCGTGCCACATAGTACAATTGAGAGTTCGCCAGGTCATACACTGAATATTTGACACTTCGGTCCGTAAGTCTCGTACTGCACCACATCAATGGTTAATGGCTTCCAGACTTGAGTGACTGTTGATCGTCATCGTTCTCGGTGAGGCTGCGAGAAGTCGAATTTCCCCCTTTTCTCCCCGTCGCTCAGCCTATCAGATATCGAATGGCAACGGAGTAGGTGTGCCCTGTCTGTCCCTGTCCTCCACGTCTTCCTCTTCCTCCTCGTCCTCGTCGTCCACATCGCGATCTTCGTTGAAAAGCTCGTTCTCAAATCTCGCTCGCGCCGGAGAATCGGGCGTAGGAGGCACACCTTCATCTCTCTTCCCGGGATTGCCGTTGTCCTTCTGGGACCGCTTGTTTGTCTTTCGTGCTTTAGTAGGGGTGACGAGCGATGGGTCAACTCCAGCGGCGTCTTCTTCGGCCTTCCGTTTCTTCGGTGTCGATGTTCGAATGGGACCTGGTCTTTCCATTGATTCAGGCGTAGGCGGGAAGACGACTTCGCTTGCATCCTTCTTGGTCCTTGGAGCGGTTCCTTTCTTCGGCGTTGATGGCTCAATCAGGGTAGCCTGGTTAGGCTCTACGGTGTCGAGATGCTTGACGATGAACTCTTGAATGTCACCCTGGACGAAGTAATCGAAGACCCCTTTCCATTCCGCCGGTTTCGCTGGAGGCTCATCGTTGACATACACCACGCTGCCTCCCACCTTTTTCCCTCTCTTCTTGGCCAACTTTGAATGGATCACCTTGCTCATCTCCTTCACGATCCTCTTCACCCCCGGCACGCTCAGACTCGTACCGACGACCAGCAAGGCATCGACACTCTTCAGATCTCGCTCGACCGCTTGACCTATCAGTTCGCCTTGAGGGTGTTCCTCACCGTATAGCACGACACTGGGTCGCAATTGGCCGGATTTGCGAGGTCGTTCCGATAGAGCCGATCGGATTGTCCGATCGAGTTGACATGTCGGACAAGGGATTGCGTCGGGTGGTAGAGGAATGTGGGATGCCAGAGGAACTAGGGTGTGGCATAATGTGCAATGAAGGGTGGACAGTAGACCATGTAAGGGTATGACAGTGGGTTCAGTTATAGAGGTCGAAGAGCCCACGGGCTGTAGAAGTTGGGGATCCAGCAAATCGGTCTGAAATCCTGTCTCTCCCGTCGTGCTTCTCGATCTCGATTCTGAGCTGACCTCACTTTGATCTTGACCGTTGCTTTTCACACTGGTACTGGCGCCGTTCCGTTTCCGAGGTGACTTGGTTTTCGACTTGGGCAGCGGCATGCCAACCTTCAACCCGACTTTGGACTCGAGATCATCGATATTCTGAGTGTAACACCGTAACAGTTTGCCGGACATTGATAGGGATGAGAGGTATATGTGAAATGGTGTAGGGTCCGCTACAAGGGCTCGCGAGGCGAGCGACGAGATAAGAGCGTTGTGTGCTGCCAGAGTATGGTGTTGCTGCGGAGGGGCTTGTGTCAGCTTGCCGCGATCGATCCACTAAGACAGGGGTACATCGGAGACTCGAGCTCGAGATGAAACGTTCAATCCCAGTCATCTCAAATGATGCTGTGGATAGGTCATCTCAAGCCGTATGGGACGATGCGAAGATGCCCGTCGCTCACCGTCAAACACTTGACATGGAACAAATCCTTGATATCCGGCTCGCTCCTAGCTCTCCCTTTGCCTTTATCCTTCCTTCTCATGGTCGTCGCGGCTGCGGCCCCATCGTCTCCAGCACCTTCCTTGAACAGACCTTTCGCTGATCTGAAATCCGGGATGTTCGCAGCTGTTGACACGCCGGCTCCTATATTCAATGCACAAACGATCAGGACAGGGTGAGATCTGATCAGCTGACCATTCGCATGCATTTCTTTCGAGCTCGATACAACTAACCTGATATGACGACCAGGTTTTTCGCAGTTTTTATCACTGATACCACGTCTCGTAAATCCTCTAGGCGACTCGAGGACGTCTTCGCAAAGTTATGGGATGGACTGGCCTCCCCCTCATGAGCGTTTGACAACAGGGGTATCCGTACCGTCATGGTGCTCGTTTGGTCGATCTTCCTCCACCTCGTTCTCGGACACTTCGTTTACAGAATAGAAATGTCTTTATGGAAAGACCTGGACAGGATACACAAGGACCATAGGGCTTGGGATATGCCGAGCCAGCTCGGGATCCTATCGGCTCCAGTTCAATTGTATTACAGACACGGTGCGAAGAGAATGGAAGAGAGAGAGAGAGAGAGGTGGTGCAGTCATTTTGTTCGTGCAACAAGTATAGGTTGAATGACGCTCGCTGTAACTCAGACGAGCAAGACATTGGCATTCTAGGGCGTGTGGCCTGCAGGGTTTTTTGGCCCGCCACCTGCTTCCGTTGGAAATGCAAACGTTACAGCGGGGTTTCATTAGGAATCCATTAGAAGCTTGAGAGTAACCGGTGGGGTAGGAATCGTATTGAATATTCCTAATGGACCGCTGGGGAAACTCGGGCGCCTAAGCAGGGCGGGTGATGCGGTCATGTCAAGCCAATGGCCGAAGTCGAAGCCTCGAAGCATGGAGACGTGAGCCGCGCACCAATACCCGTTAAAATAAAGTCAAAACAACATATACCATCCCAAGTAACGGGCTCGACTGTTGAAGAGCAACATCGTCAAAACGAAAATCGATACAGCCAAGAGAAGCGCATCATCACTTCAGTCATGTCGACAGCCGTCAACCCTCGTCAGAGTCAGGCGAACAGGCGGAGGAGCTCGAGTGTGACCAACGCGCTTAGGTCAGTTATTGTGTCGCGTTTATACCCCTTACTCACTACTCACGGCTTAGCTGACATAGCTTTGCTTGGACGAGCAGGCAGATCCCCTTAAACCATGAAGGTCAGCCCTCCAGGTGAGTGACCCGGAGTAATAGCACAGCGCAGAAGGTCAGGGGACGTGCTAATACACGTTGATGTTTTCTGAAATAGCAGGACTATTCACGAGACCTCCGAGGTCCAGCCTCTGAGCGGTCGACCGAGGCCCAAGAAGGCAGAACGAGATGCCTTGCCCGAGCTGTATCAATCCGAGGGCTTCTGGAGAGATCTTAAAACGGGACGATGGATGTTGATCCCTTGTGAGTATGACCACGCCTCCCACTGCACTAGACTGCAGCGCACCATCGATAATGTCTCAACGCAGCTGACAACGACAACCGACAATCGGGGTTCAGCGTCTTCACTGGCACTCTTCCTCGTCCCTGTCGTGCTTTACTGGAATCACAAGGTCCTCGTCCAGTATGGCTTGCTCGGAGGCGATACTCCCAACCCGTTTGAGAAACTGCTCTTCCCGTCTGGTCGACTGCCCAACGGCAAATACGAGAAGAGTATCTGGGATCTTACCTTTTGTGCTACATACATCATCTTCTGGTCCTTGTAAGTTTGCCGTTCCTTTTTGAATTTCCCTTCTGTGGCTTTGCCTGCTGCTTGCGTCTTCGAGCGCCGGGTTATAGTCACCTGTCAAGTGGTATAGAGGGTCAAGGCTAACCGGACCAACTGTTTCTCTGACCGCTTTGACCGATGTTTAGTGTCCGTCAGTTCGTTACCATTCATATCCTTCGACCCATGGCCATGGCCCTTGGTATCAAGGGAGGCAAGATTATGCGATTCACTGAGCGTAAGTCCACCTTTTCTGTCGACCTCGATCAGATGTATAGATTCCTCTTCATACAGAGCTGATCACCAAATTGTACTATCCACAGAGGGTTATGCAATCTTCTACTTTGGCATCCTCGGTCCCTGCGGTATTGTGAGTGGACTCGTGGCAGTCCAATCGTCTGTTTCATCGTGCTGATCGTGCTTGCGCAGTATGTCATGAAAGGCCTGCCGACTTGGTGTGAGTGGTTACGATCCGCGACGCAAATGCGCTAGTGCGCGCGCCTTGTGCTCAATACTCACTCTGCTTCCGATAGGGTACAAGACGGAATACTTCTGGATCGACTACCCTCATGACCAAATGACGTTCGAGCTCAAGACATACTACCTCATGCAGGCTGCGTACTGGCTCCAGCAGACTATCATCCTAGCCGCCAAGATTGAGAAGCCCAGGAAGGACTTCAAGGAGCTCGTCGCCCATGTAAGTGATTGCAACTGGACAATCGGGTCGTCAACCAGTTACACTTCATAGCTGACGTATATTTCTTGATCAGCACATCGTCACACTTTGGCTCATCTGGTGGAGTTACATGATCCACGTGAGTTGATGATTTGCACGTGACACACTGCTTGCACGTATGCTGAAGATGAACACATGTGTCGCTAGCTCACCTACATTGGCGTGTCTGTCTTTGTCACCATGGATATCTCGGACATCTTCCTTGCGGTGAGTCTTTCTTATTGACCCCATAACGGCTTGGATGTGTCGACGGCGCTGACAAGTCGCTGATAATCCCTCCAGCTTGCTAAATGCGTCAACTACGTGTCAGAGGCCGCTTCACCACCCTTCTTCGCCTTCTTCGTTGGTGTCTGGACGTGAGTTTTCATTTTCTTTGCTCTGTTGCTGTTGCACCGATGCCAAGCAGATCACAGCGAGCTGACTGATGGATCACGATCGTCCCTTTAGTTATTTCCGACATTACCTGAACCTCTGGATCCTCTGGTCCGTCTACACCCAATTCGAGCTCATCGAGTGAGTAGTTCCCCTTCCCCTACTGACTGCACTGAGTGCACTGAGTGAAATTCTCTCATGGCCCGCTATCCCTCATGTGTCACACCATGCTGATCGAAAACACGTTGGACCCGGCGCTTGCTCGCAGTGTAAGCGAGCGAAGTCTCTTTGCGCCTTTGCAGGACAAATGGCTCGACTGGTGGATGAAGTGGCAGATCTTTGTGCCCATCTTCCTGCTTCAGTTGATCAACCTATTCTGGTACTTCTTGATCTGGCGAATCCTTCTAAAGTGAGTGTGGCGCATTCTCCTGTGTCTTTTTCTTCTTGTATCACTATCATTTCTGAAGTGGTGAACTATGATGTAAATGCAAATGCTGACGTGATAGCTATATCGCTCTTTGAATGTGGTTCAACAGGGCCGTCTTCTCGCAAGGTCTGTCGGACGAGAGGTCAGACGACGAGGACGAAGGAGGAGAGCCTGCTGAAGTCGAGGGCGACCAGACCACTGCCGACAAGCTCAAGGAGCAGTAGAAGAAGGATCGATCGAGCTCTCACGATGCAACTGGCGGAGGCGGAGGCATGGCGGATCCAAGAACCAGATTCGGCAAGGGCGTACTGGTTGAGTTGGCGGTATAGCCAACGATGCGTCAGAGCTATAGCCGGGGGGATGGATTACGGGGAGGCAGAGGAGGGGAGGGTCCACGCGACGAAACGCATCCAGGGGGCGGTATAATCAGCGACCGTTGATGAATTGAGGGAGGACGCTCGCCGATCGCGGATGTTGGACCGCCGATCGCATGATAATGATCCATAAAGCATAAGATCCAGCTACAGACTTATTCACTCAACCTTAATATCGATGTGTGGCATCGAATCATATACATCCATACATCAATCACAAAATAAACACATAAGCGACGCTCTACAGTACGCGTTGCCGCATGGATGCAACAAACCAGATTTCTTCGCACACATTCCCATCACCGCAGGATGGAACTGCAGGACCGTTTTGCATCCATTCAATTGGCCCTCTGGTTGTCTGGTCGTCTGGTTCCCTTTCTGTGTTCTTCCGGTCTCACAACGATTTACAATGAACAAAGCGCAAGGAAAGGATAGTGGTACTGTAGCAATGAAACGGATGGAAGAAAGGAAGATCCCGTGGTATATGTACGGTACATGTATGTTCCCGTCTTAGTAAGTCACAGCTCTGGAGTACCTACAGTCTCTGAAGTATAGTACGAGCACAGCAAAGGACGATGCTCGAGCGATACTTTGTTTGTGGGCTGACAAACAAACAGTCAAGGTGAAGTGAACAAAGGAAGTTCGGTACCGACTGAATGAGGTCTCTCGGATGATACAGTACGGGTACAGTACGGTACCGGAGCGCACGAGTGTTGAGGATGAGGACGATTATGAGAAGCGTCAGTACTCGTATGAGTGCAGTGCGTGTGGACCACTTTATGTCCTGTTGAAGTACTAGCACTGACCGTGGCCCCTACCTGTTCATCCTATTGTACTCGTACGGTATCCCAACATCGAGCAATAAGCGTTGAGGCAGAGTGTGATCGCCCGTACTTGTCTTGTCTTGGTATTCAACCTGCTCGGGATCGCGAGGGGACCTTGGATGTCAAGTCCGCGCAGGACGCAAGATGTTATTACCCACCGATATCGGGCCAGTTGCCATCGACACCGCCATCGCCACCGCCACCGCCACCGCCACCGGTACAGATACAGAAACAGACACCAACACTGCCAGTACCACGCAAGTCAGAGGGCTGGCCCGGTCCCGTTTGGGAACGCGGAAGAACGATAAAGACATCCGTTCCGTCTCAGAGGCAGAGGCAGAGGCAGCCATGGGACGCCGACACCCCCGCCGACAGCATGAGACCGCCCTCACCTCTGAACGCAAGGGCAAACGCGAGGAAAGTCAGAGTCACCAATTGGTCGACAGTGGTGTTCATAGCTCGATTTTGACAGAGACACCGGATCCCACCAGTCCGGTTGGGACAGTCGGGTCTATCAGTAAGGATAGGGATGAAGGCAGAGCCCGACGTGAAGCTGGACGCAGGCGGCTAGGGAGGACTGTACTAGAGACCTCAACGACCACTCTCTCTGATTCTGTCAGGAGGGCCATCTCACATCACCGGGGACGCCGTCAGATCCTAGGCGGAGTGGATCAGGGTCGACAAGCCGAACCAGCCCCAACTACGACTGCGACCCCGACCGCGACCTCGATACCTAGCCCAGCTAGAGTTCAGACCCAGACCCAGACCCCGAGCCAGCCCCAGACTCAGACACAGACACAAGCTCAAGCTCAAGAGCAGCCTCTCACGCCGACGCTGGCGTTGCCTGCTCCTGCACCTGCTATTACGCGGACCTCGGCGAACGGCGACGATGGGACCAACACCAGAAAACAACAACAGCATGGGTCAGGCTCTGAGCAGACCCCACTTGAGCCACAGACAGAAATATCAGCCGCCACCCCTGGTACGACCGGCGCTGCGCACTCGTCGATTGGGTCATTAGTTGGAGCTGGGATCGGTACAGGTTCGAGCTCGAGTTCTAGATCTCGAGGTGGGGGGTACAGCTACACGGGCACGGATACGCCAATCTGTGAGTGGGAGTGGGTCTGTGTACAGCTCAGAAGAATACGAGTGCCTGAATCACCGTATTCGCTGAGAACGAGTACTGTACTCGAGTGACTGATGACTACGGTTAAATACAATGTACTCGTATTGTCTTGTTTATGCTTGGCCAATGCTGACCTGTCACACGATACTCGTACTTGAACGATGTTTGAGTACCCCCCCCCCAAAAAAAAACCAGTCCTCAGCTCTTTCCCTGCAGATTTCCCGATCGAGACGCACGAAACGATCGAGACTGGAGATGCGGGGAGAGGGTATATCTTCCTGGAAGACCGAGAGGTCGCTGATAGTAGTGAGTGCGGTATTACCTGCAGGACAGTACTCGTTCATATAATGATGACTCCCTGCTGTATTTGAGTATGTCGGTCGGACTTGATGCCGTGCGACGTGCGTCCGATACTGGGACTTCTGGCACCGAGGCTGACGCATTGGACTTCGTGAACCCCCATCCCCCGTTTCTCATCTATGGCCGACACCGGCACCGAAACTCACTCGCTCACCCGCTCACCCGCTAACCTCATCACACACATCAGTGCTCATCTTCATCACATTCTTCACGACCCTCCTCGTCCTCACCATCGTCCTCATAAAAGCCAACACGCTCCTTTCGTCAAGCTCAAACGACCAAAGAGGTAAAGTCGATAATGTCATTGGGGACGATATGAAGTGGGCCGAAGGGAGGGAGGTCGTCGAGCGTAAAATCATCTGGCAGAACGCCGCCTCTTCTTCTTCTTCTGGTATCAAGGCCCGAGGCGGGAGGGTATCTGGGATGAGAGGCGTTCCGCAGAGGGCTAGTAAGCTACGTAGAGGGTAAAGTAGTCGCTACAGCACATCCTAAATAATGGTTATACGCCCGGCCCTTATAGCGACAAGAGCATGTCAGTACAGTAGACGTTACGAGAATCGAATCAGTGTCCTGACACTTGCATGTCGTGGCGATAGCACAAGTCGGATGAGTATACATTTTCTGTAGATAAGCAAGTACGATCGAGTTGCCGGACCTCTTTCCAACGAGTGAAGCTTGGTGAGCTTTGTAGCAAGCTTAGAAGGGGGGAAATCGTTCGTCGTAAAGGAGAGGCCAAGGTGTAGAATCCAGATTGCATGAAAGAGTCTATTTCCATTACCACAACTCCATCTGAACACACACAAGAGTTATCGTTCATGCAGAGTCCTCTCACACAGACACACACTCGACCTCTACTGCTGCTTGCAGTCGGGGTTGGCAGCGGCCGCATCTGCCCCAGCCGCACCACTCTCGTCATCCTGAATTACTAACGCCCATACGTCAGCTCGGGCGCACGATGTGACTTGACCGTACACTGGAAGAATGAGAGTTACCCACCTCGTCATCATCGTCGTCAAAGTCCTCATCCTCAAAGTCCTCCTCGAGCTCTTCATCGTAGTCGTCCTCGTACCTCAGAGCCTTGCCGGTGAAGTAGTCGACGGCACGGGGGATGATCTTCTCCTTGAAGTCCTCGCCGATCTGGTAGTCGGTCTCGAGTCGAGCGTCAAGCTCCTCAAGCTCATCCTCATCAACGTCGGACGACTCGAGAGTCTCAGGAGTGGGTGGTTGAGGGGGCTTGAAGAAGTTGAAGAAGGAGTCGGTGGGTACTACCTTTCGAATCACTCGGGTTCGGCCGGTGGCTACATCCAAATGAAGGGTCATGAACAGAGAATGAGCTGTTGAATGAAGCCAGAGCGCCCGTGATTTAGCTACTCACTCTTGTTCCTCTGCTTCTTGATCTCAACCTTCTTGGTAAGGTCCTTGTCCTCCTTCCACTTGATCTCGTGGCCAACGGCCTTGTCGTAGACAAAGTCACCACCGTAACCAACTTGTTCCTGCAAAAGCGTCAGAGCATGTTTCTACATCGTTCAAAAACTAATCGCCCTGCAGACGTCACTCACTTGGTAGTAGTAGGTCTTGGTCAGCTCAGAGTCCTCGAAGAACTCGTTGGGAGAGAAGATGAAGTGGAGCTTGAAGCCGGGCTGGCCGTCCTCGAGGTAAGAGAGTTTGATGTCGGTAAGGAGTTTGAGGGCCTGCGGCAGAGCCATTCATCATCAGCATCTTTGTCACCGGCATGCGGATATTCGGGAATGACCGTGCTCACCTCCTCGTCACCGTCAGTAATGGTCTCTGAGATAGGGACGTGGTTCTTCAAGGCGGTCAACCAGAACTCGGGAATACCCTTGATCTCAGCATCGTCGCCTCCCTCCTTGATCTCCTCGACCTTGGCTCCTTCCTCCTCTTCGTCGTCCTCGTCGTCAGAGTCAGAAGCCTTGCCGGCCTCGATCTCAGCCTCAGTGGGCTCGGCCTTGCCGGTGATGATGTCCTGTCGACGCTCGTAGAGAGGAGCGAACTTGTTGAGGAACTGATAGATTGGGCAAATGACAAGCATCAATTAGTACGGATTCCTTCAAGATGACACACATCTTACAAGCTAACGAATGAATGTCATACCTTCTTCTCAAGCTCGAGAATGGCCATCTGGAACTCGCTCTCAACCTTGGAGTGCTCGACCTGAACACCCTTGAGACCATCGATCCTTCTTCGGACGGCAGGAGGGAGGGATTCGATGTAGCCGGAGGACTGGCCGATCAGGTCGCCGAGTTTTGATTGAGCAAGAGCAAGAAGGGCGGGGTTCTACGAAGAATACCAATCACATTCAGGGTTGATGTCAGCGGAGTTGAAATTGAGAGTGTATTCTGGTCAAGAAAGGAGGACGGAACGAAAAGGGTGCAAACGACAATGCAGCATTAGGAAATGGTGTAATATGTATCCCCATGAACCAGGCGGAAAAATGGTTAAGCAAGATCTCGTGCAAGATCGCGTCATCATCTGCGACCTTTCTTTTCGAGATACATTAAGGCGAAAAGAGCGCCCCATGTATGGACGGACGTGAAGATAACGCTTCATATGACCATGAAGAATTGAGCAACATGCTGCTGAGATCAGAGCTCGTCGCTCTGGGCCGTGGGAGACACGAAGAATATAATGACAGGGGAGATCAAAATTTCGCTCAGGCAAAGACCGCACGTTCCTCCGTGCAACATTTTTGAGATGTATTGAACACAACCCAGGCTACGAGCAATCGTGACGTCTGAGTCAAGGATTTATGTGACGCACCTTGGCCAAGAGACTGGCGGGGTTAGCGCCACCGACGTCCTCGCCATCCTCTTCTGACTCTTCACCTTCAGCGAGGGTCTCAACGGTGGGTTGACCGATGTTAGCGGGTCTGTTTTGAAGGACACCCGTCTCGAGAGGCGTGTTTTGAGGTGTGGGCGCTACGTCGAGCGAGGGGTCCGTTCGGCCCTGGATGTTCTGGGACTGGGACATGGTGATGAAGAGTGCAGGTAAGGTGGATGTATCGGTTGATGAAGACGAAGAAGAAGACTAGATGAATAAAGTTGAGGCAGTTGCGTGTTGAGATGGATGTGGATGGATGGAGGAATGGAGTGAGCTCGGAACGGTGGCGAGGTGAGTGAGTGCAGTGATACGTGCGACCCTAGGGAGCTAGCTACCTTACGCGCTGTCGAGCTAAAGAGAAACGCAAATCCTCACATCACCTCCTACGCTATATTGCGATTAGCATTTGACAAGCGGGCCTATCTTACCGATCATAGCACGTGCCTAGGTAGATAGGATATGGCTGGATGCGGCACTTGGTTGTGATGATCAGTTGAGCGTGGCACCGTACAGCTGGTAATAAGGGGAATTAATGCCGCTGTGGCACACCGAACAGACCGCTGGTCTCAGGCACGTGGCAAGCGAATTGATAAGTCACATTGATCGATTACCACTACCCACATCCCTGGTGGAGGAGGTCCATACGAAGATGAAGAGAAAGTGCAATTCGTATGCCCGATCACGTTCAACATCGATAGCAATCTGAAGTGTGCACTCTGACGTCGTACAATTTACTGCAGCAGCCCTCTTCCTTACCTACCCCCAGTACTCGGCTCTGGTCCGCTCGTGCTTGCTCTCTGAAAACTCAGTTTCGCTTGTCAGGATGGACGCAGAAGACATCACCGACATTTTCGATTCTTCACTCACGACAATATTCGATATCCCGCCTATAGGTTTCGCGCCTGTTCACTCGACAGGTCTATACACTTACAGCCCTTCGCTACTGACGTCTTCTTGTAATGGCACGAAACGTGCAGACTCAGACAATACCAACGTCGCTTGCGCCGAGTCCGAGTCCTCAACCTTGGGCGCGCACCACCGCCCTATCGAGTTAAGATTACCACAACCCCCTTCGAATCTATACACGACCCTGCAGGCGAATCTGATATGGCCGTCAGCCCTGTACCTCGCCGACCTATTGGTACACGGCCAGATCAACGTGAAAGGGAAGAAAGTCGCTGAGCTGGGAGCGGGAGCCGGTCTGCCGGGGATCGTCGCCTTGGTGGATGGCGATGCGGAAGGTGTCGTGTCGACAGACTGGGGCGTCGAAGAGGTCTTAAGTGTTCTGGCAGATAATTTCACCCGAGCTTGTAAGAACGACAGTTTGAATGGAAGTGGGGGTCAAGAACAAACCGAACCGGCAGGAGGGGAAGGGAAGAAGATGTCAAGGTGGAAAGTCGTAGGGCACCAGTGGGGTACCGATCCGTCTCCTCTGCTGAGAACGCTATCGTCAGAACCGGGTATCGATGCCTCTTCCTCCTCTATAACCCTTGATCCGGCGGGAGAGGATCAACGACCAGCATCCGGCAACTCAAGCGATTGTGATGGCCACTTTGACGTGCTTCTCCTGGCGGATGTCCTATGGACGACCTCGTCCCACTCAGCCTTACTGGACTCTATAGCGAACCTCTTACGCCGCGCCTCAAAAACTTCCACACCACACCCAAATCAACCGCATTCGAAGTCGCCGAGAAGAAGAGACCAAATGTACGGCGAAGCACATATCACCGCAGGCTTGCATACCGGCCGAGGACCAGTCGAGAGATTCACAGCGTCTGCTCGAGAACGGGGTATGAAGGTCACCATGATTCGTGAGGTGCGATTGGGTAGGAATGGGTGGGAAGCGTATGATGAGAGTATGGCTAAGGCCGGCGAGGAGGAAAGGGGTGTTGTGGTCTACTTCACCCTGAGGTTGTAGGTTTTGATCGTGATGATTCCTGCTAAAAGGTGAGTCCACGTTTACAATATGCATGCACTTATGTGGGGAGGCTTAAGGGCTCGAAGAGCATTTTTGGGGAATGGCACGGACGATAATGTAATTGGATAGGGGTTTCAGC
Organism: Kwoniella sp. CBS 9459; assembly: GCA_036428585.1. NCBI lineage: Eukaryota > Fungi > Basidiomycota > Tremellomycetes > Tremellales > Cryptococcaceae > Kwoniella > Kwoniella sp. CBS 9459. The sequence goes on from CP144069.1 coordinate 331,700, forward strand.
GCTGATACCCAGCTCTTTCAGTCCTAGGCCTGAACATTTATACCTTGCATGGATTACCACGATGTAAACATACTACAGAAAACTACATACCAGACACAGCGATGATCAACGCCACATCCGTCATCTTCGTCGTCCCAAGCAGAGCCGAATAATCTACATAATTGTCTTGCCTTTCCGGTCTGTCAACCGAGTGACCCTCTTCGCTCCTGCTGTCTGGGTGGGATACGCACACAGCATCTCTGATCCCGATTCTCCCTCTTGGACGCTGCCGCACCGCTTTAGACAACGACAAAACTGCCCGTTCTCGCGCCTTTCGCTCGAGTCCCAGCGCCCAGCGCAGGCGGTCGAACGACCTCAGCCTCGACCTCGCTCTCGGCCCCCCCATCCGACGGCATATCAGCCATAGGCACAGGGCTCAAACCGCTCACGCTCCTGGGTCTAGCATAGTACTGCTTGTATCTCTCGCCGGCCGTTGCGCCCTTTCGTCGTGGAAGGACCATCAAGGTCGAGCCTGACGAAGACGAGTTTCCACTTTCGATTCGACTGAGCATCTTGGCGCTCAAATGCACCTTTCCTGCCGTCGTCGCAGGAACAGGAGGAACGAAGCACTTCTCATTCTCCTGAGCGGGGAATGGATCGTCTTTCTCATCGACGATTTGTAAACCCTTCTCGAGATCATCAAATCCAAATCCCGTAGAAGCGGCGAAAGATGGGATAGCTTTCCGTCGACTACTAGCCCTGACCACAGCCCCTACGGTCCTTGTGAATCTGTCTTCGTTGACCAGTCCGCCCAGTCCAGCTGACGGGTTCCTGACAGAGACAGTGGCCGAGGCAGATGCTGATGTTGAAGCTGAAGCCGCACTGATGGCGTTGTACAAGGTATTCCGAAGATTACTGGCCCATGTGGCACTGCGCTGGGGTAAGGACAAATCATCGTTCTCGGAGTCGTTATCATGCGAAGGGACTGGCGAGCTGAACATAGGGGGCGCGTTCAGCCCTTCGGCCGATGTAGGAGCGGTGTGGTGTCTAACGTGGTCCGCGGTCAAGGTTGAAGAGGAGCCAAAGGGGTTCGGGTGGTGTTGATGCGCGTCAAAGGAATCGATCGATGACGGTCGATGAGGCAGTGAGACGGACCAAGGGACGGAGAGCCCTGTTCCTGTGGAATGCCACATGGGAAGGATGTCATGGTCACCCCAAATCAGCAAGGAGAAACGAAATGAGTGACGGATGGCGTATGTCCTCGTCACTTTGCATCAAGTCAAGATGACGACTTCTTGCGGCAGATCGAGATCTGAGAAGGGTACTGTGACAGTCAACTTACCATCGAGGCCCAAGAAACGGGGGCTTCCACCTCCCAAGCCGAGCCCGACAAGCCCATCAACACCTCTAGCTTCGCTCTCCTCATCGCCTCTTTTCCCGGACCCGTTCTTCCTGACGTCTGACGGGTTCTCGTTATAGCCTTCTTCAGCCTGATGTCGGTAATCGTGGTCGTGGTCATAATCGTCATCAGGCTCCACTTCACCAGGTAAAGCATTCCGGACTTCTAGAGGTCCAGTCTGGCCATACAGGTGTCCCGGCAGTGGGGCTATACTCTCCTCTCTGCCCGCTCCAGCACTGAGATATGGAGCCAAATCCGTTAGACCCCCTGCGCCTGCGCCAGCGCCAGCACCTCGGGAGGCTGCCGCTCGGAATCTCGCTTTGGTGAACGCCTGCGCTGGAGGCACGGGTAGCTCCAAGGGCGAGGGGTTCAAATAGCTCGCGTGGCCAGTCTCGGCACCGGAGCCGAAGGTAGAGTGGAACGGCGGTAGTTCAGGGGATGGGTGATCGGATGTACCGGAATGTAAAAACGGCGATCTCCCTTCCCTCGCGAATAGGCTAGCTCTTCTCTCCAATCCTCCGTACCCCTCCTCTCCTGTCACACCTCGCTGGTGGTGGTGCATTGACGGGATATCTTCCTCACTCATCGTGTGGTGATTGAACTCTTTCCCGTCGGAGAACGGATCATAAGCTCGACCACCTTCGAATCGTACTATATCAGATAAATCATCGTCATCCCTATCCCGCCTTCGTCTCCCCCCGAAGCAGGGGCCGAACACCGAGGAAGCCCAGGCGGACTTGGAGGATGCGGAACGTAGCCTGAGGAAATAGCGCAGGAGAGAGGCGATGGCGATGAATACCGCTAGAGCTAGAAGGACGATGAGGAAGATTATGCCTGCCGAAGGGGGTTTGTGGGCGCCTGAGCTGGAAGAGGAAGAGGCAGTTGCAGTCGCAGAAGCTGTAGAGGCAGTTGCCGACGTATAAGAGGGTGGACTTGAGCCGGTAGCACTGACAGTTGACGGCGCGGCAGAGGCAGTCCACGTAATAGCAGACGATGTGCCTGCCGTTGTCGACACCGAGGTACTTTTAAGAGTAACGGAAGCCGATACAGCGCTGGCACTAGTGATTATTGGCGTAGCGATATCAGTGGCACTGGCAGTTGCTGCAGCTGTGGCGGCTAAGAAAGCGGTCGTAGCGTCCGGCACAAGCATCAAGCTCGATCCGTCTAGCACCACCTCGCCTCCGGCAGCATTATCGACTTGGTCCGTAGCAGTGACGGTGCCTGCCTTGATCTCCTTGACCGGCTCAGCTTGAGCGTCGCCGACTTGAGGCGCGGGACTCGTGATTCGATCCTTCATTTTCGCGTCAGCGCCAGTGCCAGCGCCAGCACTAGAATCAGACTTGGAGCTGGCAGGTGTATTTGTATTGGGAGAAAGCATGACCGCCTGCCCTGATTGAGAGATCACGAGCGGTCCGGCCGGGACGGGTATATCAGGCTGAAGGGAGGCTGCGTATTCCAAAAACGAGGCAGGGGGGTTCATGACTAGCCTTTTGACCATCTTCAACCTTTGCCGAGTGTCTTTAGAAGCTTGGACAGAATGACGGTATCCCCAATCATGACCGCCGCCGTCGTCCGGGCGAGAATGAGGATACGAGTACAGGACCGGATCGTCCCTCATTTTCATCGTTGTCCAAGAGGGTATGCGTATCCTGCGGGACTCCGTGCCGCCAGCTGAGTGATCTCTATGTCGTTGCGTGTCGTCGTCACCAGGAGGAAAATTCACGGAATGATGTCGAGTACCGACCAGCGGTATCGTCCGGGCTAATGCGAGGTGAAGGTCCGCCTTGCGTGACTTTGGCCGTATCAGCAGCGCTTGTCGGAGAGCGAGTGCGAGACAGCCAAGCCCGAGTACAAGTAGAAGGGAGTCGAAACCGAGCCAGTCGGTCACAAAATCGCAGAGGATAGATTCTGGTCACAGAGAGAGAGAGAGGAAGAGTGAACGAGGGACGATAGAGGTCGAAGAGATCAAGGAATGAACGATGGAAAGGATGTCGGAAGAAGGGCACGAGTGGAGATACCGCCGGTCCTGGAGGGGTTTGTGGAACGACCAGGTAAAGCAGGAGAGGCAAGCCGTTGCGAGAGGTGGTGTACAACATGAGACGCCCGCAGAGGTCAATGACAGTGCTCTGAGCGAGTATAGTATACAGATCCCTCAACGCAGGGGGACCGTATTGATCGTGAGTAACAGATCATACTGCATGCCGCTTGCAGCATACAGCATACAGCATACAGCATGCACTGGTCTTAGCATCAGACCACACATAGAAGATCATGCACAAATGCACAAACGCACGATGCACAATGTACAATTCGTCAAGATCGCAAATCTCAGCAGGTGCATGTCTCAGACTCGATTAGGCTCGGACATTGGACAGTGGAACATTGGGCTATCGGAAGACATACCTGCCACAAACTCGTCATATTGTAACTTACAGTACGAGTACATCCTCTTAGCCGTGGTCCCAAGAGGAATGGATGGTTGCACGCCTTGCTTCCTGTAAGAAGTTGCGTACAAGTACTTTGTACAATGATGCCGGCGCGCAACTGATCTGCAGTATCAGTATGAGCAGAGGCGACCACTGAGTAGTAGCGGAGTACTGTAGTCACAGGAACTGATCACCGTAAAGAGGAGTACTGTACCTCTGATCGCGAGAGTCCGCGTGCCAGAAGCATAAAACCAAATTGTGTGTCATACCAGTACTGTCTCCGTTTTTCTATGACTCACCTGTCCCGACGGCAAGCCTGCAGGCGGGTCTGAGACATCTTCATAACTTGATAAGCAAATCGTCATCGTGTATATGGACAGAAGATCGTCATGGTCGGTCCCATTGTTGTCGCAACGGGAATGATATCATACATAGCCTGGGCAGCGTACTGTACTCTCATTGCAGTACTGTAACGCAGTGGTGTCGTTCGCAGGTATCGGATCGTTAGTCACCACAAGCAATTCAAGTGATCGGCTTAATGCTTGATGCTTGATGCATGATGCACGCGTAGCGCGGCCATGATCGACCAGCCAGTTTACCAGATACATATCTCAATCGCGATTGCTCTCGCTCTTTGGGCGAAATGTTCCTCTTGCAGTAATTTGAGTATAGAGTGCGGTATCGCGTTATCAAGGTTATCCTTGTACAACGATCCTTTGTGCTCTCATGCTCTTCTCCTCTGTCGTGCTACCACAACGCTTAGTGTGCTGGTCACTCACCGGCATCCTTTCGACCGAAACGATCACGCGCTATGACCATCATGCAACTAGTACTATAGCTATCAGCAATCAGCAATCAATCACGTATGTAGTGTGCTTGTACTGCACGTTGCCACCCAAATCGGTAAGACCATACATCCATAACCTACCATACATACATACACATTTAGCATACCCCGTCTTACCCATCTACCCTTCCTGCACTTAGTCACTCCTTTTCTCCCTTTACACTTATGCATCATCATCCTTTTATACTCTAGTGTATCAGCACTGCATCAGTACGAGCACGAGTACGAGTACGAGGTGACGAGAACTCGGAAACCGGACCCCCGCTCACCTCAGCTCAGCAATGTTCCCAAGTAGTAGGCGAAGCAGGCAGACTGCATCTGCCAGGGCGTATCAGAAGGAATCGCCGCCGACCCCCGACTCTCGGCGCAGAGGGGACGATAGTAGCTATGGCGTTCAGAGCGTGAGCTCATGGGGTGGCAACTCCCAGATCGACGACGATGGAGATGACTCGGGTAGTATGGAAGATGTGAATGATCCAGAGCTGCAAGGGCATGGAATACACAGGTCGAGGTCGGCCGATCATGCAGGAACAGTGGATTCCCGGAGGGATGGAGAGGACGCTTCAGCTTGCACCGACGAGCAGGAAGATCAAGTCGATGGGAGTGATGAAGCACGCGGACTAGGCCTGAGCCTCGAGCTTCAGCATCGCTCACAGGCGGACCACGGCGCATATCAACCCGAACTACATAGTCAGCATGAACGTGTAGCACCGGCAGACCCCAACCATGGATACCGCCGGGACACATCACCTGTCAGCGGTCGTGTCACTCGTCCGGCGCATGTCCAATCTTGGATCACACCGCCCAGTCCTGAAGACACCGTCCATCCTCTTGAGCGATCCTCTTCAGCTGCCGCCGCTGGTGGTGCCGCTACCCAGCGAGAGCCGCCTTCGCCCGGCTCGCAGCCTCGTCTGGACCATCTAACCCTCGACTCCTTGAATAGTGCCCGCTGGACACCCGGTTCGCCATTCTTACCGACGTCTGAGCCGTCCTCCCCAGCGAGCTTCACCAGCATGCCATCATACGTCGCTTCGCTCTCGTCCTTATCTCGAACCTCGTCTCTTTCCCCCTTCGGCTTGGATCACGACCAAGACCAAGAACACAACCACGACCACGACCGCGACGATCAGCACCGATATGGAGCTCTACACCCGTCAGCGTTGATGGGTGGTGGATCAGACGAGTTGGTCTTGCCGACACTGGCTTTACCTTCAGAGAGCCTAAGCTTACATCTTAGTCTACCCAGATGGTCCGGACCTGAGGAGTCTGGTCTTAGAGTGGTGCTCTTGGGAGAGAGGGAGATCGTCGAGAAGACCCTCAGAGGTGTCAGGGAGAGATGCGAGATGGTCGAGCTCAAAGGTGGAGTTGGCTTGGTCAAGGAGGGTAAAGTGGTGGTTCGCATCAGTACAGCCTTTAGATCTCTCGAACAGGTAAGTCCACCATCCTCACCTCGAACAACATCATGGTCCGTACTATGACGACACACGCTGACACGCTGGTCATCCGGACTACTCGTCTGTCACAGGTCCAAGCCAACGTGACACACTCGTATCGTTCTCTCAACAGACTCATCCACCCAGACTTGCAAGGAGACAAAGAAGAAGAAGGACAGACGCAGGTCGAGTTGCGGCGGTTGGTAGAAGGCTATGCGGCCAGATCAGATTGGGTCCACATGGTCATCTCCCTGAGTTCGGAAGGTGACGAAGAAGGTGCGCCGAGTTCAGTTCTATGGTCATATGAGCCTGACATCGTCACAGCCGCTGACCTGATTACGACTCGATTGTCTCTCCTCGTTTACCTCAACCGCAGGTCTCGACTCGCTTGTACCCACAACGAGAATCAACCTTCCTGATCCAATCGAGATCTCCCAGGCATCAGTCGAGCAATTACCGGACTCCCGGCTCGCTGAAATCGAACCCACCCCGCGACCCTGCGATGAACCAGTCGGATCTGGCTATTTTGCTCCGCGGCCATATACCCCTTCGCCCACTGCATCTCGAGACTCTTCTCCGTCTCGCCTCAGGCATAGTCCAGAAGGAGTTGAAGGTATCGACCAAGCGATCGGTGTCATATATCGCATCAACTCGAATCCCTCGCTCGCCATTAGGCGATCCATCGAATCCTTCTTGGCTTGGAGAGCCGTTCAGCCTCAAGTCAATGTCAAGCATCATGCTGAAGAACAAGGCGTATCGCTCGCAAACACCGGTATGCCTTCTGGACAAAGGACAATGACATCATCCATGACCTCGGCATCGTCTTCCTACGGGACCGGAGGACCCATGCCTACCGTAGCCAGGGCACAAGGCGGTGGCGAATGGGAAGCTACACTTTCCAGACGTGTGGCTCAAAGGCGCGAGTCCGTCCTGGTCCGCGATCGAGATCGGGCACGGGCCAGTCCAACATTCCAGTCTCGACACGCTTACAAAGGCTCAGGACTGGCTCCGCTTCCCGCTGCTGGTGCTACTCCTGCTAGCGGTGGTTCTGGTGTCAGAGGCAGAGGTGGCGTTGGACGTAGGCGGTCGATGGAACGGCTGGACAGGCTGGACAGGAGAGATTCCAAAGAGAAATCATGCCTCCCGCCTCTGTTTCCTACGAGCCCGACCCCGATCCCGACTTCGTCAGCAAAGGCAAAAGCAGCGGCTTCCGGTCCAGTATCTTCGTCACCATCCAGGAAGAAGCCTAGCGGTCATCTGTCCGAGCCTGGCCTAGGTATCCATGCGCTGTTGGAGAAGACGTTCAGTGGGGTCAGGCATTGGACGAAAGGATGGAGGGGTTTCGTGGTGGTCGCTGTGCTTGTGGCCGTTGGATGGGGTTGTTATGCCTCGGCCAAATAAGTCAGTCAGAAGGTCAGCCGGACGTGCAGCTGGAATTTCCTCGATCAGCAGTTGTAGGTTCTTCTTGTCCTTCCCTGGGGTTCGTGCAGATGCGCACAGCACTTTTGTCTAACCGATTGGCATACTCAACATCGTTGTTATCTCCTTACTTGTTTTTACTATGTATCACACCCTTCTACATCATGGGGTCTGTAGTCTCTTCTTCCTAATACACCTGTATACTCGCATTATTGGGTTGCATATATGCTTATTGTCTAATTCGACTGATCTGTTGATACCGTATGAGATACCTATGTAACTGAATATTGAGATATTGAGTGTGTGTACAATGTCGTCGGATATACGTGAGCGATATAGCAAAGGCCATATTGTCATTGCGTGACCCTCAGTTTAGATTTCAAGGCGTCAGGCATCAGCTATTACTTAGCATATATTAGCGCTTGCTTCCCGCTCGACACTACTGTGCGCAAGGGGAATGCGAACGTAGCGCTATGAGCTGGCTGATACAGGCAGCAAGGTGATGATAATGGTCTCAAACACATGATCGACGAGGCATGAGCCGACGCAGCGATTAGAGACGAGCTAATTTGGGCTCGTTCCTGGGTTTCCTCGATCACTTCTAGCCTGATAGAGAGAGCATGAAACGCTTGTGAAACGATGATCGTCGGTACCTCAGCCCCAAGCAACGACAGTCATCAAACGATGATGGACGATGCTACATAGGTAATCTTACAATATCACCTTGCACCGCCTCGTGATTCGAGCTCTGCGCAGCGGCTCGTGCCCATAACGTCCTGCATGACAGACATTCTGAGCCGTTGTCAAGAGACGGACGGAACCAGTAGACTAAGTTCTCCGTCTAAGGTAGGTCTAACTTAGTCAGAAATCATCCCATCTTGATTATTCTTCATTCTGTTCAACCTTATATTCCATCTCTCACCTGCATCAGCCCAAAGCAAGACTAACTTGACTTGACAGTCTACTCTGCTCTACGTTACTCACTTTCGTAAGACCCGCTGTGTACGGTAACTGTAGGCAAAGTCGCTCACAGTGCGCGGCTCGGCGCCTTCGGAATCCTCAACAAGATCCGGACACATGGGCTGAGTCTAGGAATTTACTCGATAAGGCAAGGTTATAAAGTACATGCCTTACTGCGACAATCATGTCGCTCACCTCGGTTGATCACCGCCACAGCCGCCCTAGGCGACTGTACGTTAAAACTGACAGGCGAGCAAACAAGGCTTTTTCTTTTGCGTCTGGCCCAACAGGACAAGGTTAATGGTCGTTGGGCGTTTACCCTGATTACCTGACACCTGATTTCCTTTCCTTTCTTGTGTATTTCCTTATTGTTCTTGCTGCCTGTTGCTTGACCCTACGTACCCCACGCCCAACAGCGGCGTCGTCCCGGTTGTTCGTTCGTTCGTTGTTCGTCAGCTGTAGAGGCAGGAAGTCTATGGGATCCAGGATCCTACTGTTCATGTCCATGTGAGACACCTCTCAATTGTCCATTGTCCATGCCATTGTCTGTTGTCTGATTACCCCCGCTCTCGAGGCACATTACCGACAGGTACGAGGTTCTCGATCTTTATGCTGTAATAGTTATCGTGATGTACGGTATATTCAGCCTGCTGCCTGTACCTTATACGTATTATATATGCCTGTACGCCTGTACATGCATGCGTCCGTCCCGGCATATGCATTTTACGTTGGACTACGTATGGATGGTTCACATGGGGGCGGAGTGGGGTTGGGGTGGCTGCACATCATTAACTGACGAGTTCATGCGTGGTGATGATCCTGCCTCACTCACTGACTGACGATCTACTGTATCCACTTGCACTTTTACTCTTTTGATCTTCGTCACATCACGGCCGTTCCTTCATGGTATTGGTAGATCTACAACGCATAAGAGTACACACACGCAAGCACACTCACTTCTTGATTTGATCGCTCATCACCATCAACAAGAAATAACAACAAAAAGGCACAGTCGCAAGTCAATCCAATCCACGATATACATACACACACGATCTCACCTACAGCCACTACACACCCCACACACAAGAAGACAGACGGAATTTCTCTTCCCAAGCAAACAAACCAATCAGACTGGATCAGCCAAGGAGGAGAGAAGCGAGAAGCGAGAAAAGATAGAGAGGGAAACCGTGCTGCGTTGTCTCACTCCCATTTCTCTATGCTGAATGCCATCAGATAGGGTACCAAAGTCAGAAGAAGCGCGGAAAACCGGAAACATCTCTGTCAATTGTCAATTCAGTACTCGGTCCGCCATTCAACAAGATAAAAACAAAGCAACACAGCACAACACAATACAACACACCGTCGGCGATCTCTCCTGATCGTCATCGTCTTTAATATCGACACGCGACGTTGTGCTTGGCTCGCTGTGATCTAACAATAGCTTTTTTGGCTTTGCGTTACCTTACCTCTGGTGAGTGGGTCCGACCTCCCCTCCCCCATTCCTCTCCTATCCCATCTCACCAATGCAGCCAGACCAGCAAGACATACGAGACGTCCGTGCCCCGGCTAAGCTGATCGTTTGTCGTTAGTATATACGTTGTGTATGTTTCACCAATTGTGATACCAGTCTAGTACAATCGACTAGCTTGCCATCATCAAGCTCGTGCCGCTTGCCCTCAATCCCCCCAGTCAGGTCCGAGCCCAAACAATTCAAAGGACATTACATCCCCATCTATCTCCCATTCCACCCTCATCACGAGATCGCCATAATTTCTGGTCCACATAACAACCCCTTTGACGACCATCACACTCGCTCATCAACCGTCTTTATCCCACCAACCAACAAATCTCTCAGCCGGCTCCGGTTGCGACGTTGAGACCGACTCTTACCAAATCATTCAGGTATCATCGGCCGCACGGTGGACATTGGTCAGCGTGCGTCGAGCAGGCGAGGAAAGGAAAAGGCAAATAAGGACGGAGAACTACCTTGGGAAAAGCAGGAGCAAGTACAAAACGCAAAGATCATTCCCAGGGAGGTCCAAGCTTCACCCTCTTACGCATAACCTCTTCGGTGCGCAAGGTTCTTTTTGATCCGACGTCCGTATACACCCACACGAGCACTCGGCCGCAAACACATCGATCGCAGTCGTTTCCCTAAAAGGATTAACGTACGCCTCCGCATCATACCTCGACATCAACTCGCCCCAAAAGCTATCTTTTAATCGTACCGGTCACTCGGCCTGGCATCTCCTGTGTCTGTTTCCTGGTTCTTCAGTAACGACCAATTGACAAGTCCTCGGCAGGATAATATCGCAAACGAGCGGAGAAGCATCGCGGACGCACACAGTCACACACACAACTGTACCTCTCATCTCGGCACCCAATCACGAAAACAACACCGACTACGAGTCTCCGAAGCAGCTACAGCGCTACATCAGCATCAAGCATTGTCCCTCTGCAGCAATTGAGTCCATCAACTACCGCTAGCCGTATCAGATCTATCGATTCGTCGCTTCCTCTTTTCTGCTCGGAAGGTCTTTTAGTCAGTCCTTCATTGCGACATCTCGATCGTCAGCTATCATCACCAATCTTTCTAGTAATACGTTATCAAGATGGGAGCTTGTATGTCAGCGCCGTCAGAGGATCCCGTAGCGGACAAGAGGAGCAAGGACATTGACAGACTGCTGAAAGAGGTGAGTAGGCGGACAGCGCAAGCTTCAAGCGAGGCGCGTAGCGGTCTGGGTGAGGACGATATTACCTCAAAGCTTTCTCTGACCTGTGATATCACTCGTAGGATGAAAAGAGGTTGGCGAAAGAAGTGAAATTGCTCCTGCTGGGAGCGGGAGCGAGTGGGAAATCGACGATGTGAGTCCTTTTGCGATGGCGCTTTCTCACGCGCCACGGGGGAACGTGCCTTCTGATGTTCGTCCTGGATGCACCCGCAGTCTGAAGCAGATGCGATTGATACACAACAAGCCCTTCGAGCCCGTCGAGATCGAAGATTACCGGTGAGTAAGAACTTACCGACAACAAAGCGAAAGGAGCGATATGTTTATGGTGTCATCACAATCTTTCGCAGGAAATTGACATTCTCGAACATTGTCGGGGGAATGCGAAATATCATAGATGTGATGGATGAGCTCAACCTTGCCGTACAACCAGAAAACAGGCGATACATCTCGCTAGTAGATTCAGAACCGCCCATCAACTCTGGCGAACTCTATCCAGCCAAATACCTCAACGCTCTCAAATCCTTATGGGCAGACCCGGGTGTGCAGGAATGTTATAGGCGAGGCAACGAGTTTGCCCTGGCGGAGAATATGGCATACTTCTACAAGGATTTAGATCGCCTATTCGCGCCTGGCTATGTACCGACCTCGGATGATATCCTTCGGGTGAGAAGTAAAACCACAGGTGAGCATTAGCTTTTTGTCCGTTCCGAATCTTTCGGGGCGCTCAAGAATAGGCTCTGCGCGATCGAAGGGATCTGTGCCAGGAGAATTTCCGGTCTGAGAGAGCTGAGGCTAATACGGTTGTCGGCCTCGTCTCCAGGTATCACCGAGACTCGATTCCCCCTTAACGACGTCGTTTTCAGACTCTTTGACGTTGGTGGACAACGGTAAGTACACCACCTCCAACCTAACGTTGTTAGCACAAGTAAAACTGACATTTGCGTAATGCGTAATAACAGGTCCGAACGTCGAAAATGGGCTTCATGTTTCGGTTAGCCTAAAGCGGATCAGCATCTCAAGGAGATCCAAGCTGATCACAGTCTTTTTGGGCTCTCTAGAAAACGTCACCGCCATTCTTTTCCTTGTCTCCCTTTCAGACTACAACTCGTGCCTGATAGAAGATCGAGGTGAGTGATGTGGTCTGACCCAGCTGAGTGGAAATATGAGGTCGCACCTGAACTGACGATGCGCGTTGCCCGGCGATAGAGTCCAACGGTATGCAGGAGGCTTTACTGCTGTTTGACTCTATCTGCAATTCGCAATGTAAGTGACGCTCAGAGATTATGCCTCTCAGTCCCGACAATACATGACGATGTCTGACATTTGCTGACCTGACTGCATCTTTTCAGGGTTTGTCAAGACTTCGATCGTGAGTTGATAAGCATCCCGACCTGCGATTTGACGCGAGCACTGAGCATGACTGACAATGCGCTCTCGTTCACCCATAGATCCTATTCTTGAACAAAGCGGACATCTTGATGGAGAAGGTGAGCTCCCCAGCAACGCTCCTGGTCGCAAGCGCTCGAAGCTGACCGTCATCCTTTTCTCCTCCTTTTCCGGGTTGAACGCACAGATTAAGGATCCTCAACAGCAGATCAAGAGGCATTTCAGTGACTTTGAGGGCAAACCTGGCTCTTTCAACGATGCCGTAGAGTGAGCCAACTTTCTTTGCTGTTCCTGACGACGAAATTCTCAAGAAACTGGCTAATCACTGCGCCTGTGCGATTTTTTCTTGTTGTTTTGTGCGAGCAGCTATTTCAAGACGAGATTCAGGTCCTTGAACCGGACGCCTACCAAAGAGATTTATTGTCATGTGACGACTGCTGTCGACGTGCAGAACGTCAAGATTGTCATGGCTGCTTGTCAGGTGAGTGTGATGGAGTCATGATAGGCTGTATATAATCTCCACGGCGACGACATTGGACAGCACTGCGAGCCGGCCTCGTTGGTCCCGCGCACGTTGCACGTAACGCGATGTGTCCTCTCGTCGTGGTGACCTTCGCTGACCGCCTTTTCGTAAATTCATAGGACACCATTCTCAAGAACGCCCTTCGTGATATGGCTATCATATAGTACGACTACAAGCGTAATCATTTGGGACTTTGTTTTGTTGATCTTTCTCGTCAGCTTTTTTGGTCTGGGGTCCAAGAGGATGCCCTTGATACCCTTAATCGGTACTTCATGTCGACTTTGTCTTCCTTCCCCTCCATCATCCGGGTCTCCACCGGCGAATTCATCTTTGGGGAAGGCCAAAGAACACACTCACTCGCTCTGTTTGTATCGTGCCTTCCCGCTTCTTTTGCTATGAAATGTGGTCGACTTTGGCTTGTCTTTGTTCTTCTTGGCTTGCTTCGATGGGATATCGAACTACAGTAAATCGGATCTGTCCATGTCCATGTCTATACCCATGTCTACAATACGAGTACAGTATGCTCATGTCGATCGTTCACAGTGTAGATTAGATTAGACATAATTATCCATTCAATGCGAGTGACTAATTGATGCACCCACTATCATCTACTTCCTACGATCTGTCGTAGTTACCCGTACATTCGTGGTGGAACGATAGGCTTTGAGCATCGAATGGATGTCGTCCTGTACTTAGGCTAGCCTACACAAGTATCTACCGCATAGTAAGTAGTCTGATTGGAGGAGGCGATACGAAGTGCCTCAAGCGAGTTGGCCAATAAGTAGTCTGTATTGTAAGCCTTGTCTGTCTCTGAGAGTGCTATGTATACCGTGACCGTCGTTGCAATACTGACATGAATGCATGCGATGCCGTATAAATAGACTCGCTCCGTCATCGCCATTTTACAGTACGTGTTACGAGTTGAATATCCTCGAATGTTGCAGGTCGTGTCGACTCATCAAGATTTCACCTAGGGGCCACGTACTCGCTGGACCTCTCTCTGCCTCCTCGGTCCAGCTCCAGAAGGCATCTTCGTCGTGGTCGTGAATCGCACGAGGATCCGACGCGCCGTTGAAGACGTCCACGCTGCGCTCGAGCCCTTCTTGCACTTCGTGGTCAAGATCGAAAAGCGAATCAACATCTTGACCTTGACCTTGATCTTGATCCACTAATCCCGTCGAGCAGTCCCTCATCGAGCCATTGGGCGATATCAGTCCCTCGACATGCCGATCGATGATGCCCCTGAACGGATGAAGTAAGAGCTGAGACGATAAGTACGGTCCGATCAAGTTGAGCCTCACGGCTGATGAGAGGAGGGATCGGGCATGTAGGAATAGGTGCAGGTGGATCGAGCGGTCTGCGAATGCGGGCGGCGATATAGCGATATAGCGTTTACGGACGCGAGCGTAAGGAAGGACATCACATGACATGACATGACGCGCCGGAGTGGGGTGGCGTGGGAGACAACAAACCAAAGAGAGATGTAAGCGTCGTGAGGGCCATGAATGGGTAGGGTCGGACCGAAGCGGAGCGAAGGGGAAATATAGCGAGCAACGTGAAAAGATAGACACAGTGGTCAGCGGACTTGCTATACTATGTTATGATATGACATTACTCGAGTCGTATCGCCGTCATCGGCACAATCGTTCCAATAGTTTCACTTCAGTCAAGGAAGGAAGGGAGCGGACAGGTCGAAATATTCTTCGTCGCACGAAATTGAAAAGACTAAACAACAGCGATGGGGAAAGGACGAGGCAGGAGGAAGTGTGAAGATACGCAAAATACGCAAATTGAAAGTCAAAGCAAAGCAACAACGGCCAATAACAACCGCTTTCTCGTTCGAACTCACCCAGAGATAATCCCAAAGCGGCCGTCATGACGCCCCAGCACACGGCCAGATGGCCTGGCGTCTCGCCTTTCCTGATAGAACGCTTGTACCTCTCGACTATCATACTGGCCATCTCTTCGCGTGCGGCAGCGGCTGCGTTGGTGTTGCCTATCATCCTCTCTTCGTCGCCATCTTCGTTCGTTTTTGCGTTTTCGTCGGTATCGTTGGTAAAGTGATTTTCGCCTCCTGCTCCTGCTCCTGCTTCGGCTCCTGATATTTGGGTCTCGTGGTCTTGATATCCGTCCTCGTCCCCGTCACCATCCCCGTTCGCATCAGGCTCATCATCGTCATCCTCGAGTTCGTTATTGTCCACATCGAAATCATGATCCAGATCGAGATAGGATTCTTCGTCCAATCCCGCAGGTCTACTCAGCCCCCTCGAATAGAGAGTCAACATCGCCACTCCCTGGGCCTTTGACGATCGTCTGCCGACGTGCGAGAGGAGGGTCGATTCGTGGTATTGGTCTAGTCGTTGAATCACCTCCACCGTCTTCTCTACTAGCGTTTCTACGTTCAGATTCGGATCCATTTTTGGTTCGGCGTTGACCATCCCGCTGATAGCTTCTCCTTGGCCGGCATTGGTGTTTGGATGAGCATGTGGACGATGGTTTTGATCTTGACTGAGACGATGACCGTTACCGTGACCGTGACCGTTATCCGTACTTCGTCTTATCGCCCCCCTTCTTCTCTCCCTCGCTTTGGCCCTGGCCCTCGCTTGGCTTCTCATATATCGCTCCAAGCTACCGTCCGTCACCGTCCAAGCATCACGTACGAACCCACTCGTCGTACTACTGTAATTTCCCACTTCATTCCACGCAAACTCCGTCACCCCTTGTGCTATACTTCTCCGTTTTTCCGTTCTCGTCGTGGTATTCGCGCTCGTACTGGGTCCTCCTGCGGAACCACTGGAAGTGCTTGAGCTGAAGCCAGTGCCAGTGCCAGTGCCAGTACCGGCAGAGGCAGTTGCAGTACCGGCAGAGGCGTTGAGATAAGTCGGACGAGTGGGCGTGAAGAACCCGTGTTTCGCGTACGATTCCAGCCCAGAGGAAGAGACGAACCCGCCCGTCGGCAAGTTGGAATCTAGCAGGACATACAGCAGGTGCGCTTCTTGAGCTTCGGCTTTGGCTTTGGCTTTAGCGTGGGTTCTTTTGGTTCTAGCTTTTTGAATTTGATCTTGATGCTTGTTGGAATTGGGTCCGAGGTCGCGGTCTGATCTCAATGAGGATGTAGGGTGAGAATATGACGGTCCCAATGCCGGTTGAGCTGACTTGTAGTTCGACGTAGACACCATCGTATCGTATCGTATCGTATCGTGACGTTGTCGATTTCGGTTCCGTGTTTGTATTCGTATGACCCTCAATGATCGTAGCGTTCAAGGTCTCATGGTCAAGACAGAGCGGGGTCGGGGGTTAGCTACTTCTGCCTTTTTTCTTGTTGCGGAACCTAGGAGAGGCGGCACTGGAACGCGCTGCGATGGGGCGAAGAGAGGTCGATGACACGAAAATGAAAGATAAAGGGGACGCGATGGCCCATGTACTGTGGCTGAAGGGGAATGAGCTGGTGCTGGTCAAGCTTCTGAGGCGTTGATCATTGACCAGTTCATCCCATCTTATCTTTATCTGCCTTTATCACTGAGCAGTAGTTATCCGAGTTCGGCACCGGTGCGGTGCGGTGCGAGCGTTGCACGTGATCTACAGGGGAAACGGCGGTTGCTGCCGCCAACTATGTATCTGTCTGTATCTGCTAAAGAAGAACGGTACGGAGCCCATCGGTCAGTCAGACCTGGTACTGTAGTATGGCCCTTCTTGACAGGTGACAGGAGTTCGAGACACGGTGCATGAGCAGAAATGATTGAGACAGATAACAGAACCGACAACGAATCTAGATAAGAAGTATGCAAAGTATATTTTATCAAAGCTCAGAGCTGTGAACTGTGGACGATATTGTGTACTGCTGTACGAGAATATGTAGTGTATTTTCTTTAGGGCGTATTTTGGTGTGATGCAGGCATATAGACAAGGCGGAAATTAGGCAGAGACAACGGGACAGCGGGAACTTCAATCGATGTGGCGCATCAGGAAAAAGGAGGAAGATGAAATGATAACAGGCGAGAAAGTTGCAGACTCTTCCAATCCAAGTTGACAGGTTAGGACACCTTACAAGTCCTCGGGCTCGGGGTTGTCAAAGTCCGAGTGAACAGAGTATGCAGAGTAGAGCGAGCCGTCCTCTGCGTATTCCGAGGGCGTGTTGAGGTGCTCGTCAAAGTAGTGCTTGGCGACAGATCGGGGGGCTGGAAGTCAGGAATCTCTAGCGTTAGCATACATTCGCCTTGAGTCTTTCAGTGCGTAACTCATGGAAGCGCGATTACGTGCTGAAGAGATGACGGGAGCCTAGCTGATAATACTCACTCTTGGGCGTCTTGGGCAATCGACAATACTCCCCGGTCTGCATGATACTCCAGGCGACGAGACCGGTCCATCCAGTCTGGTGGGAAGCACCGAGACCTCGACCGTCGTTTCCGTGGAAGAACTCGTAGAAGTGGACGTAGTCCCTAAAGTTTGGATCCCGATTCATCTTGGGGTTACCGCCATTCACGGCTCGTCGGCCGGATTCGTCTCGGCTGAAGATGTGGATCAGTCGATGTTGGATCTCCTCTGCAACTCCCGCGAGAGACATGTACTGCAATAGCAAGATGCAATCAGCTTAATGACTCAAATAGGTGGTCCGTACGATGAAGGCGGGGCAATCACTCACGTCTCCACTGCCAGTAGGGCACTCGACAGTCAAAGTGTCGCCGTAGTACTGGTGGAATCGTTGCAGACTAAGAGCATAACACCGTCAGTTGGTCGTCTCTGTCGATGCCTGAATGCACAACTCACCTCTCAATGAGGAGGAAGTTCACGGCGAACCAGATCGGTCCTCGCCAATTCGAGTTACCGCCGAACATTCCTGATCGGGAGTCACCGGGCCAGTATCCTACACCGAAATCTTCGCCATTGACGTTCATCGAGAAGGGGTTCTCGTGGTGGAAAAGGGACATGCTGTTGACGATAACATCGCAAATTGATTAGCTTTTGGAGCTCGTTTGAATTCGGACAAGTTCCGGTCTTTGACTCACGATCGGACACCATACTCCGACAGGAACTCTTTCTCGTCCAGCATCTTTTCTAGAATCCTGACAAGTCGCTCCTTCGAAGCCATGGCCAACAGCTTTCTGTCACCTCGACCCTTCTCTATATCGCGAGACGGAACTGATCAGCTTTATCCCTGTGTTGGAGGAGGAATGTCGTCAGCTAACTCACCCCTGATGTTGGCGATGTTTCTCGTAGAGATATCCTGCCTGTTCTCGATGAACCAGTCCATCCTCTTCTTGAAACCGGGGAACTGCTTGATGACCTGGGGCTCGAGGACGAGCGTAGCGTATAGCGGCATGAGACCGACCATGGACCTGACGGGGAGTTGCTGCGAGTGACCGTAGCCCCACTGGATAGCATCGTAGTAGAACCCGTCCTCCTCGTTCCAGAGGGAGAGCTGCTCGTCGTTGCTGCCGACGTAGGTCATGGCGTCGGAAATGAACAGGAAGTGCTCAAAGAACTAAGAAAGAAATTGAGCTACCGCCTGACGTATTCGTCCTCGATCATTTGCCTAGAAGCTCACCTTGGACGCGATATCCTCATAAGTGGGGTTGTGCTTAGCAAGCTCCAAGGCAATGCTCAACATGTTCAAACAGAAGAAAGCCATCCAAGCAGTACCATCAGCCTGTCGGAGAGTTCCACCTAGAATCATGCTGTTAGCGCTTGCAACGGTCGTTTTTGATTGCGCCGAAGATACCACTTACCAGTAGGCAACGGCTCAGATCGGTTGAAGGGTCCAATATTGTCGAGACCTAGGAAACCACCTTCGAAGACGTTGTTGCCGTCGGAATCTTTTCGGTTGACCCACCTGCGGAAAAGGAATGTCAGAGATTCGAGCATGACATGGTGGTTGTGATGCGGCTTACCAGGTGAAGTTCAACAGCAACTTCTGGAAGACTCGTTCGAGGAAGTCAAGGTCTTCCCGTCCAAACATTTTTCGCTCAATCTTGAATACTCGGAAGGTTGACCTGTCATAGTACAGCCCCATGTCAGCGTGCTAGCGCAGCTTCGAATACTTCATGATAGGGACTTACCAGGCATGGACAGGAGGGTTGACGTCACTGAAGTTCCATTCATACGCGGGCAGAGCACCATCGGGCTTCATGTACCATTCTCGAGTCATCAGGTCGAGCTGCTTCTTGGCGAAAGACGGGTCGACCATGGCGAGAGGGATACAGTGGAAAGCAGTGTCCCAGCTATAAGTCATAAAGTCAGCTCTGAATTGGGACACACTGGAAGGACGAGAACCACTTACGTAGCGAACCATGGGTACTCCCACTTGTCGGGCATGGACAGAATATCGTTGATGTACATGTGTTTCCATTCCTACGACAAGGGATCAGCTGAATAACGTTCCACATGTATGATAAGCTGGCGTACCCTATTTCTGACCCATTTTCGCTCTGGGGGAGGAGGAGGTTGTCCGGGGTCACCGTCCATCCACTCCTTCTGGATGTACTGATAATATTGCTTAGTCCTGCCATAAGATAGATTTTAGTGCAGCTTCACGAGGGCTATAGGCATATGAACAGGTGGGGCACTCACCAGAGCATGCCACTGAGAGCCTGTCGCATGATATTCCTTAAGTCTTCGCTGAGATTACCCTTGGAGATCCTTCCGTAAAACTCGTCGGCGTCCACTCGTCGCTCTTCGACGTTATCGTCGAACAGCTCTTCGTCCAGGATACTAGGGTCCTCCTCGGGCGAACAAGGGGTCATCTTGAGTCGGACGACAACACAACCTCCTTTGCCGGGAACTCCCTTGAAAGAGTAGTGTGCGGCAGACTTGGTTCCAACCTTGTCAGGGTTGACAAACTGTCGGCCACCGTGCTCGGAGACAGGTCGAGGAGGGGGCTCGACGATGTTCTCGACTTCGGCCAAACCGTCTTGGCCAATGGCGGTTGGGTTGACCTCGACGCCGTCCTCGACTTCAGCAGCAGTGTGGAAAGGTGGAAGTTTGGGTGTCTTCACCGAGGGAGATTTCATCTTAAGCCCTTCGGCAGTTCGCTCGGCCTCAGGCTCAGCAGGTCGGTGAGAAGGGATAAGATGGTCGTGGAAGGCGTCCTTGACGTAAGGGGTTCGGTTCTTCCCGCCGTACAGTCGCTGCAAGCATACCAGGTCAGCTCATGATCCCACCGTCTTGAGACTCTGGACAATATTTAGCTCACCTCGTAATTGGTCTCGTTCTCGGTGAAAAGCAACTCGGGAACAACACTGGGACCGTCGACAAGGACGACACCGCCCTTTGCAGGGGCAGCAGGGGCGGGTGAGGGGGTACAGTAAAGTCGGGTCTGACCAAGGGTCTCATGCTGAGCGTGAATAACACCCTCGGCCTCCTGTCTCATCTGAGGCATGTTCTTGGGCAACTCCTTGGGCCACGACCAGGTGTTACGGAAGAACATCTGAGGCAGGATGTGCAGGTCTGCGGGATCAGGTCCTCGGTTATAAGCCGTGATTCGAATCGACATGGCATCGGCGAATTCCTCATCTTTGGCGTACTGTAGAAGGGAAGATAACCGATTCTCGTTAGCTCTTGCTTATCCTCCTCCTATCGCGGCTGGATAAGGACGAAAGTCGCAACGTTGAGGCGGAATGACTCACCTCTACGAAGACATCCCAGTATCGGTCCTCGTCAAAGACATCCGTGTCCATGAGCTCGAACTCGTTGACTTCCCTACTTCGGTTCCTGCTCTCCTCCTTCAATTGCTCGTACGGGAAAGTGGCCTGGGGGTACTTGTACAGGTATTTCATGTAAGAATGGGTAGGCGTCGAGTCGAGGTAGTAGTAGACCTCCTTGACGTCCTCGCCATGATTACCTATAATGCGCCGTCGGTCAGCTCAGCTTGAACCGTTTAAAGAAAAGGATCTATGCTCAGCTGCTGACCTTGGTTACCGTTGAGACCGTACAACCTCTCCTTCAGGATCGGGTCCTTGCCATTCCACAGACCGAGGGTGAAACACAGTCTCTGGTGGTTGTCACTGAGCAGACACCGCGTTTCAGCTTCACCGATCTTTTGCAAGCGAATTCGCACTACAGAAAAGACTCACGAGATACCGGCCATACCGTCCTCTCCCCATCGATAAGCTCTGCTGGTAGCCATCTCGAACGGGAAAGAATTCCACGCATCGCCGTTGGCCGAGTAATCCTCTCGGACAGTTCCCTGGAAGCGCGGTCCGGAACGACGTTTAGCTCCAGTCACTCCAGTAGGACGAGCGGAACTAGACATACCCATTGCCTCTCGCTGACGTACGGGCCCCATCTCTTCCAATGCACATCATATCTGTCGGACTGGTCTAATCGGTGTTCCTCGACGGACCTGTACCTGGGCCCAAGAGACCGTTGGAGTCGCTCTCGCAAGGACTAGACATCAAATCATACTATCAGCTCTGTGTAGCAGGAAGATCCGGGTCATCGTTTTCCCCCCGGCCGGCCAGGACAACTTACAACTCGCTCTTGACCCAAAGTACCGGGAGTATCGGTATCGCTTCCTCCATCTTTGGGGTGGGCTAGATTGCGAGGGACACATCAAGGCATACATTTGGTTTATTAGTATTATTCGAAAGGCAACACGTAGCATGACCGACCACTGGAAACGGGCAACTCACGAGATGCAGCGGTCATTTCAGGTGCAGGAGTAGCATCGTGTTGCTGCAACGAAGGTCTCTTGGGAAGGCTGAATAGTCAAGGTAAAGGTGAAGGTGAAGCCATGTCAGAAATCAGACAAACAAAGCATTCTTCGCCAAATGAGCTACTTGACTATCCGGTCAAGGGCCTAGCTCCCTGAAGTCAGAGGGGTCACAGGGGTAGGGCAAAGGTCGAATAACTCACTTCTCCTTCTCCCGCTTCTCACCCGAAGGAGCTTGGGGAGTAGGGATATTGATCTTGAGCTGCTCGCCTGCGGAGACGGGCGTAGCGGTTCCAGATCCATTGGGAGATCCCTCTGCAGGCGCTTGCTCGGCTGTGAGCGATGGGTTTTCGATGGGATAGCGATATCAGCATCTTATCCTCCTTGGCTTGCGTTTGCGCCGACAATGATCTCTCCAGCATCGTAACAACCGTTTATGCTGCGAGTTCCCAACGGGCTTGTGCAGATGCACGGTACTCGGAGGGAGGATGAGGGTGGACACGAGCTATGCTCGGTGAACAGCAAACACTCACAGCCAGGAGATGACGAAGCAGCAACGCCAGGCCCAAAGATCTTATTCTGCAACTTCTTTGCCGAGCTCATCGTGATATATATCGGGTTGATTACGCTAACCCAAAATATGCAATGTGATTATGCTGAGACGGTCGATAAGAAGAATGATCAGTGGACGAGTGTTGGACCGTGTCGAGAGCGGTTTTGCGGTTTTGGGTATGGGCTGAGCGAAGACGCCAACAGAGACAGATGCCTTTAGAGGAAGGTTATCGATTAACCTCTAGTTTATGACTGCTCCACTTTAGTCTAGTCGCGACCGTCTTTGTCTTTCGCTCGGAGGGTGAGCAAGAGAGCGTAGGATGAAAGAAAGGAGGATGGTATGGTATGAACAGTGACTTTTGAATTACAGGCTAAGGCTACAGTGCCGTTTGTCAACTGTTGAATTGAACGCTCTCACTGACTGACTCTGAGACTCTTTCACTCAAATCGCTATCTCGGACGGACGTGGCACGCATCCAATCCAGTCCAGGCCACTAACCATAGGGATATAGGGATGAACGATTAATTGCCCTAAACAGTAAATACTGTATGATGGGAATGACGCAGGTGGCAGCTTTGACCACCTTTTGCTGTTACAGTAGCCTCGTAGTACAGTTAGCTTCGGATCAACCGCAAGCACTGCCCTGGCTAAGGACACGATGGCAGAGGATTAGGATCTATCCCTAACCACCCCTCGCTTCCAACTTTGGTCCAATGCCGCCCCGCCCAGGCCCCGCCGAGGGTCTACACACACGTTTAGCAGAGGTGGGGAAAGGCAAGAAGGCTACGAGTGTTCTCTAGCGCATACAAAGCGGCAAGCATCCTAGTCCACAGCAGCTTTCTCTATGCAATCATCTCATCTTCTGCCTCTGCATGGCTTCTTCATACGGCAAGCACGGGCCAAGACTATCCGCTATGGTTATCTACTCGTGTATGTCATGTCATGTATGCGTGTTTGTCGTGTACGGGCAGATAGGTATTTTCTTGGGTGAAAAAAAGGTACCCTGATCCGTCCTGAGCTGTATGTAAGATATGCCATCACCACTATACAGCAACAGAAAAGCGTTACCGTTATTCCGTTAACTTACCGCTCTGCCCCTTTGCCGCTGTCCCGCTATGCCGCTCGTGAGATACTTTTTTTTCCCATCACGTTGCTTCGCAATTATTTCACTCATGATGGTAGTACAGTAATTCTCATGACGTGGCGAAGGGGGAGATGTACTCGGGCGTGAAGACGGGTAAGATGTGAGCCTGAGAACAGAGCCAGAACGCGGAATCAAATAAACCACATAGAATCCATCAGCGACCAGCGATCAACTTTTAGATGTTCCGAGATCGGAAGATCGGATCAAATGTAAGGTTACAACAGCCCAGGAACGATCTTTCGATATCAAGCACGACAACTCACCTCAGTATTGAAGACGTGTTCTGCGAACCAAGTACATGATGTGAATTAGTGATGTGATCGATCAAGGATGAATGACTACATGGCGATGCGTCTTGCTGCGCTGCAATACTCACTGTCAAGAGGGATATGATCCGAGTCATCGAAGAGCAAGTAAAGATACTCTGAGCACATTACAGTCAAGTCAGCCTGCTCACCTTATGTATGGCTCTCCTCGCCTACAAGGATGGTTGCACTCACTGAGCGTTTCGGCAAGCCAGAAAGTCTCCATCCTGTCCAACTGCTTGGGAGGCAGAGTCTGCACATCCTCGATCCCGGCGTATCCGCCGGTGGGGACCCTACAGTATTTCTGGAAAGCCTGGAACACCTTCCATCCCCATTCTCGGTACTTGTTGTCCCCCGTGGACCTGTAAGCGAGGAAGAGGGATTCGACAGTCTCGGGCCGAAGGATGTTTCGACCGTCAATCAGGACGCCGTTGCTGCGGGTGGTCACAGATCAGACGGAGGGCAGAGTTAGGATGACTCGCATTGCGACATAGCATGCGATGAGTGGTGTTCAAGCGAAGGCCTGTATCTGAATGAGGACTCACGCATTTGGCTTGATGTACCAGTCTTCTTTTTCGGCCCGCTCGTCGCTCCACTGCACGAACATGGCAATCTCAGGCGCGAGGCCGCTGCAACAGCCGAACTCAGCACTACCGTCATCATTGCTCAACACCGTTGGTCTCGTATCGACTAATGTCACTTACGTAGCAGTCTCGTGCGTCTTCATGCAGCTCTCAATGATCCCTTTACCAACGACAAAGTCCTCCATATCCCTGTCGTCGAGCTGAGTCCAATCGACCGCCTTCTTCCCACCTTCGGTGACACCGAGGATGAACGAGCCACCCAGGAAACAGACCAGATGATCTTGCTTGGGAACGATCTGCCATGTCTGTTGTTGGTCTCGGGGGTGTCGAGCAGGATGCAGCTCTTGCGTGAAAATCAGTCCGGAAAGCTTAGTTTGGCCAATCAGGTGCTTCTTGATACCGCCCATGGCTTCGTCGTACATCTGGGAAGTAAGCGCTTCAGTGTCAGCTATGTCCACAATGAGGATCAAGATTCACTGTGGCTGGAAAGCTCACATCTCGGTAGATAGGCTCTTGTCGGTCCTATAAATCATGACTGATCAGCGTCCTCGCCTGATGTCGCCTTGAGAGCCTTGGGATGTGCAACCTACAGTCTGGAGCCATTGCCTGGAAGGGAATCGTCAGCAATCTCGCCATGATATCGATAACATGTCATGGTCAAACATCAACTTACTTGAGCAAGTATTCGTAGTACGAATCACCTCTCGATCCCAGCCTGATCTCGGAAATGACGAACTGGCCGTTCTGAGGGCTGCACAGGGTACAAAAGATCAAACGATCAGTATCGTCCTCTCAGACTCACAGAGCACCATCGATGCATGTACTCACGAGATAAAGATCGGAGCGATACCATCATGGATTGCCTGACCCCTGATGAGCTCCGAGACCCTCTCGGCCTTCTTCCAATACACATAGTCTCCCGTCAGATGACTGAGGTACTTGAGCTCCAGCTGGAGACTGGCAGCCTCAGCCAGGCTCGCGACTCCCTGGTTATCCCTATCCGGGATCCCATCTCGCGTGGCGAGGTTGATACCAGACCAAGGGATGCCTGAGGGGGATGAGAACGCGCCAAGCAGTCGCTCGCCCAAGTCTACGGCTAGATCAAGGAATAAGGGGGCATCTTTTTGGATGGATGGGGAAGAGTGGACGGAGGTGAGGTAGTGCGCCGAGAGCAGACCACCTAGGATACGGATCGTGGTCTAATCAGAAGGTACATGTCATCATTACGCACATCAGTAACTAATCAGAATCACGTCGGCCCAAGCCAAAAGATGCCCCTCTGCCCCACACGCAACTCACCTCGAAAGTGTTGAACGTCGCGTCTTTCTCGAAAGAAAGCACATCTCGACACCAGTCTCTCGCTCGCTCATACTCTGGTATGAGGTCCAGCACCAGTAGCGCGTCGAGGGAATCGACGATGGTGTAGCCCACACCGCCGGCCAAGGTGAGGTTTGAGCCCGATTGCGAGAGTGGTGAGAACTGGACCGAAGCAAGGGTTCACAATAGAACGTCAGCTTAAGCATATAAGTAATGATGTATAATCTAGAGAAATAGATGGAAGCTGACTCACCTCGTCCGCTCCCCAGCCGTATGTTTCTGGGACAGGAAGACGGTAACTCATCAGCTGATTCTAGGCTAACGGATTCATCGCTCAATCAGATGGTGCCCGAAGTCACGTACCGTACGCGTGCCAGCTCCACTATATATCCGTGAGCAGCTGTCAGTAATGCTTCCAGGCTCACATCACCAGCCAGTCCTGGTCCGCGAAAAAGCGAAGGACAATGGGGCAGATAGTGTGATTGATGCTCACCTCGAAAGCCTCCTTGATAGCGTCCCTCTTTTCCACGTCCGCTTTCAATTGAAGCCCGCCACCGGGCGAAGGCAGCTCATCAGGTAAGAGCTTCCCAAATTTGCTTCCTGGAACCCTTGTGGACGTAGAGGCTTGATCGGTGCTGGATGGCGCTGTGGTGGAGAAAAGGGGGGCGACAGTCTACTAGAGTATGTCAGTCATGTACGTGCGGTGATGAGCGTGGGGCAAGATTTTCTTGATCAAATATGTGGAGGGTATGAGAAGATGCGGTAGACGGGCTGGCTCACCTTGTAGCCGAACCATACTACAGCACCCAGTCCAGCGAGAGACAGTAGCAGCCTCAACAAGCTAAGATTCTGGACCTTTTCGATCTTCTTTTCAAGCTGCAGCAGTGCCCTCTCGACGTCAGCTGCCGAGACTGATTGATATACAGCTGAGATACACTCCCTGTTACCACTCCCGGGGGTGACCTACCTCTTTTTGGTTGGACCGCTGCTTTGACTTCTGATCTCCACTTGCACTTGCGGAAGGCGAGGGGAGGGGCACTTTCACCTGTCCCTGGTCCTTGTCCGTTGCTCTCTGACGTAGTTCGGCTGAGGCCATCTTGTCAATCTGCTAGCTGAGCTGTACGTCTGTCCTGAGCTCTTCTCGTGGTCGTCGTTATCGTCAGTGGAGGATTGAATGGATGCGACAGCGTTCCGGAGATGGATTGGGATGGATAGGTTGGCTAACAACTGCGACACTGCGACAGACAGACCTCAACTGCGATCGCAAGGGAAGGAGGGGCTCCGGCGGAAGCTGCAGCGGCAAAGCCCGTCAAAGCGGCAATCTCCGCCTTTAGCAACGACGCGTGAAGAACAACAACAATTGTAACAACAATTGCGAACGCAATAGCAACGACGATCTCGATACAAGGATGCGCCAGATAGCTTACTTGAACCCCTCGCACGCATTCTCTGAAGGTACATTACCAGATATCGCCGTCCAACAAATCGTCATCATGTCGCTCTCCCGCCCATCAACCGCTTTCGAGTCCCTTGTACCGGCCGAGTCATTCTTCGACAGGGAGAAAGAGAGACTTATAGAGGAGATCTCGACGGTACGTGACGACGTGACCTACCGCTCACTTGAACGAACTATGAACACCATTTTCCGCTTAGTGGAGTCGAGCTGATACGAAGTATGCGCGATGTGCTGATCCTTGGGCTTCGGTTGGTCTCAATCTATTCACCTTCGAAGAACTTCGAACAGTTGATGGGTCACACGAATACGCTTAATAGGAAGCTTGAGGAAGTGTATGGCGTAGGAAGGGAGTTCACGACTGTCGCGGCGTTGTGGGGGGTGAGTACAAAAGCACAAGGGTCATCGTTCTTACCCTTACCCATGACCGCATCATCGATCGCCGCTATGCCTTCCATTCATGCTGGACAGTGGATACCATCGCACAGAAAGAGATTCTGATTAGCCGGCACTGACTGTTACACTACTGGTAACTCTAGAGATTTGACGAACTCATTCGAGATCAGCAGGTATGTACTGTAGCCCTACATGTCGACTAGTCATGCACAAGCAAACGTTGCTGATAATCTCTTTCTCGTTTAACTTGATCCCCCAGACTGAACTCGCAGCTTCTGCAGACGCAGGTGTACCGGGTACGGGCAGGTCCAATTTTGCACAAAGTACAGCCGGGCATCCTGGTTCTGGCTCATCCGCCAAGTAGACTCCCTATCATTCGACAGATGTCGCAAGCTGGTCCGGTACCTCAAAGGCTTTCGGGTCGGACGATCTCAAAGAGTGTTGTTGTATTGTTGTTTGTATCTCCTGATGTGTTTGGTCGTGACAGTCGATCCCATGCATCCTGTACAAGTACTGTATAACTTCTAGATTCTTTTATCTAAGAGAATCATGCTAAATTAAGTTGATCCTCATTTCCTCGCACCAGAAATTCGAACCCTTATACTGTCAAATTAATAATGCTGATCTTCATTTGTTGCCCATCAGGCATTCGCGGTAGAACCGAAACACAAAACAACGTATAAGTTTAAGGAAACATGGTTGAGACGACTATTCAAATGCCATGAGCGACGTCACACTGTGACGACCGAGATACACCCTGACAACCGTTGAGTGGTTACCTTATGAGCGACGATAAATTGACATGAATGGCCGGAAATTTGTGGGACTCAGGTAATCGCTGGTGAGCGCGAAGGCGTTCCCCTATTGGGGCGAAGGGATGTTATAAGGGGCCAAGGTCGGGACCGTTCCTCCATGAGCCTGAACTTGTCCATGGGAAGATTGCGGGTTCTGGTAATGGTGCTGCTGATGCTGGTGTTGATGTTGATGCTGATGATGATACTGATGCTGATCGTCTTGATGATAGAAGTCCTCGGATCCATGCGACGATTGAGGTGGCTGATAGTAATTTCCGTTGGCGCATCCATTACCTAGCACGCTTACTTGTAGTGTCATGCCTTGCTGTTGCTGCTGCGGGTTTTGGCCCTGTGTCTGGTACTGATGCTGATGCTGCTGGTGCTGGCTGGTGAGGTGCTGTTGCTGCTGGGCGTGATGATGGGCGTACTCCATCTGAGCAGGCGTGGGGTAGAAGTAGCTCTGGTGAGAGTACGGATGCGGCGGATGCTGATGGGGTGCTTCGAGAGGAGTCAGCAGTTGAGGCGGCGAGGGAGTCCTGGAGTTTTCCGAGTAGGTGATACCGTCAAAGTATCCCGCAGGAGCATACTGCATCGTCCCAGTCGGGGTGAGGTGGGGGAGGTTGGTCAAGCCGAGGACATTCGGGCTGGAATTAACCGAGAGGTGGTGTTGATCCGTTGGCATGGTGATGGACATGGACGGGGCCAAACCTCCCGTGTTCACGCTCTTCCCAACGCCACCTCGTCTGGTAGATCTGGTGCTACCTCTTCGAGCGGCCTCAGCAGACATCCGCATCGCTTTCTCCCTCGCGGCATTCTCCTTCGCTTTGGCCTTTTTCTTCTTGCTTCCTTTCCCCTCACCATTGGGCGCTCGGGTGAACTTGTAATCGTAATCCTCGACGTACTTATCCCAGTATTTCTTGGCAACGCGGCTCCACCACTCGAATTCTTCCAGCTTGAAATCTTTCAAAGCTCGCCACTCGGCAGAGAGCCAAGTCGAGATAGCGCCCGTCTTCATATCGGCGTACATATCTCCCCACTGAGGCCGTCGGAAGTCTGCAAATGCCATAGCGCCTAATGGGACAAAGTCATTCTCGTAAGCAAATGTGGCGATACCGTAAGGTGTGGCGGGACTCACTATTCATGGGTCTAGGCGGTTTGAACTCCTCTCCGACCTTCTGACATCGAGCATACTCCTTTGCGATGGTAGCTTCGCTCTTCCGCATCAATTTGGCTACTACCATATCCTCGGTCAGACCCTTTCGGGCCTCCTCGACTTCCCATAGATGCGGATATCGACAGTGGTCCGTCAAAGGCTGCAAGACTTTGGGCTCGCCCTCGCCTTTAGGCCATGCTTTGGGATTGGCAAGGAAGGTCGCACGTCTTTGTCGGTGGGATTCAGCGACGGATCGAATCCAAGCCGAGGGACCATCGTACCACTCATCGGCGGTCGATGGATTCGCTTTGAGCGGTTTGGGCGTTGACTCAGTCTGGACAGGCATAGGGCTAAAGGTGGTCTCCGAAGGGGATTCGGGGCTCAAGCTTCTCGAAGGCGAGGGTCTGCAGTAAGAAGAAGTAAAAATTCAATGAGATGGAAGGTCGTGAACGCAGCAATTGATACTCACTCCATGAGCTGAGGGTTTACGTGGGTGATAGCAGAGTTGGTATTCCCAGGTGTCCAGCCGCCGAACCCCAGCGGTTGTGATTGACTCCCGTAAAGCATAGCTTGTTGGTGTGTGGCATCGTACGGCGACAAGTGATGAGGGTCATTGCTGGTCATGAAATAGTGGGGATGCTCTTGAGTGTGATACATGAAATGGTTGGATGGCGGAGTGTGAAAAGGGTGAGAAGTCGTGGCGAGGTGGTCGTGTTGTTGAGTGGCCAAAGAGCCAGGCGCAGTCATATTCAGTCGTGCCCTGTTGTGGCAGTGATCACTGAAGGGCTGAGTACGAGAGAAATATGAATAGCCTGCGGTTGCGCCAGCACCAGCACCTGAAGAAGTCGCAGGAGGTGTTCGGATCGACGTGTTAATGGAGACGACGCTGTCCCTCGCTAAAGTCGGGCATATGGAGGGAGAGACGTTTGAGAGAGATGACGACGACGGTGACATGGTCACTGAACGACTGAGGTGCGACTCCAGATCAGGCTGGATGCTCCAGGTATCATGCAGAGCAGAGGGGAGGGGGGCACGGTTCTCGATGTGGATCATCGTTGCGGTTGTTGATCGGCCGTCGTACCTTCCGATACTGTGAAGGTGTGGCGAGGGCTGAGAACGTATTGGGTGGTTGATGGACAACTTTAGTCAGCTTGGGTGTCTCGAAGGCGTCATTCTGTGTTTGGTCCCGTCCCAGGAGGTGTGAGTCATTCTGTGATGAACGTGTGGCGGACGCGAGAGGCAGCTCACCTGTACGTGCACAGCGATGCAATGGTTCAGGCGAGCTCTTTTGGTGATATAGCAGGAAAGGAGTACGGTAGGTGATGAATGCTCTCAGACTCGTATCGTTCACCAATCAGTGGAGTCGATTGAGTTGAGGTGGCGATAACTCAGACACCACGAGTCTCGAATGAATCGGCACAGAGCAGGGTATACAGTATTAAGCTCGGAGGTAGATCAGGTTGTCAGGTGGTGACAGGTGACAAGTGCCTGAATCTGATCGAGATCCCAAATCAATCCTGAATTTGTGTTTTTGCGTTCAGGGACAGAAGCTAGCTCGTGGGCCGTCCTGATTGCTGGAATCTGGCAACGTCGAGGAACAAGCTAAGAAGTGTCGGCACGGCAAGAATAGCTTGTTAACCGTATATGCGAGCCCTGATTGCAGTGACGCAAGCTGGCTTAAGCGTCTGCGGGACAGGAAGCGTGTGTGGCGGGCCCAGCAGCAAGACGGAGCGAGCGGCTTCGACGAGATTGAGCGAGCACAATACGGGTACTGTAGACGAACGTCCTGGGCAGTTGCAGTCGCGGAGGTAGGGACAAGCCGGGGACGAAAGTAGTTGCTATGGTGGCGAGCAAGAAGCTTTGGACTTGCTTGGTCCGTTGTCTTTGACTAGAGTCCGAAGTGTACTCGTGAGAGAGCCTCGTTGGCTGAGCGTTGGTGCAAGTCGTCGCTGTTTCAGAGGGTCAGAGTCGTACTCGTAGCGAGAGCCGTACAAGTGAGAGATGAAGATGTTCGTGACAGGAAGGGTGTGTATTCAGAAAAGTCCTCGAATCTAGATCAGCTTTCGACTTTCGACGCTGATTGGCGCGTCGAAATCGAAAGAAAAAGGAGTACGATTGAGACCGAGAGTGCTAATTGAATGTATGAATGAGGGTGTAAGGAAAGAAGGGGGGAAGAAGGGAGAATAGAGATTATCAAGCTTGAATTTATGAATGATGGGAATGCGATCAGCGCCGACCGACCGAGCGCGTTCGACTGTTTTACTGTATCCTGTATCCTCGACCTGACTTGACCTGTACAATCCTATCCTACTCGTATCTAGCAGCTCGTATCTATCGCTTTGTGCGAATAGATCCGGAGAGGTGTTCGCTAGGCTCCAAACTTTACATAACTCACACCGCCGAAACATGGTGCCGGTACTGGAGCAGATGCGCATATACAGTTCTGGAAGCTGAGCGATTTCGCGTACTCGGACATGCTTACAGTACAGGAGCTAAGTCAGCAAAGTCAGGAGCTCGATTAGGTTCATCTTGTCTCGTGTCATTTCGTTTCGTGTCGATCGGTGAGAGCGTGGGAGAGAGTGGCGCAAGGCCAAGCAAAGCGTCAGTTGTGACTATGAGTCAGCGTGGGCATGAGGGGGTGACCACGAGCTTGAGCCACCCACGGAAGCCAGTGCCGAAGCTGCCGGCGGAGTAGGTATAAGGGGTTGGAATGAGTTAAGAGTCAGACGTGAAGGACCCGGTAGGTTTCACTCGCTGACTGACTCTCAAAGCCAGGGCCATCAGACGTTGACCCTATCTTATTCTCTTCTAAGAATGGCCAGTCAGTCAGTTGACCGCTAAGCGATGGTACTTGACGATATGAGTAGCGGGTTCTGGCGGAGAATTCAGGATGTCAAGGGGTCATATTGAGCCTCCCTGGCCCGGCTGGCCCCTTGGTCTCACTTCAGCAAAGAATGATCGATTCGCACCCGCGTCCGTCCCATTCAGTCGATCTGTTCACTGTGGAGTCCATAGCGTGGCACTGGGTGGCCTGGGTACGAAAAGTTGCAATGATTCCGTCAACTAGTCTCAGAAAAGGTTGTAACCAAGTGACATGCCCACTGAGCTTCAGGGTCATAGAAGCATCAGATAGAATACATGTCACAAAGCAGAGATCTTGTGCCTTTTTTAGACTCTGCCAAGAGGTAACCCTGCAGTTTCAGTAGGGAGTAGGGAAGGTGCCTTTTCGCTACCGCTTTTTTTTTTCTTTTTGAGGCGCTTAATCATAACAAGGGTAAAATAGATTACATGTTGACATACATATCAAACACAACCGATCGAGCTCCACTCCCGCTGTCGATAACGGACTGAATGAATCGATTGCGGCACTTTCAAGCTCATATCCGTGACGCCTTCCACCAGCTCATCGGAGGCGCATTGGCTTGGGCTGCTTACTGTACCATTCCGAGAAAGCACGAGTACTGTAATTGGGTATTGGCCTGGAGATCCGCTAGGTGTGCAGATTAATAGACCCTGTGGCGCAATATGAGCGACGAATATGTCAGGAAGCTCATCAAATACTGATCCATGCCGATATCGGCGTCGTCTTCTAGACACTAGCTCGGTGCTGTATCAGATACGGTCTAGATCGCCACGGAAGATGAGATCCCACACTATATGCAATATTCTCTACTAGAGTACGGTGCACGACGGGCAGTCGCTAGCCACTGAGGGCTAGCCAAGCTTGGTTTTGCACGTGAGAGGGCCACCAATTTTCACGTGTCGTACCTTTGCAAGCGAGCGACTGGACTGCGCTTTAGGCTTTACGAGTACTGTAGATCCCATCGATGGGCATGTGTCTGCGAACTCAAAACCTTCCTTCCGGTCGCGGCAAGCTGATCCCTGTTCAAATGATGCCAGATGAGGTTTCTCTCAAATCTACTTTGAGTTTTCAAAGGTGGTGGAGGATGCGAACAAGGGTGAAACCCTTGCTACCGCATGTCCCAAGAAGTTTCAGTCCTTCCCGAAAAGCTGTTCACTCTACGCCAGCCCTTCTAGAAGCTTCGACCAGGCACGTGGGTGACAACCCACTGCAATCTCGTAGTGTCGTAGTGTCGCAGGACCATTGTACAGTAGCAGTACGGTGAAGTATAAATATCTGCTTACTATACCGTGACCGACGGCCAAATGAATGTTTTACCGGAGATTTAGGGTTCGCACAAGCGTAACCGACTGTGTGGTGCGCCGCACACCTAGGCATGAAAGTGCGTGTCGATCAGTGGCGTAAAGCCTCTTGTTACTGTATCACCGAGCGATCGCTGGAATCGCTTTGCGTTCTTGTCCCCTCTAATAGATCCTTCCATCGGGTCACGATTTTTAGAGTGTGGGGTCGATGCATGATACAGTAGATTACTACTGTATATCACTCCCGGCAGCCCCGCCCTATGGCCGCCCTGTGCTACACTGGTTACTACAAAGCTTTGACCGCAACCCCGCTCCGTCACTTTGACAGGGCTATACGGGGTTCCTCGTCATCCCTCTACGTACAGGTACCCAGCTCCACCGCCACATCCGTCGCTGGTCTGGACCATCTCGCCTTTGTTTCGAGGAACGTATAGTATCGGAAACCTCGTCTCCGCCTTGACATAGTGCTCGAGTAAACGATTCAGATAAGACTACGAGCAATATGTATGATACGAACGTACTGTATACTCGTAAAGCACCCTTCCGCCGGTCTGAAATGCCCCGAATGTGGGCCGAGCTGGCTGCTGCTTCCTAGCGGAACCCCCTTTCTCCCGCCACAGCAATGTGGCGTTCGCTTCTGTGAATCATCGCCGACATCGCTACTACACAACCTCTACTTGACTTGAGGGCAGCTAGCGCTCTGTACAGTGATTGTCTCGGGGTACTGGACCAAGGCCCCTCAGCTGTACGAGGAAGCGAGGGAGCAGTTTTGTCGGGAATCTCGCGGCGAGGAGGTCAGTGAGCGAGCCGTTGTTTGTGGATGCTCGTAGATCTGGATCATAGGACTATCATGAAATGACTGCCTTGCCAGCTATGCGTCAGGTCGCACGCTATGTATGGCCTGATTGTCACCCTGATGCTCGACCAGCAAAAGACAAGCAGTGTCCTGTCCGGCAGCTACGGTCCGACAGTATAAGCTTGAAACATCCTGACCAATCTCACACTACGCCAAACGTTGCCGCCGATCAAAGTTAATCTACTCGAATACAGCGCATGTCGAATTGTCTCTCGTTTCCTATTTGCATCCTCGCAGATCAGATGTCAGGCAATGGATAAACTCAGATTGCTGACGGATTTTTGATTGTCCGCGGCAAAGATCTGAAGATCTGTCACACGTGAGTCCAGAAACGTTATAGTGCATGTGCTTGGTCATACATCAGAATTGGCTTTCAAAGCTAGGCGATCATTCATTCATGAGGCAAGAACCTTGTGACATGGCATGGATCTCAAGTGTTACCATATATCAAGAATGAAAGGGTATACCGGTTTCGATATCAAAGGGTCGGTCCATCCTAGCACCGCTCGAAAATCCTAAACAGGTCGGGCAGGTTCGCCACCTGATTCACATCACCCAACCTATCTCTTGGCCAAGATGTATACCTCCTGAAGCTTGGGAAAAGTACGTGCTCCAACTGCCATAACTGATGATTGACCTCTTCCGTGCTTGCATCTTTTGATGAGGGGGACGACCCTTTTGCGCCACGGGGTTCCAGTGGAGCCTCAAGATCTCCGTGCGGGCCTGATGCCGTATCTCCTTGGTGATCTGAGAACGGTCGAGGGGAATAGAAGAAAGCCAGTTCCCGTAAGAAAGATGCGAAACATTCTTTCTCAGATCTCCAGTCGACCTGTGAATGTGAAACAAGGCGTAATCAGTTTGGGTCTTAACCTACGGCACATCATAAGCATGCTTGTGAGACGGACTATTTCGTTAGATCTGAGGATCGACAAATAATGCCAAGATTTGATATGTGCTTCTCCTTACCGGGCGGTGTTGGTTAACGGCACGGATGGGCTCACCTGTGTGCCAAGGCAAAGCAAGAAGTGAGGCAGCCGGTCCAAATTCGGCGTATATCCTCTCAAGATCATTGGTAGTGATTCCACTCTACCTTCATCGCTAATCGATAACGAAAAGTATTCATCGATCATCTCCTTCTTTTCGATCAGGAGGGCGGCGATATCCTTAGAACAACTTGTAAGCATGTCAAAGCACTACGCTCTTACGGTTCACTCACCTCTACCACGTCGTCCACATCCAGTCCCGCCTCCACCAGACCTGAATCATCTTCCGCAGCCAGATGGAGCAACTCTCGCAGATCTGGAGCGGGTTGTAACCGGAGACGATTGAAGGCACCGAATTGTCGCAGCCCAAGGTGATAGAAGTGTTCATCTCTATAATATGATATTGATCAGCTGAGTGGCTTCGCTGTGAGGGGCAGGCTCGTGCGACTCACGCCATGGAGGCATGATTCACCAGATACAGCTTAGTGCTATGCTGAACTAGAGAGAGGCACATCTGCCTGTCAACCACACCGACAAAGGTATGCCGTTGCATGATCTCCATAAGCTCTATTTGATTGCTCTTCGTCAGCCCCGTGCCCGGCCAATCGAAAAAGAGCCTTGACTCACCAGGATTCCCGCCCTTCCTTGCGGCCTTGCGTAATTCTTGTATGCTTGTGAACTCGCATTCGCTCTCCGGGACCTCCTTCTCTTTACCCTTCTTCGATCCAGGTTGGATATCGTTCCACATGATTTCTGCTGCATCTTCGGCTTCATTGCCGTCCTCGTCGTCGTCTAGATCAATATTCAGAGGTTCCTCAAGACTTCCCTCGCCTAATGCCCGTCGCTTGGCAGGCCGCGGATCCTCCATGATTTGCGACTCGGCGAAGGTTGACAGCTGCGACGGATCGAGAACGGTCACCATGGAGTCGAGGGTACGGTTGGTCGGATCCATTCGGACTTTATAATTTGGCGCAGGTTTGCGATGCGATGTCGAGCCTGAAGCTGTGGTGGAGGACTCGCCGCGTCTCTCGGACGGATCGACCGCGCCGGGTAGAAGCGTCTATTGAACAGCCGATAAGCTGATGCAGCGTCACATAGCACAACAAGTCGGGGACTCACCTGGACTGTGAACGACCGAGATACATTGGCACCAGCTAGAGCGGTTTGTACAGCCCCTACTATGCCATCGATCATCTCATCCTCGTTCAAAAAGTGGACTTCGGACTTGGTCGGATGAACATTCACGTCAATCTTGGCGGGGTCGATTTCGAGACTAGAGCATGTGACGGTCAGATAGGCCTTGACGTTCTACAGACATACCTTAGGTATACCCAAGGGGAAGCGCCTTTAGGTAGATAAGCCGTGTAGAGCGCATCAATAGCTTTTCTGATCTTGGTGGACTCGACCAGTCGGCCTGGTGTGTGGGATTAGCACGAGTCGCGTCCGCAGGATAAGAGTCGAAACTCACTGTTGATGAACAGCAGCCATCCTCCTTTTCTCGCCCAATTGCTGTTTGCATTGCTGACCCATCCCTTGCACTTCGCGGAGAGCTTGTGCTCAGGTTGCAATGTTGTGAGAGGAACTTCCAGAAGCTCGTTAGCTAGGGAGGGAGTATACAGATTCGCTATATTCGCCTTGGCGGTCGAATTTGCGGATGTCGAGACTTCAGGTAGAGAGGTTCCCGCCTTTACACAAAAAATCAGTCTCGCTCGCTGGCACCGATCGATAGCACTCACCTTTTTGCAGACCCAGGCCACATGTGGATTGTGCACGGCATACTTGGTGACGACGTCCAGTATGCGATTGTATTCGTCCGAAGGCGATTTGAAAGCTCTCTTCCTCAATGGCATATTGTAGAATAAATCTTCGGCTGTAATCACTGTACCGTCATTCGCCGCTGTCGGTCTTGGGTCTGCCGTTGTCCCGTTCTTCGCAGAGATCAACTGCCCGTCTTGGTAATGAGCTCTGTGCGAACCGACTTGTCAGTGGCTTCTTGCGGGATAATGACAGAAGGCTCGAGAAGCTCACTTCCACCCGCACCCATCATGCTTCGTTTTCGTGACGACCTCAACATGGCTGCAATAGCTGATGCTAGCCAGCGCTTCGCCCCTAAACCCGTATGTACCTAGCTGTTGTAGGTCCTCGAATTTCTGCAGCTTGGACGTCGCATATCGCTCGCACAGGAGCGGCAAGTCGGACTTGTTGATGCCTGAGCCGTTATCAGTTATCTGCAAAAGTTTCAGTCCACCGTCTTTGACTGTGATTTTGATAGAGGTCGATCCTGCATCGAGCGAGTTCTCAAGTAGCTCTTTGATAGCGTTGGCGGGTCGATGTATGATCTAAAGCAGAAACTTGTCAGTCATACCGGTCGACGATGCATGTAGGGATCGACAGCACTAACCTCGGCAGCGGCGATTTGGTTGATCACATCCTTGGTGAGCTTCCTGATAGGCCTTGGGCCGGCAGGTTCGAAGACTTCTTCTACCTTGGAGCCCGGTGGATCCACTTGCATCCCTTCTACCGCCATGGCATACTTCCCTGTGCTCTCTACGGTCGCTGGCGATGATCAGGTGCGAGCGAATCCGACCAGTCTTGATAACAATGTTGTGTAGTGAAACGACGCGTACTTATTTAATAAGAGAGGGCGATGAGGTGAGATGATGTCACAACATTGAAATCACGTTATTACCGCTCAGCACCACCACTCTTGAGTTGTCACCGTAGCAACCGCTTGGTTCCCCGAAACCTTTAGAGAGCTATGGCTATATCAGCGTCTCTTGTTTCTTGTTTATTCGTCCTTTGTGCAAACGCAAAACCTGAGAGCAATCGACTCGAAATCGCTCCAGAAAGAAGCATCCACGTACAAACCGGTGATCAAGTATTTCTACCGCTAAAGAGCTTGATCGCTGCCCACCATGCCAGGTCATATACACCACGGTTCGCCTCCCGTCGTCAAGCGGCCATACACGATGAGAAAGTCGCCTTATCTCGTCTCGCTCATCTTCCTGCTGGCGGCCACGACTCTCACCTTGCTCAACATCTACGTGAG
Organism: Kwoniella sp. CBS 9459; assembly: GCA_036428585.1. Lineage (NCBI taxonomy): Eukaryota > Fungi > Basidiomycota > Tremellomycetes > Tremellales > Cryptococcaceae > Kwoniella > Kwoniella sp. CBS 9459. The sequence goes on from CP144069.1 coordinate 370,202, forward strand.
TGAGCAGGGTCCGGCATTCGTGCACATCGCAACAATCTCACCATCTCGATCATGAGACTGACGCTGCATGCTCCACAGGTTCCCAGTCTCTTGCATGTCACTATCAAGAGTCCCGGTCCTACGGAGTTTGAGACAAGGTCAGTCTGTGCGCCTAGCTTTCGTAACCTTGAAGTGTCCAAAAGCTGACTGAGTGACTTGTTCTGCTGCTAGATATGGTCTCTATCGAAGGTGAGCGCCGTCCAAGCTCAGCTGCCCTCAGCTGGGGATGGAGCGCTGTTCGGCCGAGCTGATCCAATGCCGCTTTTCTGAAGATGTACACGATCTCTACCTGTACCGAATGCGACCTTCTTACAACCTTCTCACCCCTTGACAATGTCCGCCAACCCTTCGTTCGAAGGCTGGGATCTGGGACCGATTAACGGACCTATCGAAGGTGATGGGAACGGCTGGGTCTGTCAGGACTTCCCGACCAGGTGAGTTAGGCAGAAGCAATGCATCTTGCGCTTCCTTTTATGCTTTTTGCTCTTGGCGTATCAAGGGTCAGGTCCGAGCTATATACAGAGCAGTCGGTGCTGACGATATATCATTGGTCAGGTCCGAATGCCAGCAGTTTGGCGAGAAGTTCTGCGTTCTCTGGTCCACCGCCGGGTACTCTGCTCAACTCTCGCTTGTACCCTGCTTGGCGAGCTTGATAAGTCTGCTCTTCATCTTCTTGCACCGAGGTGAGTGACAGTGTATCAACACGTGTATACAAACCACGCTCTGAATCGCTCGTTATCGTGACACAATCAAAGCAAGAGTGCTGACGTCTACATTTCCACCTCGATAGGCCAGCGAACCGCTCGAGCCAAGGCTCGTCGACAACAATGGAAGCTCGTCTCAGGCACCATGATCATCCACTGTATCTTGCAAATCCTCTCCATCTCTCTCATCTTGCACGTATTCAGGACCGATGAGAGATTTGAAGCCAGGGGCAGCCATCTCGGTGAGTGGAGTGCAACCCATTCGTAAACCGTTCTAAACAGCAACTGATAGTATGGAACGTTATCCAGACCAATCATTCTACTATGGCGTGAGCTCAGCTGTTGTCAGCGGCATCATGGCTCTGCTCCTCACCTTTACTGCGATGGCAGCCCGTAAGTCGGAGCTTCGTTTCCCTCTCATCGATCTTACGACCTGCAACCGCTTCCTTTTGCTCAAATATCAAAGGACGAGAGGGCTGACTTGACAACTGAATCCATGTTGTTCAACGCATGTAGGAGCCGGCCAACCATGGGCGGCGGGCAAATCAGCCAAGCACGCCAAACGACACCGACGAACTCGATCGGGACGAGTCGTGCCTGTCCCAGAGGGCACCTCGATCCCGCCTCACGAAGTCGTCACCGTTGGCGAAGTGCGTGCTGCTCAAGAAGGCGTTAACGAGACGACGGGTCTTTTGGCCGGTGCTGATGGAGGCGCGGGAGCCGCTGGTGGAGGAAATGTTAGAGCTACCGATTCGGCTGTTTAGCTGGGTCGGAACAAGTCTGCCAGTCTGCCTTGGGAGAAGAATGCGATTTAGATCAAAAAGAAGGATATTGCGGTTGACTTCAGTCAGCTCGCGCGGACGGGTGGCAACAAGGCCTTCGTGGCATCTTCAAGCAATGTGCAGAGGGAAGGAGGGTTTGGACGCATTCGGACATTTCATTATGCCATGGCGCATACGGGATTCATGTCACGAATTTCAAGTGGTTACCATCTTTACTGATAGTTGAAAGCAAGATGTATGATATGCCGAAATGGCGAGGAGCAGTCCATAGTAGGCGAAGTAGTTGACATAGCCTGTTTGACTCATCTGTAGCGCAAAATATATCCCAATTAATCACTTATCTAGATGTCGGTCGGTTCCAATTAGGTCTGCGAATGTACATGGATTCGGACACCTTCTTGCTCTTCGTTCCGTTCGACGTGCAGGATCTCGACCACGAATAATCATCGGCCAAGGAGCACTTATGTAGCGTGGGGCCTTTTGATCGGGCACTGTAATGGACGTATTTTATCGTGGGCGATGCAGCTTTGGTGTTCACGTGGTTATTATGCACTGGGTTCATACAGGTTGACTCTTCCTCCAAGAAATGGGGTAATGTATGATTGGGGTATACTGTACGAGTACAATGATCAAGATGATGGACTGATTCCCAGAAGACATTGTTATCCTGTATCGCTTAAGCCAAACATTTTCCCTCTGCTTTCAGCCTGCGTCGGACGTGAAGACGTTTTAAGCCATTCAGACCTTGCTCAAGAAGTTGTCGAGTGACAGTTCGGCGTACTCGTCTTCTGGCGGCAGGTCGTCGAGACTACAGCGAACAAGCGTGAAGAACCACTTGTCAGCCCCAACCTTGGTCTTCGAATATCCTCACCACTCGCGAACAAAATCCTGAAAACGGAAAATCGTCAACTCACCCTTCCAACATCTTGCTCATCGACGTTGGACCAGAAGTAGCCGCCTTGGGCTTCGCAGGTTCGCTTTCGGCTGAAACCTTGAACAGATCTAGGACTTCGCCCGTGTTCATCGATCCTAAGCCTGCGTTCTGCTGCGTTACTACCGAAGAAGCAATATTCAACTTGAATCGTTGCAGGCTGTTGTGTCAAGGCCGTCAGACGTCAGCTGATACTCTTCTCCGTTCTCTTAGAGACTTCAAGCCTTCTCGCGCCTACTCACCCCATGATCTTTTCTTCCAGTGTCCCCCTCGTGATGAGCCTGTACACATTGACGACCTTCCTCTGGCCCAGCCTATGCGCCCTGTCCATCGCTTGAAGATCTTTCATAGGATTCCAATCGTGATCCACGAAAATGACCGTATCCGCTCCGGTCAGATTTAGACCTAGTCCTCCCACACTCGTCGTGAGGAGTAATACGTCGATTCTAGGGTCCGCGTTGAAAGTCTGGACGATCGCATGTCGTTTGCGCGGGTCGGTGGATCCGTCCATTCTCATGTACGATACGCTTGGCATATGGGTAGCGAAGAGATCCCGCTCGATCAGGTCGAGCATGGGTCGTAGTTGACAGAAGATCAAGACCCGGTGCTGATGCACATCGTCTGCCAGCTTGTCTGGGGGTTGACCGATGCCACAGTCAGAGAGAAGTTGTCTAGAAGAGAGAAAAAGTCAGCTTATGCTGCGTGAAACTCGGCAACTGATCCGCTCACTTTAAGGCTTCCATTTTAGGTGCGTGAGAGAGATCATGCAGCCCAGGACCGTTGCCAATCTTTGCTTGAATAGCTTTGAACCTTTTCGGCTCGTTGTCCAGCACCAGAGCAGGGTGATTACACAATTTTCGGAGGTATTGCAACGATTGGAAGACGTGTCCTTGTCCTTGTGCGCCGGAAGCCTGAGTTTCGGTAGAGACTTCTTGACCTGCTTCTTGAGCCGCCTGGGATTTCGAGAACTCGTCGTATAGATGCTTCTGCACCGAGGAAAGCTCGCAGTAGTAGTCTTGGATGATTTTCGGTGGGAGATCGTTGAGGACGTCTTCTTTCAGCCGTCGTAGCAGGAAGGGAAGGACCTGTTTGTGTAATGATTCCAATGCGGCGGCAGCTATTGTGCAGGTGAAGGTATCAGCTCAACTCGGGTGCATTTTCCTTACAAAGGAACTCTTACCCGCTTCGCGTTCCTTGGGAGTCGCCTTTCCTTCTCTGTCCGTCAGAATAGGCTTCGAGAATCTCTCGTTGAAGACCCTCTCGTTGCCCAGGAAGCCAGGCATGAGGAAGTCGAAAAGACTCCACAATTCCAACACGTTGTTTTGGATCGGCGTTCCCGACAGGAGTAGTCGGTGCTGCGCTTGGATCTGCTTGACAGCCACAGACAGCTTGGTCTTTGCATTCTTGATGATATGACCTTCGTCCAGCACGCAGTAGAGGAAGTTCATCTTGCCCAAATCCGCTATATCTGATCGAACAGATTCGTACGAAGAAATGATGACGTCGTGTCGCGAAAAACGAGGCCGCAGCATGGCTCGCTCCGCGGCGGCACCGACGTATTGCAAGGGGCGGAGCTGTGGCGTGAACTTGAGGATCTCATGATACCAGTGACCGGTAAGCGTGGGCGGACAAACGATGAGGGAAGGGAGATGCGCCGAATCAACTGAATTCGTCTGTCGATGCTTTTCGGCTCGTTCATGATGTTTGCTTCCAACTATACATATGCTCTGAAGACTCTTGCCGAGACCCATATCTGCAGAGTGGTGTCAACATAACTCGAGAGACCAGTCAGCCAACTCACCGTCGCACAGGATACCGTGCAATTGGTATTTGGCAAGGAATGCCAGCCAGCTCACACCGTCCTTCTGATATTGTCTCAGATCCGCCTTGACGTCGATAGGGATCTGGTATTGCTCAGCTTTACTGCCGTCCAACAGCTGCATGAGGAACTTGCGCTCCTCATCACGTTTGACAAGTAGATCCGCTGAGAACCCAGGAGGGTCCGGTAGTCCGGCCTTTTCGGTTCACTGTCAGCTATGCGATCTTCTGAGGCAAGGATTGTGCTCACCTCCAGTGGTACCATTTTGACTAATGATGCGAAAGAGCTAGTTGCGAGCAGTCGAACATGCTCATCAGGATCGCTCATTCGACCTAAGATAGGGACGATCAAGAACAACACGTAGGGTAGGACCTTGAGATCAAGCACCTTGATCATATCTGATGTCGCTTGTCAGCCTTCATGCCGATGTGACACACGTAATGACTCACGGTGGATAGCCTCCACAGCACCCTGTCGGGAAGCGACCTTGGTAGCATCTCCGACGAGCGGAATCACATCGTCCACGACCTTTCTCATTCCCTCATGAGTCATCACGTCACAGATGGCAGCCAAGCACTTTGCGGCGGTATGTCTTACCACGGCGAAAGAGCTTTGCAAGGCCATGATGATTGATGGGAAGAGGGTGTGAAGCTGAGGATACAAAGTCGCGTCGAGTTCCGGCATGATCAACCTTAGCGAAGTGAGAGAGTCTATCAGATCCTGTCCCGCTTGAGCGGTCTCCGCTAAACGCTTATCCGCCTCGTCGATATCGACACCTAGAACGAGATCAATGAGCATTGTTCGAATCGGAAGTGAGAGACGAGAAGAGTGACGACTTGCCTCCAGGAAACCCGCTCAAAAGGGCTGCACTGATCCCTTCCCAGAACTTCGGAACAGCTTCGAACAACCTCGAACCAAATCGCTTGGCCAAAGACCGGAAAGCTTCCAAGGCTCCTCGCCTGGTGATTCCAGCAGCGATCTGCTCGTCGCTTTCCTCCACTACATCCTTGCCGGCCCCCTTCTTCATAGCTGCGGCGGAAGCAGCTTTTTCTTCTCGCAAGCTGATGATGCCATCGGTTGAACCGGGGTGAGCCGAGAAAATGGGCGTGATGGACGTATCGGAACACAGGAAAGTGAACAAGTTTTTTACGACCTTGTCTGATGGGTTGACTCTACCTGTGAACAAAGGCGAAGTGGTGTAGTCGATGAAAGCAGCTACCGACGCTGCGGCTCGAGATTGAAGGATTTCGTTCTCCTCTTTCTGCAGGCGCGCGGGATACATCAGCTGCCGTGCCGATACCAATACAGTGCTGAACTCACCTTGACCGCATCCATTAGGCTCTTGATCACCGGTCCAAGCTTTGAAGGCATCACTCTCAGCGCCACAAGGGCACTAGCCACCCCGGCCATGACCTGCGTGTCGTATCTGTCCTTCATGACGGAGAAATAGCCTATAGATCCCATAATCTTCCTTTGCCTGTCTTGGAGCGAGGGTAGAGCGTTCTTTTGTGCCGGCTTTGTGAGCAGCTTTGCCAAGGCGTCAAAGTGCGAGAAGATGGCCAATTGAGCCGTCGCGAGGGAGAATACGTCGGTAGCCGTACTGAGTGGGTCGATACGGCTGGGAAGGGTAGGTATTCTGTCTTTCGAGACCTTGCCCTCGACGACGAAAGCATTGAGGAGAGCGTAACATTCAGAGTGGATACGCTGGAGTAAGACGGACATTTCGTGGTAAGTGGCCGGTGCCGGTGACTCTATCCTTTCCTTGAGTAAATTGACGAGCGGTTCAGCGGCCTCAAGACCGGCCTGGGCATCAAGGGCAAGCTTGTCCCGTCGGAGTGCCCATTCTTGGATTATCAATGAAGCCATGAAGACCTGGTGGGCGCTTGCCGAACTGAGATAGGCCTGTAGGAGCTCGTCATCCTGAAACACATACGTCAGTGTCGAGATCGATGAGAATACTTGTTGCGAGAGATAATTATGTGTTCTGGACTCACCTCAACTTCATCAGTGTTGTATGATCTGAGCAGAGCCAGAGCTTTCGCGCCAGCTATACGAGTATTCAAAGCAGAGTTCATCGACACAAGGGACATGTCTCCGGCGATCATGGGTTTGTCGATATTATGGCCCATCGTGACCGTATTCTTCGCCTTGACAAAGAGATTCGTATCGAATGGAGCTCCTATCGGGGTCATGACAAGTGAGTACCAATCTTTAAGCTCGACCATCTCATGTGCAAGGCACCCTTGCTGTTCCACCTCTGACATTGCTGTTTCAAGAGCTTCGAAAGTGATATCCCGGATGTCGGCGCGTTCCTCCAGTAGGAGGTTTTGGAAGAGGAAGGCAAAGAAATCGTCTGATGCCCATTCGCGAGGTATTTCCTCGTTCTTGGCGTATTCGAGCAGAATCTTGACGACGGAGAGACGGACAGCAGCGATTGGATGACGCAGGAACTTGTACACTCGAGTCATGAGCTCGGCGCTTGCTTTTCGCATGTACTCGACTACCTGCTCCTGTGAGATAAGTACGCCTGCAACGATGTCAGCATTGAGCCGTTACGGCTTGGCAGTGGCTCACCTAGCAGGTCCATGACGGCACCAGTACTGCTTCCAAGCTCATCCCCCCCTTCTGCGAGACAGCCCCATAACGTTTCCAGGAGGTTGCTCAGGTCCTGCTCTGGGAGCTGGCTAGCCAGAGTCTCCGGTATCGGTGTCAGAGCTGTTGCGGCGACAGTACGGACGTCGTCATCGGAGTCTTCGAGGCTGTGCGTACAAATCGCAATCAGTCGGGCCGTTCTTTCATCTTATCTGGGATGCTCAGATCCGCTCACGCTAGGACAGCCGCGGTCACCACATCCTTCAACAATTCCAACTCCACTTTCTCCACATGCGGTTTAACGTCGACTTCCGTCTTCATCGACTCATCCGACTTGACCCCAAGCAAGTCTCCCCGCACTGCGACCTCGTATTTCAGCCCCAATAGGCCCGCATGCCTGATTTCCCAAGCAAACTTCTCGCTCTTGTCTCTGCCTTCAGCCTCCTTGCCCCGTTTTGCCCATGGCTGTCGGACCATGCCCATAAGCGTGGAATGTATCTCCTGCACACCTTGAATATCGATGTTCTTGATCACGATACCCAAAGCTTGAGCGGCAGTCTCCCTCACAGGTGCGACGACCGTGTCGCCAACAAAGTCCCCAAAACGATCGAGTACGAGCAGAGCAAGGAGCTGTCGAGCTGTTGCAAGAAGGAAAGAGGACTGTTGAGCTGCGTAGGAGGAGCCGAGCGATCGGAGGATCTCGAGGATCGCTAATGCCGCACCGTGCCGCACCTGCCAACCAGGTTCGTGTAGCGAAGGTATCAGTTCGAGTAGGGCAGTGGTCCACGGCGACTGGCCTTTGGTGAGGTTGAGAACCTTGATGAAGGATGTCACGATTGGATTACCATCAGCGTCGACGTTGGGCTCGATCTGTCCTCCGGAAGTGGCGGCCGCTCGAGCTTTCGCGCCGGGGTCAATGGTGACCACTTCAGACTTCACGGCCGTTGTCTCGGTCTTGATGGGCGGGGTAGAAGTCGAATCAGGAGGTGTTGAAACCGGTGAAGGAGCAGTTGAGTTCGGAGTACTTCCCGACACTTTCTCATTCATACGTCTCATCCTGTCGGGGCAATTAGCTATACGCCTCACCTGGGCAGGGAACGGGCTAGCTCACTTATTCGCTTCTTCAGCCATATTCCCCTTCTTTCGCTTCAGCATAGTTATCTGCCTGGCACTGAGTCCCTCGAATATATCTTTCGGCGGCAGAGGCGGCGCGGACGGTTCCCTGCTAGGTCCAGCCTTGGAGCCATTCTGACCTCCGTCCATGTCGTCGTCGTCTTCCCCTATGACCTTGTCTACATCCTCGCCCCATCCGACTGCATCACCCAGGCCTAAAGATCCCATCATCGCTTTCCGCCGCTTGGCTTTATCGCCGGGTAACGGTTTGGCAATGTACTCCCTTCCTGCTGACGCTAGCAAGGTCTGACTGTTCTTCAGGAGACTCGCGAGATCGATCGGAGACGATGATATTCCATTGACTGAGACGGAATCCGTCGAGTGAGGCCATTCTGGCAGGCCTGCCGCCAGCTGGCCCAGGGAATTGGCAGCAGCATGGCGTGTATCGGAAGATTTGGATTTTAGTAATGGTAAGACCTTGCTTATTGTTTCCAATACATCGTTCCAAGCATCCTCTTCGTTCCCGCCGCTTGATAACGTAACGGACCCGTTCGTGTCAATGGCGTCAACATCGGGCTTGACATCTTCCTTTTTATCGGGCGGAGGCTGAGAGGTCGCGACGAATGCCTTGAGGGTTAAGTCTGCTAATTGTCTTGCGGCTGTTCGGCGTACGTGTTGAGAAGTACCGGTGTCAAGAAGAAGGATGAGCTTGTCGCGTCTAATGATGGGACGAATGAACATCAGTCGCCCGTCTTCTCGTTCGTCGGTACGTCATGACGGACTTAAATGAGGACCTACCTGAATGACATTGTGGGTATATCTACAGAGAAGGGTGGACCACCTCCACCTGGACCAAGAGGAAAAGAAGACGAAGGGAAACAGGGGGGTATTTACGTAACAGACGGGTATGGGATATCGCACGGTGGCGCCAGATACTAGAGTCAGTCACGGGACAAAGGAAAAAAAACCAGTTGCCGAGGGGGGGGATTTGTGTTGACGCGTCTCGTCTCGGGAAATGAGCCGCCGCCTTTTGAACTTGTACCGATGGAGAGGGCCTTATATCCCTTGTTTTCCAGCGGCGTTTTACTGTTTCACACGGGGTTAGTGTGCTGTGGCAGCACCTCACTGCTGATACTTATCAAAGTATTGATCGGCATTGACGTGTCATACACAGCTCAGATTGAGGCAGACTGTGATAACAGACAGCATGCTGTGACGCGTGAAATACATACGGTATCACATCTAGGGCATCGCATATGCAGCACGATCGCCATGGACGAGTATGGGAGTGAGGGCAGTATACTCGATTCACTATAGTAGGACCAGGTGTCAAGAGAGACGACAACGTCCGCTTGATCCACACAGACGGGCGCTCAACCTTCGCCACTGGCGTCGCCGTTGTCCGTTCAGCCTGTCCATCCTCTGCTACAAGTTCCCAGGTTCGCCTCCCCGGATCGCCTTTTGCATGGCAAAGAGTGAGACAGACATTGTCTCTCCGAGCCGAAATCCTACCACCCTATCATGATCTTTCGTAGCCCGGAGATTCTCTTGGCATAACATTGACTGCGCTCGCGAGAATCGAGCCAAGCTTTGAGCAATGGCAATGGGGACGCCTCTGCTTCCCGCGCGTAACGATGGCTTTGGATCCCGTCCGTCCACGTACAGCACATACATTTTCGGACGGCGCGGGAGACCGCCGGACGATCCGGGAAAAGTCAAGCCAGGCACGAGAAACTTTCCGTTGACCGTGTCCTTTCTACCTTGCCCTGGCCTGGTAGTTGTTGCCCTTCGTGGTTAGACGCGTCTTGCTGTCTTGATGTTTATGACATTATTATTATTACATCCTTCATCTGGTTCCAGACTGCAATGATCATGTTTGTCTCGACATTGTCATTATTGTCGGCTCGGGACGCGTTGCGCTACCACTATAGCTGAAGACGAAGGACGTATATCGTAATGAGTACTTATCCTTCCTCCTGTTCGATCGTAAGTCTGCGCCCTTCGGAACCTCTCGAGAAAGGGGCAGTCTTTTGCATCTTCAATGAGTTTCATCCACATATAATTGCGAGCGGGCTTTGACGAGAGCTCCTCTGATCCTTCTAGACAGACGCGGAGACGCTCTGAGCGCCTGTACATGCATAAGCCAAAGGCGCTATGGCCATCGCCGTCGTTCTCGGTCAACCGTATTTCCTCGATGTGCCCCTTAATCTCGCGTCGGTTTTTCTTGCCCCCGCGCCGTAACTTATTTCGACCCTGAGAAGGAGAGGTTAGTCCTTCACGTGTGTCATATCAAGATGGGACAGCTCGATAAATTAGCATGCGTCCCTGACGAACCGAACGTCTCCTAGCTGGTCTTCTGCTCCTTTGCTGCGCTGATCGACATGAGTGGTGTGCCTCGTCGACCTTACAGTACCTTTTGCAAGGGGTCTACGGGCCACTCTTCCGAGCCGAACACAACCTTGATCGCGTTGCTGGCTGCCCTGCTCCCGCGCGGTGCTCTTTCGTAAACGTCAAAGAAAGCGTGACCGTGTTGTTTATCGTTATCCACATATTGGGTTTACGTCGCACAAAGAGAGAGGGAACTGCAAAGGGGTGATGGCATTGTTTGGTCCAAGCTCGAATCGAATCAAACGTACCGTGCCGTGTAAAGTAAAGAAGCCAAAAAGCGATCCGAGACGTTACCAAGTCTAACCGCGTTCGTCTGTCTTTCCTGGGAAGAAACAGATATAAACCCCACCCATCGTCCGATCCCCCTCTTCGTCATCCTGTTTCACCCCGTTTCCAATTCAGAAAACACCCAAACCCCAATTTCAAGCTTTATATCTAATCCCATCCACTGACGATCGATTATTTATACAACCCACGATCTTTTGACGAACTCGACTCAATTCAAAGTTTTTCCCTTTTCTTAATTCGACCAAACTAACCTACGAACTACACGAACAACGATCCACAATGTCCGCCAAGACCATCCTCTTCGTCGCTGCTGCCGCTATCGGTGCCGCCGTTGTCAACGGCCAGGCTGCCCCCAACTGGGAATACGTGAGTCGAGCGAGTGTACATAGACGAGGCATTCGGCTGACTTCTGACGCGTCCGTCCCGCCTATAGATCCCCTCTGCTTGTTCTTCGCAGTGTGCATCCACCATTGAGTCTGCGTACCTTTGCGAGGTGAGTTGATCCGTCCGCTTCCCGCACTGTTCCTGGGACAGCGGGGCACAGGAACAATCAAACCTGATCCATTTCCTTTCGGCTGTTCTATCCCCTGGAGGAGTGAGTGCCCGTGCTGACCTTTACGCACTCTCAGACCACCTACAGCTCTTCCACTGAGATCTACGGCTGTTTCTGCAACAACTACCCCACCGACGTCTCTGGATGTGCAGAGTGCTTGAACAGCAACGACGCTGCTGCCCTCAGCTCGCTCCTCACCTCTACCCAGGACGCCTGCCCCACCGCCATCCAGTCGTGCTTCTTCGAGTGCTCCTTCGACACCTGTGGCTCCACCGACGTCGCCTGTCAGTGTGACGGCAGCTACCTCCAGAACATCTACAACTGTGCCTCTTGTAACACCGCCAACGGCAACACTGGCGCTACCCAGGTCGCCGACTTCCAGGCCCTCCAGGAGTCTTGCCGAAACCAGAACTACACCGGCGCCGACCAGGACTTCCAGACTCAGGGTCTCCCCTCCATCCAGACTGGTGAGTAGCTCACGCGTACTTCATCATAGGTAACCCCCGGCTGATCACTTTACTTGCACGGTTCCATTCGACTCTACAGACAGCTACCAGGCCCCTTCTCTCACTGCTACCGGTGGTGGCGCCGCCGCCACTGGTGAGGCTACCGCCCTTGGCGGCGGCTCTGACAGTTCCGCTGTCGACACTGCCGCTGCCTCCGGAACCACCGCTGCCGCCGGTGCCGCTTCTTCCGCCTCTGCTGCTGCTTCTTCTGGATCTGCCGCCGGTACTTCCGCCGCCGCCTCTGCTACTTCTCGATCTTCCGCCGGCTCCGCCACCCGAGCTTCCGCTACCGGCTCCGCCTCAGGTGCTTCTGCCTCTGCCTCTGCCTCAGCCGGTGCTGGCAACGGTGCCGGTGCTCTTGCCGTCCCTGCCGTTGGTGGCCTTCTCGGTCTCGCCGGTGCCGTCCTCGCTCTCCTTTAAGTGGCCGGCGAATGGTCAACGGGTTTTTGTAGCTAGAGCTTTAGAACTAGTGTCTCGAGCACTCTTCATATCTGCTTCACTGTTCGACCTTGTTTTGACGACATCATGTCGGCCTGGACTAAATTGGACTGAGCTAACTAAAGAACAATTGGAAACGTTTTCTTCACCTTATTTTTTCACACGGCTTTCGTGAATATAGCGACTGCCGCTTTTTATGTCATGTCATTCGTTTCGCTATTCATATCTCTTTTTAACGGATTATCAAGTATAACATAACGCCTCTTATGCAATGCTTGTTAGGTTGGTCAGAGGTTGTTGCAGCTTGGAGTTTAGCACAGTAATGGATGCCTCACGATACCACATTTGAGGTTCGCGATTTCGAGTGCCAGCTTTCTACCGCAACGTTTGCTCCAGCAACAGAAAAGCGATGCATAAAGTACCATGACGGTGACGGAGAACAATGAATGAGTCCATCCTGCGTCAACATCTACGTCTACGCCTTGTCCTTCTCGTTCGAATCCCGCGCATCAAGCGGTACATGGACTCCCTTCATCCTGCCCAATAGTACAGCCGTCGCTCTCCGCAGAGCCTGAGCTTCTTCGGGCGTCGCTTGACCGCAACCTGCCCATCGGATCTTGAGATTCGGGTCGACGAGGTACACATAGCCTAGCAGCTTGTTCTCGATGCCTAACGGGTACTTGAGCTGTCGCGAGTGATTTGGTAGTCAGCTTATGTTCGTTTTGATACGCTTGGCGCAAGCTCATATCAAGAGCCAAAGAAATCCACCCCACTCACATCACGCTGGGACCATTCTCCGCCTGCCAGAAGGTACGAACCCCATCTTTCCTCGGGGATAGTCCGTTTTAGCGACGAGGTAAGGAACGAGATGAGCATCGATTTCAACTTGTTCTCTTGGTGATTTATCTAGTGTGCGCAACAGAAAGGGTTAGCCAGTGTGTATCGCTTTAAAGCGCTGGAGCTCGCTGAAGCGCTGAGCCAGGTCTGATTTGAACGTGTTGATAGGGTGATACTCACTTGGACAAAGTTGAAGTCTGGATGTCCCGCTACGTCCTCCAGTACAGGCTGGACAAAAGATTGCTCGTGTTCCTATAACCAACCGTATGAGCTTCTGACAAGGGCTCACTCGCCGAACGAGCAAAGCGATAACAACTGACTTCTGATAGACGCGTCGTTATCACTGATACCAGTGTCGTCTTGCCCCTCATCAGATCCGTCGTGTGTGTACTTGAGCCAAGCAACGACCGGCCTTCTATATCCGGGAAATAGAGGGCTTTCTGCGAGGTTGGTAGGAGTGCATCAGACGTTGGTCATCTCATCAGCTCCGTAGCTAAGAGCTGGGATTCTATCGTATGACCTTGCTTCTTGGTAACGAGACAGATACAACTCACATCTTCCCTGATCAGAACGTTGGGTGCTATCCATAATTTACCACCTCCAACGACTTTGGCTCGATTATAATCATGGAAATAACCCTGTGTCGCTTCTTTCACCCTTTGAGCAAACAAAATCAGTCATACCGTCAATACGATACGAGACGCTTTTGTGCTCGTGCAGAAAGATGATGTATACTCACAGAGCCTTCCTCTTCGCCTTGTGCCTCTCATCGTCCAACAACTCCTCCTTTCGCTGAGCCCAGGTCTTCGGTACAGACGAAGGAGGGTTCCTGACGCCCAACGGACGCGGCAGAGGCCCCACAGGCTGACGTTTCGCCTTGCTGTCTCCTGTACCATTCCCTCTCTCGGTGCTCGACCCGACCGCAGGTTGCCTGGGAGAAGTCGGTGTCGTAGATGGGCCAGCGTTCGTGAGATTGGGTTTTGAAGTGGAGGAAACGAAGCGAGGGACTGAGGTCGTGATGACCCGAGGAGACGTGAAAAAGGGAAGCGGTATTCTGGGCGGCATGATGGCGTTGGGATCTAGCTCCCACCGTGTGTCTGAGCTTGTGAAGAGGGATATACGAAGTCACTATGCAAGATGCATCAGGATTGTAGTGTATTTAGCTATCTCGAAAACAAAGAAATCTCTAAAAGACAGGTCGACTTCGGCGTTGGTCGGTGGACCCAACGTGTGCGGCGATCGCCGATTCGACTTTGTTCAGCTCGGCAAGTGTCATGAACTAGCGGCGGCGGTGTCTACGTATTGTTCCAACTTTGTTCGATGAGTCACGAATGAAGACATGAAAACATTGCATTATCCCTTTCAAGCAGATCTCAACTATCCTTGACTTGACAAGCCCATCCCAGGTCATCCCACGACATCGCAGAACAAGATGATGCGAATACCGCGGACTTCAGCTGTACTGCCTCGAGCGTCGGTACTGAAGCCCTCGACAAGTGTCTTGCGACCGAGGAGCTATGCGTCTGCGTCTTCGCCTGCATCCACCTCGACCGGTGCTTCGGTGCGTCTTTATCAAGTTCCCTTCAGTTTAAGTGAAATGACTGCTAACGTTGTTTGACTTTACGGTAGACGATTTCTCCCGCATCTGTGGTGACCACATTGCCGAACAAGATCCGAGTCGCCACAGAGGACATACCAGGTCATTTCCATGCGGTCGGTGTGTACGTCGACGCAGGTAGCAGATTCGAGAGTGCCAGGACGAGTGGTGTATCCCACTTGATGGATAGACTAGCTTTTAAGGTGAGCCACCTATGTCCGACAGAGGTTTATGCCATCAGCTGACGAACATGTCGTATTAATCTGTGTAGAGCACGGACAAGCACACCGACGCTGAAATGACGACGTTGATCGGTTCACTCGGCTCACAAGTGACGTGTTCCTCATCCCGAGAGACCATCATGTACCAGTCCACCGTCTTCCCCCAGTCATTGCCGCTTGCTCTCGAGCTCATATCAGGTACAATCCGACACCCCCTGATGCTCCCCGAAGAGATCATGGCTCAGAAGGACGCGGCGTCGTATGAGATCAGAGAGATCTGGGCTAAACCCGAGATGATCTTGCCGGAGATTTTCCACACAGTGGCGTTCCAAGATAACACGCTCGGCATGCCGCTGCTATGTCCGGAGAGTCAACTGCCGCTATTGGGCGAACAGGAGATCAGGGGTTTCATGAGGGATTGGTATAGGCCTGAAAGGATGGTAGTAGCCGGGGTGGGCATGCCGCACGATCAACTTGTTCAGCTCGCCCAGGACTACTTCGGAGATATACCTGCATCTCCCAGTATAAGCTCATCGACCTCTACATCGGCCTCAACGTCCTCTTCCCACCCATCGACTCCGATCCAGCCTCCGGGCAGCAAATCCTTCGCCACCGTTTCTTCCGCGCCAGGGGAGGGGGCGAGCGATTATGCCGAGCTGAAAGACGCCAAAGCGGTATATACCGGAGGACAACATTTCTTCGAGAAACCCGATGAGGAGTTTGTACATCTGCATATTGGGTTTGAGGGATTAGGAATTCACGACCCGGATATTGTGAGTTTATTTGTCTGAGTATGTCCAGACATTCGTTGCCTTCTCTGACCATATATGCTTTGTAGTATGCCCTGGCGACACTGCAGACGCTATTGGGTGGCGGTGGTTCCTTCTCTGCTGGTGAGTGTAGATGGTCTCCCACCCTTACTCCCGATGCGTTAGCGAACGGACATGACTGACCGCGCCTTCTGCATGACAGGCGGACCGGGCAAAGGAATGTACACGCGACTATACACCAAAGTGCTCAACCAGTACCACGCCGTCGACTACTGCGCGGGCTTCCACCACTGCTACGCCGATTCTGGTCTTTTCGGCATCGCGGCGGCTGTTTACCCTCAATTTGCTGGTCGAATCGTCGATGTGATTGCGAGCCAATTGCATGCGCTCACGGGGGAAATGCCTGGTGGGATCGACCATAGGGAGTTTGTGAGGGCGAAGAACATGTTGAAGTCGACGCTGGTCATGGCTCTTGAAAGTAGATTGACGGCTGTAGAGGGTGAGTGCGATCGCGGCTGATGGCAATCTCAGGCGGGCAGGAAGCTGATCTCATCGCCCTGTAGATCTCGGACGGCAGGTGCAGATCCACGGTCACAAGGTGCCGGTAGAAGAGATGTGCGAGAAGATCGATGCTCTGACGATGCAGGTGAGCAAGATTATCATCCACCACCCCACTTGTTTCTACCATCGGTTCAGCTCAGTCGGGCTGCAGACTACATCGGTTTTGGCTGACAAAGGCCTTTCTAATCTCATCGCAGGACCTCTACCGAACGGCCAACCGAGTACTACGACCAGCTACATCAAGCTCACGGTTGAATTACGGCTACGGATCAGGCAAAGCGACGATCGTGGCACATGGACCTAATCTGAGAGCTCTGGGAGATGTGAAGAGGACGTTGAGGGATCGATGGGGATTGGGCTTGTAAATGGAACCTGGATACCAAGAAGACAGAAGGTATACGTGGTGCATCATGACGACGAGCGGCATTCCTGCTGAAGTCCACTCGGCGTCTACACTCTCGAGGGTCAAAATCGCTGAGCAGATTGCCAGCAGGGATGTGCGAAGCTTAAGGAGCTTGTTGCCGTGCTCGATGGGCGACATTAGTACGTGGAACGAGATTGGGATCTGATGGCATCGAGCAGTACAGCACCCCACCCAATTAGATCGATCAAATCATTGTAAAGTACGCTACAACATATCATAGACGACAATTCGCACACTATGCATACACCTTTCACAGGCGTTGGCGTTGGCGTTGGGAAAGACTTGTCACTGTACCGATTATAAGAGGGGCCATAACAAGGATGATGTCATTGGTACGGTTGGAGTTTTGTCGATCGTTGGGTGGAGGTTGTCCATCTGCGATGTCTCACCATGCGATGCGATGCGATGAATCGATATCGATCTCGAGTATCTTTCATCCTAAAGTCATTGAATAACATACAACTATTCGATATCGTATCTTTCTACCACGACCAAGTGATCACGAGCCAACGCCAGACTCCAGACCCCAAACACGCACCACAATAATGTCCGACTCGCAGCAGCAGCCTATTTCAGCCTCCTCCCTGAAAGAGCTGCACAACGACCCATCCTCGCTCGACCTCTCACCTTCCGTCCAGGGCAAGCTCACCCAGCAGCACCTGTCGCACGTAGCGTTGGTGCTGGATCTCTTCCAGGGTCATGGGACGATGAGCAAGATCGAAGATGGGTTCACGGAGGACGCGGGCTACGAGGACCCAGTGGCGTTCGCTAAGAATCGCGAGGAGGTCGGTGAGTGCCTACGAGTCTCGACGGTTGGTGCACGATGTAGACCGCATCGGATGGCGACAGAAACATGTACCGTAGCATCTGCTGACCTGCTGAGGACGTGAAATTCCTTGCCCTTGTTCGCCAGCCGGCCAGCTCCTGCACATCCCAACAGTGACATCCTCCACCCAGACCCGCAAAGCCACCGTAACCAACTTCACCCCCTCGGTCCCGACCACGTCAGGTTCAGGCCGAAGCACCACTGCGGACTTGATCGAGGTTGATTTCCTGCACGACCTCACGTTCAAAGTAGGCCCCACGTATCATCTCGATACGACGCTGCAGATTTATTCGACGCCCGAGGGGATCGTCAGATTGCAGGATCGACAGGGGGACAAGATCCCTGATAATGGGTTTATGATGGTGTGTGTCATATCTCTCTACATGAATCTCTACCTTAGCTATACTCTCTTCCATTAAGGTCCAAGATGAAGCTGACGATGTGATACGATTCTGACTTATTCTTTGCGTTCCTCGCCCATCACGCAAACATCTGCCCATCTATCCCCTGGCTTCCCTTCTCTTCTCAATGGTCATTTCCCTGTACGCTCCGCAAATCACCATCAAACCCGCCACGTCACTTATACTCGCAGGCACTGCGAAAGCTTAACGGCATTGTGGCTCCAAAAGTCGCTGGCGTGCCTCAGAACGAGAAAGAAGACGCCGAGATGGCGCTCAAGAACCAGAAATAAGAAGGAAGGCAGAGTAAAGCAGTACCCAAGCACTATGAGTATAGTACAAACAAAATGCATGGGTACGACACTGATATGTGAACCGAGGCAAGCTACATGCTGAGTTCAACTCACAGTTTCGCACATCAGAGATAGTATGGTGTACTACTCACTCGCTACTTCTTGTACACTCGAAAATCCTTTGTTCAATATCACCATTCATCATCACTCGCCACCTACTATTGACTGGAGTACGGTTTTCACTAAACCCCTCTTGTACCCACCGGGCCTTTCAGATCAAGGCAAAGAGGACAGCACGAACACCGACCGGACAAAAGAGGCCAAGGGGGAAGCCACAGCCAGCTCCGTTAATCAAGATGAGGCCACTGCACTGTGAGACTGTTCTGTTACGGGAATTGAAACGCTGTTTCTGCTGGATTTGAGGATCACTTTGCACACGAAGCAGAGCTCAGGACTATAACAAAACAAAAGAATACCATGGCATATCCATGGATCCTGATGAACGAAGCGCAATTCATTCCAAGCTCACCCGAGAAGTCATCGCCTCGACTCGACTCAAGTATGACCATGAACACGAAGCCATTCCCAAGCCACCTGCACAGCACCATGTGCCATCAGACCGTGCGGCGGCTCTTGCTCGGTATCATCTTTACAAAGCCGTCCGCAACTTCTTGTCATACGTACTGGCCTTGGCCACAGGTCCATCATTCATCTTCTGCTCCATTGCAAAAGCCGGAAAAATTACTTCATCTTCATCTGAAGTCCACCAATGAAACCCGTTTGCGACAGGCATCTCGCTCAAGCCAGAAGAAGTGGCGCATGTGGTCATGGAAATGCACCAGGCCAAGTCGGGCCTCTCACTTGAGAGGAGAAAAGCGCTTTTGCCGTTCATTGGAATTCACCCTCCTTGCTTCGAACAGCAACTTGAAGTCTAAAGAAGACCTGGACTGTAAGAGGTAAAAATCACGAGTCTCTGCCGGCCTCATCCCCTCCAGTTGGTAAACATGGCTTTTGCGATGTGATCATCATGATGCTGTAGACAATGCATGTTATGTACCGATTCACGTATCATCTATGCACATCTATGCGCCATGTATCGTTTCAACCCACCGCTTTCCCGTGGTTCCGCCTGGCACCCACACACTCATCTCGGCTGGAACGCTTACTTGCTCCTCTTGTAGACTTTACCCAAAAAGCTCCTGAACACCTCCTTCTTCAGCCCGCTCTTCTCCTCGTCGACAGCATCGATCAAGCCCGTGATTTTTTCGTACGACTCCTTCTCGTAAGCCTCGAATCGCTCGGGGATCGAGATGGGCGCTTCGGAGAAGACGGTCTTGACTCGCGCTTCGGATTCAGAGTTCTTCTGGCCGTAATTGTCCTGAATGAGCATCACAGTTGACACAATATCGATCAGCACGAGTACGAGTAGACGGAGAAACCAAGAGACGTAGATGAGCAGGACATCTGGTCGGGGTGATTGTATGCCATCACATGAAGTAGATCTCGCAACACTCTTGAACTGATTTCGGCCCCCACCACACTCACGTCAAGAACCTTCCTCTGCTCGGGGGTAGCGAAGCGAAGAGCAGTGTTGACGTTCCACGAGCACTTGTTGTCCAAAATATCCGTGCCGATCTTGCCGATGTGCTCGGGCTTTCCGTAACAGTCAAGATAGTCGTCTTGCACTTGGAAGTACTCTCCGAGGGGGATCAAGATGGCAAGAGCAGCGTCGTAGGCCTCCTTGGAGTCGTTACCGTGCTGCAGAACAAGAAATGGCGCAGAGTGCTTCGGCGTTAGTACGCGCAGTGCACGCAGATGCTGTTCATCTCGGTGCGGAAAAGTTCTGCAGCACTCACCACTCGCATGGCGAGAGCAACGGGGAGGTAGAAAGAGTAGAACGCGGTCTTGTAGACGACGATGAGGTGGTGCCTGCGAGCACAACGAATCGACGGTCAGCTGTGGTCTTCGTGCGTAAGAGATATACAGTCAAGCGTCAGGACCGGGCTTACTTTTCGAGGGAGAACTTGTTGAGGTCCACATGGTCCTCGGGAGCGGTGATCAAGTCCACGAGTTGACCGAGCTCCGTCTGGAAAGTAGTCTATGAAAGAAGTCAAGAATCAGCTGATCGTTCCAAATCAGGGTTGCTCGGCCCCGAATTTCGGCCGCTGAGGACAAGTTGTCCAGACTTTGATGGTGACTTACCTCGAGGAAGAGCTCAAGGAGGTCGACATAGTATTTCTCTTGTCGGAAATGCTTCTTCAGCAGGTGGTAGATAGCAGCCTCGAGCATGAACGCGTCGTTGATGGCGATGTTTCCAACGTCGGGCTGTATGGCGCGCAATGCATTATATGATCAAGATATCAGTAGAGCTCCACATTCTCTTCGCAGGTTGTGACACCTGAAACCACGACGGTTTGCTGATTGAGACATCAACTGAAACTCACCACTCTGTACCAACAGGGCTGACCTCGTCGAGTAACGCTCTGGTCCATCATGTCGTCCGCAACGAGGAAGTACGCTTGGAGCTGTAGATCATCGCGGAGCCAGAGAGAGAGGACAGGATCAGAAATCAGCCGATGCTTCGCAATTTTCATCGGTATGGTCGATGTTCCACTGTTCTAGTCCCTGCTGGGTGGGATCTGGTTGAGTAGTAGTAAGAGGATAGATGACACATACAAGCTCAACACACCATCCGAGGATAGCAGCCTTGACGTACTCGTCCTCCTCGAGCGTTCGTCCCTTGAGAATCTCGACAGTGTCGACGACGGACATACCCCTGTTGAGCTTGCCTAAAGCGAGGACGTGAAAAATTAAGGTTACCATCAACAGCAACAAGACACCAAGCCAAACGGAGATGCTCTAGCGCTCACTCACCTCCGGGCGTGTTATGGTAGAGGTTCTGCGAGAAAGAACACCGATGTCAGCGATGGATGAGGTGGTCTCGGAGTTGACGCTGTCCAAGCCATAACATCTTATCCTCTCCCTCAGTCGCCTGCAACCTGATCTCGGTCGTCCCAGCCTGATTGCGCTACCACAATACAGACGATACTCCACCGAAGCGCAGATGATCGAAGAAAATAAAGGCGCAGAAGAGAAGAAGTGCTTGACGAACCTTTTCAAACCACGCAACGGCCTCAGCGGGCATTCCTTCCCCCTTCACATAATCCAACAACTCCTTGGCGATCTGCTCAAAGACAGCCTCGAATTTGGCCCTCCTCGCCAACTTGGGGTCAGCAGCTGCGGCGTCGGCGTCGGTCTTTTGTCGCTTGTAGGTGTGGCCGTCGACCTCGGGGTTGGTGTTGTCTGCGGACATCTTGGGGTATATGTCTGGATTTTCCTTTTGGGTTTCCAAGGAAGCAAGAAGCAGAGAAAAGCGGAAGACGAATTATGGCTTTTGTGCAGATATTGTAATGAGTACGCGCTTGGGGGGGATTTGTTGTTCTTTTTGGCCGTGTTGCTTGAATTCCAGAAAACATCGTCTCATCGTCCACGCGCGGCTCAAGCGTAGCGCAGCGCCACGTGGGGGCATCTACCCAAGTCAAGTTATCGCTTGACACACCGCTTGCCTGTATTCTTCTGTCTTTTCGTTTCGAGCCATCAAGCCATGCATAGGGTCTATTCTGATATGATTCTGTATTGTTTGTATCTAAGGTGTTACACAAGAGCCCTGGTGTTGGGTTTTTATATTTGATTGATTGGAATGCAAGTGAGAAAGAGAGAAAGAGAAAGAGAAAGCAAATAAAGAAAACAGGACGATCATTGCGATGTGTTAAACAAAGCCTTCACCGACAGCCTACAGCAACAGTCCGTTGAGACATGTACCGATCGAAACCCCATTACATATCTAAGCACCAAGAACAAGGGTGAGGAGCGCCATTCGGACCTAGAGTGAAGAAGGGGAGAGAGACATCAGCATCTATCGCAATCTTTAATGAAGATCATATGCACTCACAAACAATCCATATCGCATCTGTCGGAAGTAGGCTGCCCTTCGCGAGTCGAAGTCGACCTCGGGATCAATCTCATTGAGACGAGGCAAGGGGTGCATGACAATCGCCGATTCCTTGGCCTTGGCAAGGACGTCGTTGTTGATGACGAACATGTCCTTGACAGACTCGTACTCGTTGACGTTCTCGAATCGCTCCCTCTGGACTCGAGTAGCGTAAAGGACATCAGACTTGGCGATGATGTCGTCGGAAAGAGAGTGTGACTCGTTCCAACGGACACCGGCTCGGGAAGCCTCGGCCTTGACGTTGTCGGGCATTGCGAGGGAATGAGGAGAGACAAAGTTGATCGTCACATCGTACAGCGACAAGAGCTTGACGAGACTATGCACAGTTCGACCGTTCTTCAAGTCACCGACTACAAGGGAACACAGACGTCAGTCCGGGTTGTCATCGCTGGTGAAACAAGCAGAGATACTCACTCAATGTTACAGTGATACCGTTGACTGAACCCAATTCTTCTCGGATACAGAAGACATCAAGCAAAGATTGCGTAGGGTGCTCTCCGATACCGTCACCAGCATTGATGATAGGCACGGGGCTCGACTTGGCCGCAGCCTTGCTGCTTCCTACGGAGGGATGTCGGAGAACGATGGCGTCAGAGTAACAGCCAACAGTCCTGATGGTGTCGGCGAGCGACTCTCCCTTCTGGACCGAGGAGGTGGAAGCAGTCACTTGGACTACCTCACCGCCGCATCGCTTCATGGCCGCCTCGAACGAGGTGGAAGTTCGAGTGGAAGGCTCGTAGAAGAGGGTGCAGAGAACTCGGCCTCGAAGGGTGTCAACGGAACCAGTTCGCTCCACTTGAGCTCGCATCTCAGACGCCAAGTTGAAGAGGACGTGTAGGTCTTCTCGGTCGAATTGCTTGACTGACAAAATGTGTCGTCGGGCGAATGCCGGGCTGGTCTGGAGCGAGAGAAGCGATCGCACAGGCGAAGTGGTGTTGGGCGCGTGCACGGAGAGCGACATGAGCTTGTCGTTGGCAGGAGGACCGAAGGAAGCAGATCGCTCTGCAGTGGGTGACACAAGAGCAGCGATGGAAGGTCGCTTCTGCGTGGCGAAGGATCCTCGAGATTGCTTGGAAATCCGGGGTCCGGTCGCGGAGATATCTCGACCAAGAGGCATGGAGAAGAGAGTGCCGTCGAGCACGACAGAGTGGCTGTTGATGACAACTCGGTGGATGGCACCAGCAACCGACTTGCCCTCGAGAGGAGACCAAGCAACTTCGGGCTGCTCAGAAGAGTAGAGAGACCGTCTGTTAACCTCGACTTCGACGCAAGTCTGGGCCTGCTCGGGGAGACCGAAGATGCTTCGAGGGTTCTCGCTGAGTCGGACAGAAATGTCCTCGAGGGTGAGCTTGCCTTCGGCGACGGCCGTCAGCAAGAGAGGAAGAGACTCGGCGACACCGGAGCTGGCGGACACGGGCTTGCCAAGGGCAGTTCCCAGCTCGTAAGGGAGAACACCGACGGAGAAGATGTCGATGGTGGAGAGGTGGTCCCAGAGAGCCTGTTGGTCATCGGCAGTGGGGAGACACTGAGCAGTAGGGTAGTCGGTCTGAGAGTAGAACAAGGCGTAGATGGAGACATCGCAGGTGACGTTCAAGCCCTTCTCCTTTGCAAGAGCGATAAGAAGGATGTCGTCTCGAGTGGAGACACTGGCGATATGAATGCTTCGGTTGTTCAAGCTGGCGAGCAAGAGGATTGAAGCGAGATCAGTGGATCGAGCGTCGGTGACAATCGGCTTTTCAGCGGGCCAAGCAGCAAAGTGCTGAGCGACGCTGGTGACCTTGTTGACGGTGCCGAAGAAGTTGTTGAAGGGGATGAATAACGCCTTGGCGCCGGCAGCGACAGCATCCTGGAGTCGAGTGGCGTTGTCGGCAGTGGCGGCCACAGAGAAGAAGTAGTCGCAGTGAGCCGAACCCGAAGCGTTGCCCTGAGCTCGCTGGAGCGAGATCTCATCCTCAACAGCCGAGTTGACGCCCTGAGGAACCATCTGCATGACAGTGAAACCGCCTCGGATGGCAGCCTGGCTGGCTTCGCCAAAGTCGTTGGAGCCGCTCTCAGCAGCACCTGGCACGAAGGCCTGGACTGATACGAGGCTGGGGAAAGTGAAAGTCTGATGCGAAGTCTTGTAGTCGACGCTGGTGATGTCGAATGTAGGCTTCTTCAAGACAGCCTCAATGAACAGCTTGGCGCACTTGACGTTGGTGATCAAGGGCACAGCAAAGTCGACAGCCATTCGTCGTGACTTGTAACCCTGAGAGATGTAGCTAGCAGGTCGTCGAGATCGGTTCTTGGATGGCAAGTTGATGTAGAGGTCAATCAAGTTGTTGGCCAAGTGTTGAGTCAACGAGTATTCGGCCTTCTGGGGGTTGAGATCATTCTCGGAACCAAGAGCCTCAAGGAACTTGACAGGGATACCGTGTTCCTGGAAGAAGTCGGAAGTACCGGCGGTAGCAAAGAGGTTGTAACCCTGTCGGTGAAGCTTGTGAACAGCGGGAAGCATCTCGAGTTTCTCCTTGAAGGAACCGATGGAAAGAAGGATGTTCTTCTTGGGGGGTCGGATACCGGTAGAGATGAGCGCCTTGAGATAGGCATCGTACTTGTCCTTGCCGAAACAAGCGACCTCACCAGTGGAGGCCATCTCTACACCGAGAACAGGGTCGGCGCCCGATAATCGGGAGAAGGAGAACTGAGGTACCTTGACACCGACGTAGTTGGGCGGCATCTTGACATCAGGGTAAGGGGTAACAGGGAAGCCGAGCATGACCTTGGTAGCAAGCTCGATGGCATCGATGTTGGTGACCTTGGAAACGAAGGGGAAGGATCGGGCAGCTCGCAAGTTACACTCGATGACCTTGATCTCGTTGTTCTTGGCAATGAACTGGATGTTGTAAGGACCAGTGACGTTGAGAGCCTGACCAATCTTCTGGGTAGCGATCTCGATCTTTCGAATAGTCTCGGGGTCGAGATCCTGAGGGGGCAGGATGAGAGTAGCATCACCGGAGTGAACACCAGCGTTCTCGACATGCTCGGAGATGTAGTGCATGACCATCTTTCCGTCCCGGGCGACGGCATCCATCTCGATCTCCTTGGCCTCCTCGATGTACTTGGAAATGACAACGGGATGGTCTCGGGAGACATCGGTGGCCTGCGAGAGGTAAGACTCGAGGTCGTCTTCTCCGAAGACGACGTTCATCGCGGCACCGGAAAGGACGTAGGACGGTCGTACGAGCACGGGGTATCCGACCTTGTCACAGAACGACTTGGCTTCACTGAAGCTGGTAAGCTCCTTCCAGAGAGGCTGGTCAACACCGATCTTGTCGAGCATTCGAGAGAACTTGTATCGGTTCTCAGCGGTGTCAATCATCTCTGGGGAGGTACCGTAGATCTTGACGTTCTGCCTGTGAAGGTTCAGGGCGATGTTGTTGGGAGTCTGACCACCCATGGAGAGAACAATACCGCTTGATCGCTCAATGTCATAGATGTCAAGGACAGTCTCGAGGGAAATGTTCTCGAAGTAGAGCTTGTCGGCCTCGTCGTAGTCGGTAGAGACGGTCTCAGGGTTATAATTGATCATGACCGTCTTCAAGCCCTGCTCACGGAGAGTTCGGATAGCTCGGACCGCACACCAATCGAACTCGACAGAGGAACCGATTCGGTAGACACCGGAACCAAGGACCATTACACCGTTGTCTTCAAAGTTGACATCGTGCTCGCTAGCATTGTAGGTGGTGTACAAGTAGTTGGTGAACGCAGGGAATTCGGCAGCAACAGTGTCAATCTGCTTGACGAAGGGGGAGATACCAGCCTCGATTCGCAGTCGTCGGACAGCAAGTTCGTTAGAGTTGAGCGCCTTGGCGATCTGTCGGTCAGAGAAACCGAGCTGCTTGGCGTTCCTAATGAGCTGGTTGGGAACGGTAGAGGCGTTGTAGTTGCTACAATTCATTATCAGCAAAAAGCTTAGCTTGTAAGAAGTGTGGAACTTACGAGATGACCTTCTCCGTCTTGGACAGTCGCTCAAGTCTGGTCAAGAACCATTTGTCGATGTTGGACATCTGGTTGATCTTGTCAACCGAGTAACCTCGCTTGAAAGCAGTGGCGATGGCGAAGAGTCGCTTGTCGGTGGGGTTCGCGATCTCGTAGTCGATGTCGTCGACAACGGTGTGCTCGCCGAAACCAGGGAATTGGTCATCGATACATCGGATGGCCTTCTGAATGGTTTCCTCAAAAGTTCGACCGATAGCCATGACCTCACCAACAGACTTCATGGAAGAACTGAGGGCAGTGCTGACTCGGTTGAACTTCTTCAAGTCCCATCGAGGGATCTTGACTACACAGTAGTCGAGAGAAGGCTCGAAACAAGCGCTGGTGAGCTTGGTAACCGAGTTCTTAATCTCGTTAAGAGGGATGTTGAGACCAAGCTTAGCGGCGATGAACGCAAGAGGATAACCAGTGGCCTTGGAAGCAAGCGCAGACGATCGGGAGAGACGGGCGTTGACTTCGATAATGCAGTACTCCTTGGAGAAAGGGTTGAGAGCGTATTGAATGTTACACTCTCCGATAACACCGAGATGTCGGATGACATTGACGGCAGTGGTTCGGAGCATGTTGTAGTCGGCATCCGAGAGCGTTTGAGAGGGAGCAACGACGATGGAGTCACCGGTGTGTATACCGAGAGGGTCGAAGTTCTATAGGAAGCTAGATGTCAGCGACATTTTGAGCGGTATTGTATGCTATTCAGCTCACCTCCATGTTACAGACTGTGATACAGTTGTTTCTGCAGTCTCGAACTACCTCGTACTCGATCTCCTTCCAACCCTTCATACTCTTTTCTACCAAGACTTGAGGACTGGTAGCGAAAGCCTTGTTACAAAGCTCGGTGAGCTCCTCGTCATTCTGAGCAAAGCCGGAACCGAGACCGCCGAGGGCGTAGGCGGCTCGGACGATGACGGGATAGCCGATTCGGTTGGCGGCTTCCTTGGCTTCCTGGAGGTTGACAGCCGAAGCGGATTCGGCGCACTTCTCGCCGATTTCCTCCATAGCCTTAGCAAAGAGATCTCGGTCCTCGGTGGTGATAATGGTCTCGATGGGAGTACCGAGAACCTTGACACCAAGCTTGGCAAACTCGTCTTTGAGCTTGATACCAACACTGAGGGCGGTCTGACCACCGAAGGTACAGTAGATACCGTCGGGCTTCTCGTGCTTGATGATTTTGAGCACGAATTCGGGGGTGACAGGAAGGAAGTAGACCTTGTCGGCGAGACCCTTGGAGGTCTGGATAGTGGCGATGTTGGGGTTGACGAGGATGGTGTAAATCCCTTCCTCCTTGAGCGCCTTGATGGCCTGCGAACCGGAGTAGTCGAATTCTCCCGCTTGTCCGATGGAGAGACCACCGGAACCGAGAACAAGGACCTTTTTGACTTGCTCCTTGGGTCGGAGAGCGATGTTGGCAGCGAGCTCACCGCCGGGCATGTCGATAGGTACGAGCTTGCCTTCTCGAGCACAGTCTACCATGGACTGGATGAAGACGTCGAAGAGGAATTCGGTGTCTCGGGGTCCAGGTGCGGACTCCGGGTGAAATTGTACGGAGAAGAAAGGCTTTCCGTTCTTGCCCATCCAAATACCCTCGTTGGAGTTGTCGTTGGCGTTGGTGAAGAGAGGCTCCCAACCGTTCTTGAGAGTCGTGACGTCGACCTCGTAACCGTGGTTCTGAGAGGTGATGTAGCATCGGCCGGAAGTAGAGCAAGTACAGGGCAAGTTCATACCTCGATTACCGTACTTCATCTTTCGAGTGGAAGCGCCGGACGCCAAAGCGAGAAGCTGGTGACCGAGACAGATACCGAAGACGGGGACCTTGCTGGTCTCGAGAGCTCGAGAGAGGTTGGAAATGGTCTCCTTGACCATGGAGGGGTCACCAGGACCGTTGGATACAAAGATACCGTCGTAAGGCTCAGTCTCAGCGTTGATGTCGTAGTTCTGCGGGATGATCAGCAACCGCACTAACTGTCCGAGAGCGTTCTTTCGCCAGCACTCACCCAAGGGACGACCTTGACCTCAACACCTCGTTCACGGAAACACCTGATCTGGTTCCACTTCATACCGACGTCAAGGGCAATAACTCGCAACTGCTTGCCAGTTCGAGGGTGAACCTTCTTGTCGGAACCGGTAACGGCAGTGTAGAGCGTAGGCTGCTCAGTAGAGACCTTGGCGACGAGGTTGATGCCGTTGGGGTCGTGGAAGGGGACGGTCTCATAGTCTTCTCGCCAGTTGAGAGCGAGGTTGTCGGTAGAGCTGGATCGTACCATGGAAGGAGCTGAAAGACCATTGAGGAGTCGGGAAACACCGCCGAGGACACCGGTCTGGGTCTCTCGCCCTCGCTCGCCGTCAACAGCGTTGCTGCCCTGCTTGGCAAGGACTCGGCCGAGAAGGACACCACCTTCTCGAAGCTTCTTGGTCAACATTCGAGTGTCGACACCCCAGATGGCGGGGATACCTTGCTCCTTGAGCCATGCTCCAAGGCTGGAGTTGGCAAGGTGATGCGAGAAGCTGGGGTGGTAGTTGGCGACTACGAGCGCGGAGATGTGGATGTGGGAGGACTCAAACTCGAGAGGGAGCGAATCGAGGAGGTGCGTTGGAGGGGGCACATTGTGGGCATCCTGAGAGGTAGGGATCTTGGAGGTCTCGGTGTTGGGTCGCTCGGGGACACCGTAGTTGCCAACCAAGGGGTAGGTGAGGATCAAGATTTGAGACGAGTAAGAAGGGTCGGTCAAAGATTCGGGGTAGCCGACCATACCTGATTGTTCATGAGCATCTTGTATTGATGCAGATTGTGGATGCGGTCAAGTCAGCTTACCGGTTTGGAAGACACATTCTCCGGCTACGGACTTTTTGGCTCCGAAAGAATGACCTGAGAGAGCAAGGCCGTCGGCAAGCTCGAGGACCATGTCGGGCTCGCCCATCTCGTCCTCCCACGTAGGCTCGGCAGGCATGCCCTCGTAGTCGATACCCTTGAGGGTAGCGGGAGGGTAGAGGCTGCCCAAAGGCTTGGGAGCAGGAGCTACGTAAGAAGAAGCTCGGTGCACGACGGGTCGAGGAGAGCCGGCGGCAGGGGCTGGGGAAGAAGGCGGGGTGACCTCGACCGCCGAGTGAATCGCCGGAGCGATGGAGGAAGCCTGCTGGATAGGAGGGATGTCGCTTGAAGGGACAACACCCTCGAAACCGGGAACAGGAGGGGGAACCATCTCGACTATCTAGCTAATGCAGGACGAAGAAGAAAGAGGAGATTTGGTTTTAATTTCTTTTTCAAGACTCTCCACGTCGAGTCGAGATGTACAAGAAGCTTTCGTTTAAGAAGCCTTGTCTTTTCTTTTGGGAGGGGGAGGGGGAGGGTCAGTTTTGAGCAGTCTCTTGTGCTCTTGCGAGGGAGAACAAGTGACCGATTTGGGCTGTTCGGGGGTCAGACCAGAAGGTTATGCATCAAAAAGGAGGAAGGAGGAGGAGAGGAGAAGAAGAGAGAGAGAGAGAGAAGAGAAGAGAAAGATAGAAAGATGCAAAGTGAGATGGGGGGTTAGTCGTGTGTGGTGGTGGTGGTGATAGGAAGTGGTTGCAGCAGTCACCACCACCGTGCTCTGGTCGACTAGCGTTAAACTTTTTTCTAGGTAACGCGAACTGCGGCACCAAACTGTGGATCTCGAAGACTATGGATAAGCCGATGTTACCCTTTAGGCTTGTTCTCTTGCATGCCTATGTAGCAAGTCGGAGTGCAAAATTTTAGTAGACGCGTCCCTGTTGATTAATTTATCCCCGATCACTTTTACGACTCA
The DNA here is from genome assembly GCA_036428585.1 of Kwoniella sp. CBS 9459. NCBI lineage: Eukaryota > Fungi > Basidiomycota > Tremellomycetes > Tremellales > Cryptococcaceae > Kwoniella > Kwoniella sp. CBS 9459. The sequence goes on from CP144069.1 coordinate 400,111, forward strand.
TATTACAAGCCACCACGTGGCAGTTTCAGGGAATCTTGATGGTAATGATCCGTCGGAGCCAAGATTGTGGTGGAGATGTCCGACATCGATGTTGATCGATTATGATGATGATGCCATCGCAAAGCTACTTTCGAGCGATGTGACCCATGTCCATCGAGACACGAGCAACGACAGAAAACTAGACAGTACTTCTTTTTCCTCTTTCTCATTGTATTCTTCAATCACGAATACATCCTGAAGCCAGCATCACTCAAAATTCGAACAAAAATGACCGTTGACAACACCGAAACGCCCGCTCTCGATTGTCAGAGGCTCACCTACTCATGGGTCGAGGGGACGGAACCTGTCTTGGACAATGTCAATATCGAGCTGAAGAAGGGCGATCGATGTCTACTGCTCGGTGCTAACGGAGGTGAGCTTGACTTTATACATTTCCAAACTGCAAAGTGGTGCATTCAGCTAATGAGGCTGCTATCCAATCGCAGCCGGTAAATCGACGCTTCTCCGTATCTTAGCTGGAAAACGGTTGACCAAGACTCGAAGCTGTAAGATTCTCGGTCAAGATGTGTTCATGAACCCTCCTGGTGTAGGTCTTCTCTTTCAGAATCTCAGAAAAACACATACTGACATCCTTTCTCCTTGCCATGGCTTACTGCAGGGCGTCGTATATCTCGGCACTGAATGGTCTACCAACCCTGTCGTACGATCCGATATCGTCGTTTCGCACTTCCTCGACTCGGTCGGAGGGTACAGGCACAAGGAACGACGAGATCGGCTCTTGCAGATTCTCGATGTTGATCTCGACTGGTAAGTGCCGTGTCCATCGAAGCTGCCAGCTAGTCTGCGAAGCCACGTTGGCATAGCTGACGAGAATGTCCTGTTCAATCGTCATACAGGCATATGCATCAGGTGGGCTCACCCGCTGCCTACATGCCCCAGGAACAGGAAGGTATAGAGCTGACTATTCTCATACACAGATCTCCGATGGCGAGCGAAGACGAGTACAGCTCTGCATGGGCCTGATGGGCGAATGGGACTTCTTGCTCCTCGACGAGGTAAGTTGCTGATTCTTGTTCTTCATTTCAGTCAACCCCGGCCTGCTGGTATGGGCATGTCATCGTGGACCTTTTTGACTGACGTACACTATGGTGATGGAACAGGTTACTGTCGATCTTGATGTGCTCGTCCGAGCCGATCTGATCGATTTCCTAATCACCGAGTCTGAGACGCGAGGCGCTACCATCGTCTGTGAGTGTTGTATATCATACCCCGCCTTGTGAATCTACCTGCGACTCGTTCGGATTTCTGACTCGACTGCGAATCAAACTTATTTCTATTGATCTTTTGCTGATGAGGTATACCGTACGAATACTTGTGATAGACGCCACCCACATCTTTGACGGACTCCGCAAATTCCCAACGAAAATCTGCCACATGCAGCTCGGCTCCACCCCTCGTGGTCTCCTCGTCTGGCCCCCTGCCGACGGTAAGAGCAAAGTAGACGGCAACGGGGAAGATCTCTTCAATATGGCTTTGGGATGGTTGAGGGAAGACAGGGAGTTGAGGCGGGAGAAGGAGAAAGCTAAAGGGCGGATCAGGGGTCCCAAGACCGATGTGAGTGTTGCTTCTTATGCCGCGTTTCGCTTCGGCTTGCCTTTATGCGGCATCGGAGATGCGGCGGCGAGCTATGGCGCAGGAATGGTAGCCAAGAGTGATGGTTCAAAGCTGATTATTCGTCGCGATGGATATCGCTTATCACGCAATCCCCTCGTAGACTAAGGACCGAGTCACCTTCTTCGAGAAATACGACTACTCGCAAGATGTCCGACGATGATCTGTCCATCCTCACTCATCTTCTTGATTCAATCCGACTCATCATCAGAATCACTCATCTTGGCTGTTCGGGTGCCGCTGGGTAACATTCATTTTCGTTTTTCGTTCTGAGCCTTTCATCCATCTTTATCGGTAGAATCATCTCTCACACAGCTCTCAACATCTGTATTTTCATCTTTGCATCAACTGCATATCATTCTTCAACTTGGTTAACCCTGTTTTCATCCTCATTCTCACATTAAACCCAAAAGCACTGTATACCCTTGGAGCGCTAAAACAAAACACCCAGTAAATAGCTATGAAATCCAAAAGACATCAAGACAATAGACAATATACACACATACAAACATACATTCTTGTAATTCAACATAAACATAGCATGATGCATCTTCTCTTCATCGGGATCTCCGCGAGATGTCAATCAGACACTCACTCGCGAAGCAGAGACGTCATGCTGTGCGGAATGGAATGGATCGCAACCATTGGAAGAAAGACAATGTCATGTTTCAGATCCCCGTTATCAGTAAGGAAACGCACAGAACTGTAGGAGTATGGCATAGAGGACACCCCCCGGCAATGTCATAGCACATACACATATACACATCTCTTCCACCTTCTCAGGCGGTAGCAGGGATTTCGTCAGTGCTGCGAGGATATGCATACATTTTGATAGTGATATGAGTGAAAGATGTATAGTTGTGGTTAGACGAACGATATACCCCTTCGCATTGTAACTACACGTTGCCCTTGTGAATGACCGTTCTCTACTCTATGAATGATATACAGTTCAACCCTCTTTCTAGGCAGAGAAAGTGATTAACCCTTTGTTAAAAGGACCCTCGCTATCGTTCTGTCCGGCCGCTGATGGTGCTTGCCCCATTCTCCAGGTGGTTGGCATGTCCCAATTGGCCAATTGGCAACTCTAGCCTGTCGCCCTCACCCTTGCGGTTCAGCCTCATCCTGCACAAAAGCTGCATTCTGCCAAATCCCTTCAGGCCCCACAATAGCCCCTTCCCCCGACTCCAGATCAGTCAGCGACCAGTCCATCCCCAGCAAGGTCTGCCATGCAGACGGATCTGACGAGTCGGGTAAGCCAGAGGTGGTAGGGTCCCACTCGCTCGGCAAGAACCATTCCTGATTGTGATTGGCTTCCGGGTGTGTGAAGTTCGAATTTATTGACGGGGCGAAGACTGTGGACGGTGCTGTCGGACCGATCGGCGGATACAGCTGCGGGTATGTCGTAGCTCGGCTTGCGCTCTCCCCTGCGCCCGTGCCTGCGCCTACACTATCATCTTGCGCTCCCTTGGGAGGATGTTCGATGATGCCTTCTCCGCCCCTGCCTTCGGTTGGATGGAAGCTGCTTCCTCCCAGATATCCAGGCGGATGAGACACTATAGCATGCGCACTCGTAGTACGGCCACCAGCTGAGGCATGGGATTGCGTGTGATACAGAGGCGTGAGGCGGGAATGAGGCGTATCATGGCCTGGATTCGTGTATGTCGACGCAGGGCGCTGCAATGGCTGGTCGCTTGCCACTTCGTCAGCTGCTTGAGGTGCAGAAGCAGGAAGACCGGCTCTGACCGACAGCATATCATGAGGCTGCTCGGTCATCTGGCCTCGACGCGACTCCTGGGGATATGGTCGTATCGTCGAATCGGAAGAGGCGGATGATGTCACCAATGTATTGGCAGGACGGTCACCGCCACCGCCAGTGCCACTGCCACTGCCGGAAGGTGGATTATAGTGTGCTTGATGGAGTTGCACTTGTAACCCTCTACCGGGCTCGAGCGGCGGTGGACCCATGACATCGACCGAAGGAAACGATGGGTTTACTCTTCCCGGTAAGTTGGTTCGACCACGCCTATCCTTTTCCTCCCTTTCCAAGGCTTTGGCTTCCATCAATTTGAGAACGGTCAGCTCGGTCTCCAAGGCCTCGTCACGCCTGATCGTCTTTTCCTCGAGCGAGATGTATTCTTGCAGTAGTGCTCGAAGTTGACCTTTGGCGAACCGGGAGTCCCGGTAGCCTAGATGGCAAAGTATGCCGAGGATAGTGGCGGAGTTAAAGCCTGAAGCCACCTAAAGGAGAGGCAAAACATCTCGGTCAGTCCTACCAAGGATGAGTTCGCTCGTGCGGTTCTTAACGAGCAGGTGAGGACTCACAGTCATCCATTTGAATCTGTCTAGGGGATCAAGCTCGTTGAAGTGAATCCTCAGCCTCAGATCAGCTATAGCGGAGAATAACAAGGCTTCCCGACTGGCGACATATGGGTTTTCTCGCCTGCCTCCTCTACCTTTTCCCAGCGATCTGAGGAGGTACGGTCGATGAAGAGAGATTCTCGCCAGGTGGAATTTGCTATTTAGAGTCTGCCTTTGGGTCGGCAGCCATCTATAACCCTCCGTGTCGTCAAGGCTATTCTCGGTCCCCTCCCTATCGAGCCGGAAGTGAGGCGGCAAGGTGTCTTTGAACTCGATGAATTTGTCCTCGCACGCCTGAACTTCAGCATATTGCCTCGGATTCAGGTTGAAGCATGTCAACTGTACTTCTCCGATGATCTTCGCCAAACGATAATGGAGGATCAAAAAGGTGGTTTTTGTTGGTAGATTGATGCCTCGGGGGAACACTGAAGGCATGTCGAGCTCATCGTCGTGCATATTGGCGGGTTCGCGCGTAGTGAAGTGGCCGTCTTGAATGCAGACCGGTCGGCCGAGGAAGAGGGATATAGACCTAAGACGACTCAGCATTACTCTTGGATGGCAACCGATGCGCTTACCTGTCCACGATGTACAGTTCTGCGTTATGAACGGCCTAGTCAGCTGATCCAGTTCGAGTAGTCGAGAGAAGAAAATGCCCCACTCACGCGCCCATAATCGCCGCCTCAGTTCTGCCTCCTTAATGGACATGCCTTTCCACGACGACCCATCGACATGAAGCCTTCGGAGAAAGTCAGCCCTAATCATTATTGCAGCGATACTTCGGTGACCTCTCGACTCACCCTTGAGCTTGTGCAGCTCTGATAGCGACACCGATGGCGGTCCAGGCTTCAGGTACCCGGCGACAGACATTCAGGTGGAGCGCGATCTGTGATTCATTTCACAGCTCGATCAGCTTGACGACCTCGACGACATGCCGGTCATGCAAGCTGACGTACCAATAATCCGGCTCTGACGGTATCCATTGACTCGCCGAAGAAGCTAGAGCTTTCCATCAGGGCCCGCTTGGCAGCCCAGGACCATCGACTGCTCTTCTCTTCCCGGTCTTTGAGACTCATTGTCTGTCCTTCCAGATGTTGAAACATCGCCCCAATGGTGTTGAAGTGATGATCTGATAAGCCCATTGAGCGTATCAGATCTACTCTTTGGCCCTGTTCAGCCGGATCGTGGTCCAGCAAAACACCAAAAGCCAGCATGATGAGCAGCAGGGAGAGATGCCGAAGGTCGACTTCCGATGTCTGTTTTGTGTTGTAGTCGTTCCAGAAGGTATGATACGCCACCAAGAAGTCTGGCTGATATATGATGTCGTTGTGACTGAAGCAGGGTCAGCACATGGCAGCCATCTCCTTTGTACTTACTTGTTGTATCGTTCGAAAAAGCGGCGCACGTATCGATCACACTCTTCTCTTTCGGGAAGATAGCTGATGAGCTCTCTCGTCTGGGACTCGAGCGTATATGGTTTGACGCCGTCCAGCCTGGAGATACCTCGAGAGGGTGCGTGGCGTACATCGCTTAATGGTACGGAGGGGATACTCTGGGCCCAGGGTGTCAGCTTGATACTGCTGACCTGCGACAAAAACATCGTCAGACACTCACTCGAATCACTTTTGCGGCCAGCTGGGGGCCGAAGTGGCTCGTCCCGAAGAAGGTTTCTGCGACGCCAAAATTAGCAGTGACACAACATGAGCTTGTCTGAGCCCACTCACTCTCTGCTTTGGTTCCCGCCCAAGGTCCAGAATGCAGCCTCATACTGCCCACCCCATGAGCTTCGTTCTCTTCCATAAGGTGATCACTCTCTGAGCTCGAGCCGCTACCTTTCGTCTGCACCTCACTTTCCACCCGCACATCTGTGTGAGACTTCCAGAATCGGTTGCCGAGCGATGCTTCGGGACTTCTCAACGGGCTCGATTGTATACCAGGTATCGGGTTGTTTCGTTCTGAAGAAACAGGATGAGAAGCCAAAGCTGTAGCACGATCCGCGTAGCTGAATTCGTTAGGTTGCGAAGGGACCAAAGGGACTTCCTCGAACTCGTTTCGGGACTCAAGCGTCGAGAGACCCCCATCACTTGATCCGTGAAGAGGGAATATCGGCAGACCAGGCGCCGAGCTGCCTCTAGCAATTCGCTTCGCAGAAGAGCCGCTTGGTACACGTTGGGTCTCATCCAGGTCCATTGCACTGTCTGACTGAGGTCGATGATGAAGATCTATCGAGTCACCGGAGCCCCCTACACGTCCTTTCCCTCTCTTTGACTTCTTCTTTGCTGGTATGGTCAGCTGACTAAGGACGAGATTGTCTGCTTGACTGTTCCAGGAGAGATCGGATCCTTCCGGATAGACGCAGGCTGCCTCCATCCCTCGCTTGACGCAAGTCGCGCAAGGCAGATCTCCGTCACACTGCGAATGCAAGAGTCAGCATGGTCCAAAAACCCCTCACGATATGGGCACATAATGTCAACATGCCTTTTGTTTGCGCCTGTTGCACTCTTTACAGGCAGTCGCTTGTCTGCCCCTTCTTCTCTTCAAGTGGTCGTTGGTCGATCCTGCAGCAGCGAAAGAGGAGGAGGAAGACGATGGTGATCGACCGTGATTGTTCGCTTGTGCGAGCGAAGGGACACCGGCAGTCAGTGACATAAGACTCCCTGGGCGGATGGCGATCTCTGTAGTGCCACGTTGGAAGTCTGCCGGTCTTGTTGTCCACAATGGAGGTCTTCCTCCAGTGCGCGGCGGAGGAGGGGGTGGGGGCAGGTTATGCCAGTCCTGATCTTGAGACGGTCGATCCATGAGGCTGGTGTCGGCAATCCCTGGAGATGACGGCAATGTTGGTATGGATGATGAAGAAGAAGACGGAAATTTTCGACGAGTGATGATGGGCTCCTTTGGGTCAGACCCGTAACGTTTGTCGATCCCAGTATCAGCCTCGGGGTCTATGGGTATGGTGGATACCGTAACAAAAGATGCTAGTGGCGGTGTACGTGCTTTTAGATACAGGTGATGGTCGAAGCGCTGACGCTCTCGGACCGCCGCAAGGTTGTCGTCGGGAAAAGGGGAAAAAAGATGATTGGCTTGATAGGACAATGAGGAGATTTTTTTGTGCTCAGTTGAAAGGAGACTTTGATCAGGCAACGAAGAAGGACGGTCCACAGATTGAAATTGATTGTGTATGTCACCGTCACGACCACCGTCACACGCTTGTTCTCGTTCTTGCCGAGATTTCAAGGGTTGTCTTGTCCTTCTCCTAAATTCAGCCGAGGTTGATCGTAAGGAAGTTGATGAATAACCGAATTTGAGTTGAGCAAAGGAAGGACGTTTGATCTCAGGGGGCTGAGGATGATTGGCATGTTTGACTTTGGTCGGGGAACCGGTATCCGAGGGACAGTCCTGGTGCTGGAGCCGAGCACGGGCCTCCTCCTTTTTCCGTCGTTGATGGATCATAGGTCGTCGTGTGCCGTCCGGTGGCAAAGGGATCAAAGCCCCAGATGCCGCTGGGGTAGGTGTCCAAGGTTGTGAAGCACCTAGAGGAGACGAGGGCAAGCGTGGGGGATGGACATGAAGCAGTGTCGGACTTCCTCTAGCGTCGGCATGCTCGGAGGGCGATGGATCTCTATCGTGTCTCGGACGTTGGCGGGCTGGTGAGACAGGGGGCCTTCGAGAGCCACGTCGAGACTGATTTGAGCCATCAGGACCGACACCGACATTGTCTGAGCGCGTTCTGAGATACGATTCGGGCGCAGATGAGTGGAGGAAGTGCGGCGAAGACACGCCGATTTGAGGTCTCACATCCTCTTCACTGTCGCTCGAGGGCGGCAAGAGGTCGTTGTGACTGTCGTTGTGCATGGCTGCACTTTGGGCGCTTTGCTGATGCTGATGGTGAAAAGGACACGGTCGAGGGTCTCGGCTCTGCGTATAGGATCAGTTAACCTCCTTTGACTTGCCAACCATCACCGAGAAGATGCGGGTGATGGTTCGATGGTTGATGGTTGCTGGCGAATGGCTGATGGGTGATGAGAGATTGCCGCTAAGGCTACGGAGCTTGGTCTTCTGATGGTCGGATTCTCAGTTTGTTCCGACCGATCAAAAGTTGTTATCGCAACGCAGTGCGCTGTAAAAATCGCAAATCCTTTGATCGCTAATTCGGCCAGCCGAGCGGTATCGCATTCCGTCGCCTTCTGGACAGACTGACTATAGGTGACTTCTGTTCGTTACCTTGGGGCGGCGGGCATAAAATACGCGTACAGCAGCTCGAGCTTCAACAGAAAGCGGTTGTCAAGCCGTGGGTAGGTTCTGGCTGACACAGGCTGTGACGATCCCTCACCAAGGAGATATATCTCTGATTGAGTTAGAGCCAAAGGACGTTGGTAGTGCGGTTCGAGCACAAGCAGGCGTAGCCTGTACTACGCTGTGCGGGCGCCGGGCTCAGTGTCACTGTTGGTGATGGTCTGGCGTCGAGTGCGAGCAGAAAGACAACTCGTCGTGTCGATGCGGATCGGCCCCAAAAACAACTATAACAACGACAACGACCAGAAGTGTCAGAAGGCGATAGCGGCACACACGGACAAGATTGTGTGGGGGACTGGACTTGAGTAGCCGTGGTTGACTCGGATAACCTTGCAGTCAAGCGAGAACAGGATAGCCGAGATATGGATGCTTTGATGGCACGGAAGATCAGTTGCGGTGCAAGTGCGAGCCAATCTCCTGCCCTTGGCCTCATCCCCTTTTCCCGAAAGATGAATCGGGAAGGGAAGGTCAAATAAGACTGCCAGGTACAAGTAGCAAACACCTTTGCGAAGGAAGGGCCGTTGTTTGATGGCGGCAAGTGAATTCGCTTTGGGCTCGGAAAAAGGGGGAAAAGGAGGAAGAGGGTTCAATCGCTCCGGGAGTTGTAGGTCTAGACCCTTGGTTCCCTTTCGACGACGGTCAGATCACCAAAGAATCGCGATTGGCCTCTGCTTGTAGGAGCAAGAGGATACGTGCGGCATGGTGTGATATGAAATATACATACAGTACAGGACATTCGATCCGATACCCGATCTAGGGCGATGGAGGGCGGAAGAGAAGATTGATACGATTATAGGAAGCTAGTGCGCCGAGAGAGCCACTCTGGCGACACCTATACACGGGGATGGGACGTTCCGATCTGTCCTCTCTGATCGCTGCTGAACAGACAGACAGTATGCAATGATTGGGGCGACAATTCCAATAATGGTGCGTTTACATCGGTATACGCCTGAGCTCGTCCAGAGTCCAGCCAGCAGCTTTCATGCTCTCCGCGCCGAGGTCCTTTACTTCTTCGTCGAGGTGACTGAACGAGCACAAGCAAGAGCAGGAGCGAGAGCAACCGCAACAGTCAGCACGATACAAGGCAACAATCAGAGTTGGTGGTTCATTGAGCGAGCGCGAAAAAGGGCCCAACCCTCCAGTCCGCTTCGTTTCGGATAAACCCCCGCCTCACTCACGAGAACAAGACGTCCCGGAAGCCGTCCATGATAGTCCGCAATTTCGTCGCGTCGTAGTTGGATGCATCTTCAAGTGAATCCCGAAGGAATCGATCGTATTTCTCGAGACCTACGAGTCATCAATGTCATACGGGGACGATCAGCAGCCTTTCTCTCTGGTACGTGGGAAGGTAAGGAAACCTGGCATAGGCTGCAGGAGAAAAAGCGCCTTCCCCTGACAATCACCACTGGGCTATCACAACGAGACACAAATCGATAATTTGCAAGCGCGCGGACTCACCATCATGTATAGCCTTGTGACTCTTGAGGTGTTCACCGGCCTCCCGTTTGCCATGAGCGAACTGAGGCATCTTCTTAGCCAGCACGGGGAAGATGTACGTTTCCTGCAGGTTCAGTATGAGACACCTGGGTATCAGTGACAAATCCCATGAGACAAAGGTGGTCTGGATGTTGTTGTTGTTGCTGTCGTTTGACGCAGTACTCCAAGCAATTCTGGTGGTGCGGATCGGACAGAGACTAGACATACTTCCTATGAAGAGCGAGTAACAATATCAGTATCAGCATCTAGTGGCTGCAGTATCTCGATACGACTCGCCACAAGAGCGGACATGACTTACTATTCTATGGTGCATATCAAGATGGCTGTAAAGCTGCTGAGCTTCTCGCAGGAAACGGGGCAATGTCATACCTTCCTTGTGGAACCCTCCGTCTGCCAGCTAATTTTGAAACGACACAAGTAAACCGACCGGCGACCGTCGAAATCAGCATCGAGATTATGATATTATACAGAAGAATGGTCTAACACAACGGATCGTCAACACGAGGACTCACTGTGTAGACCCGGTTGAACTCGTATCTGAAATGGGAGTGAAACTGGTCCATATGGACCGCCAAGCTACATCACATCGTCACAGGGAAATCATCAGCCTTGAGCCGCACTTACGATAGAGGTCTGACACTCCAACATCCTCTCTTTTCTTTTGACCTTCGATTAAAGAGGAGAGACGTGTACGTACCGGTTCCACTCTCTATCTTCTTTGGACGGCATTGTGAACGCAGGAGCAGCAGCAGCCGGGGAAGCAGACGAAGACGCCGTTCTAATTTGCGATACCGCCGTAGCTGGTACGGATAGTTTCAGCCCCGAGGTGAGCGTGAGCCGTGTGAAAGGCAGGTGGCGAGTCACCTGAGTGACTATGCGGGAAGGGTGAATGATGATGGCGATAGCTAGTAGCCCGATCAAGAAGACCAACAGGAGCGAGAATCGAGGAGCAGAAGACCTTGGGATCGTTGAGGCTGAAGGTGAATTCCCGATGGTAGTGGTGTCTTTGGGTTGGACTTGGGGTTTGGGTCTGGAATTCAGCGGTGGGCCAATGGTCAGGTATCGCTCCGGGAGATTTATAGCTATAACTTTCTCTTGCGGCTCGTTCAGTTGTCATGTAGCTTTTCCCGTCTGTCTGTTCTATCAGTGAGCGTGATGTGATTCCGACCTGTATACGATTCATATACACAAAGCCGGATGATTAAGATCTGTTCTGCTAAGCAGATTTTGTATGCACATGTACACATCCGTCGGGGAGAGTGACTTCTTAGCAAGGCTTGCACCGGCGATCATCAACTCTGCCGTTGCTCATAGCCCAGCATTGCACGGATAAACATCCAATCGTCGAAGGACAAGTTAGTCAGCCAAGCTTCCGCTGGAATCGAGAGACCCTATGAGGCTGATAACTAGGGGGAGCTGCGGTCTGCGGCAGAGCCTGATATGTGACACTTTGTGTAGGACATGGGTTACTTTGACCCTGAATGCGCTATGCGTCACCACCGCCCTCCTTGCGTTGACCGCGACCGACACACAGCGATACGATACCACTACTGTACATGTCGCTCGCTCATCTGATCTGTGAAGCGTGATATAGATATAGATCTCAAGTGCAAGCAAATAGACAACCGCGTCCCAGCGAGCAGTCACAGCGCGGCAGGATGATCCTCTTAGAGGTAAGCCCTTCGCACACTGATTGGCAAGTGAGTGCAGTCATGTGCTGACACTGTCCGGCGTCGTCTTCAGTCACACAGCGTCATCATCAACGATGTTCTTACGGACCGGTTCGAGAAGTGAGTAATCCTGGATCGTATTACGTTCGTTAATGGCTTGACTTAAATCAAGGCAAACCATTCAGAAAGGCTATAAACTCTCTGAGAGGAGTGACAGGATGCGCATGACGCTGACATCATATCGCGACCGCTTTGCAGAGCCTCTCGAGCCGATATCCAATTCGTAGACTATGACAATGTCCGATTCCACCTCTCCACCCCTTCTTCCAAGACACAGCTCCTCCTATCAATGGGTATCCAATGCTGGCCCGACCTGGTCAAGTACGGTGCCAGAGAGCATTTGCAGAGCGAGTATGAGGGGTATCTTTTGCCTCAGGATCAGACGGAGCCGGAGTACGATGTCAGTCTTGTGATTGATCTTGAGAAGCTGCCTGGAACGCCTGGTGAGTTGATTGTGCCTATCCCCCTATAAGGCCATCCTGTCCTGCATGAAGTCAGATGTCAAAGGGAAGACCGAATGATCCTGGCCCGAGTCGACCCCAATATCCCTGAATTGGCGATCCTCCTCTAAGAGATGTTTCACACGCTGATTCAGACTTGGCCGGTTATATTAACAGAAGAACGATCCGCCCTAATCTCCAAGCTCGCCCACCTCAAATCAACAGCCATGGCTTCCCCCTTCCTCTCCGCTTTTGCGGAACAGTCGACCCTTCAAAAAAACTACAAAGAGCCCGCTGGCGCTCAACAGGCCGATCTCGCTCCCGCGGGCGAGAAGGGTGATCTCAAAATCGTCAAGTACCGAGAGGAAGAAGCGATTTATATCCAGGCCAGCCACGATAGAGTCACGATTGTCTTCAGCACCGTGTTCAAGGAGGAGACGGATAAGGTGTTTGGAAGGGTCTTCTTACAGGTGAGTGTGCACCGGCGTCGGGCGTCGGGCGTCAGGCGTCATTTCTGTTCTGAACGACAAGATGCGTGCCATTCTGGCGCTGTATTGGAAGGTGTTCTGTGATATGAGGCACCATACATTATGTGCTTTCTCAATCTCCAACGCATGGAACACAGCTCGTTTCTCAAATATCAACCATACTGACGCAGATGCTGTGGATAATAGGAATTCGTTGATGCTCGAAAACTCAATGCGCTTCAAAACGCCCCGCAAGTCAGGTACTCTAACCGAGAACCTCCGCTCGAGATCCGACATCTGCCTGGGCTGAAGAATGGCGAGGATTGGGGTTATGTCACTTTCGGTGAGTGAGCAACGTCTCGAGAAGAAGTATCTCACCGAGGGGGTGTGCGACTCTATATAAAGGGGCTTCATAGCCCGAACGATCTGAGGTTGCCTGTCAACTCGACTGTTGGCTCAGGTACATAGGACCTGCGCTGACTCGTGCATTCGTCCTCGTACTTGCAGTTCTCTCCCCCCGACACTTTGCCAACCCGTCCCAAGCGCTCGCGACGATAAACCGAATCCAGCTCTTCCGAGACTACCTGCACTACCACATCAAATGCTCAAAGGCCTACATGCACTCTCGAATGCGATACCGGGTCGCCGAGTTCCTCAAGATTCTGAACAGGGCGAAACCAGAGGTCGCGACGGAGAAGAAGACGGCGACTGGCAGAAGCTTCAGAACGCGTTAAACTTCCATCAGTTATGTGAAGTCCGGTCAGGTCACCTCATAAGCTGGATGGATATGCGGAAGGAGCCAAGCCGAGCCCCAGTGTTCAGATGTCACGGGTTCCGAGGTGTACTCACCGGGCTTGTTTCGTAGTCATGCAGACAGACGGTCTGTTGTCGTGTTGTACTGGGAATGAAAAAGCAATGTATACATCGATTGACATGGTGTTGCCGGTGGACTGCCTGATACCTCCTCTGCTTCAGTTGCACCAGCGTGGCGCGCGCTGTGGTGCAAGGCAGTGTGGCTGGTCTCTCTGCTGTGCGAGTGCAGCGTTATTGCTCTCTGACCAGACGACCTTGCTTGTCGAGGTCCAGAGAAGAGCATTATTAGCAGTGATGAGCTCGATTCGATATGGAGCACAGAACATGCCATCGCCTGCGACACAAAAATGCACTCACAGCATCGTGTTTGCCATGCAGACCTGAGAATGGTATTCGGCAATGTGGCTCACGCTAGAGAAAGTTAGCTTAAACTGTGCCTGTGACGCCGTGGCCGTTCCGTTTGTCCGGGTTTCCGTTGATGGAATGTCTTGTTGACATCGTTCGGCTCCATTGTGACGTCCATGCCATACTCGTAAAGGCCAGCCGGTACATATGTATATGCTCAGAACAGACTTGGTCCGATACCCCCACATTCCGAGGTCTCATCTTGCACAGGATTCTCATAATTTATACACATGTTAGAAAGGCAGGCAGGCGTCTGACGTGTATACAGCACATAGCAGATCATCTGTATGCTCCTTATTTCTGTGTGCAGATTAGTGCATCTCTCCTGAACGTTGAACGTCCTGAGATCCGAGCGACCGACGACTCTATCGTAATGGCACAAAGGAGGTTTTTGTCTTGGCCGTGCTAAAAATGAAGGAAACTCCTACCAACACGCGACTTATTTTACATGGCGCATGACGCACCGCACCGCACCGGTTCGTGTCGTGTCACGCACGACTACGCTGCGGGACATCAGGCTCAGACAAAAGCAGAGCCGTGAGTGAAAGACACCAATAAGGTCACTGTATGTACAGCAGTACAGCAGTATGCGGTCGTCGGTCCTTGGGAGGCTGCTTGAATTTGTGGTAGACGACAGTATGGGCAAGTCACCATGATCAGATATAGCCAGCCTCGGTCCGAGACATACCATATCGTGGCCAAGAGTCCTGGGTGAATTGCGTACACAGATAGAGAAGGACACTATGCCGATGCCGATGTATTTCGATAGGCTCTTCGGTCTCATCGGAATCCTAGCTTAGGGTTCGCACTATCGTGCACAATCGTTGGTACTTTCATCGCTATTGCATAACGATTCTACCCGTCCGCTGAACTGAACCACAACTGTAGGAGAGCATCTCTGCCGATATATTGACTTGTTGACATGCCACTACTGCAGCTAGCTAGCTGAATGTCTGAAGGTATATTTATGTATTTGCATGTACGGATGGTGTGCCTTCCGTCTCGGTCTCATTCTCAGGTCCATCTGACGCTTGACGCTTGCCGCTTGCTTGTTTGTCAAGTTGGAGCCAACGGAAGACGGAAATGGGGGCTGCTGCGAGGCTGAGGTGAGGTATGCACGGAATTGATCATCGGATGGGCTGTCGGATGGCGATGGGATGTTTTGTGACGTTGGGAAGGATGAACCTGTTACCTGTTTACCCTGCAGCGTGTACCGCCGTACGGTATGGGTGGCATGTTTTGTGTTTATGTATTTGTGTGTTTGTGTGTTTGTGCAATAGTAAACAATGGTAATCTCTTACTAGGATTTGCAGGGTAAAGGCCATATTACGAGTAATGAGAACCCTTAAAACACTAGGTAATACCCCGAGTAAAGACAAGAGTTGTTGTGCGACTGATTTTTCTTTATTTCGTGATACCTGTTACGTCTCAGTCACTCACTCACCGTAGGCGACGTTCACCAGCCTCTTTCGTTGAACCAGTGTCAAACAACCAACTGGACTACTGCGCTACCATACCAAACAACCAACACAAAGCTCATATATCCTTGTTGAGAGAGTCACTCTTTGCTCTTTCACTCGTTCATCTCTTCTCCATCTCCAACATTTCGACAGCTCCCTCCCTTTCTCTCTCGACACCGACACGACACGACACACGTTACGCTCACGTCTCCTTTTCTCTTTCCAAATATATACATTCTTTTGCAACACCCACAACGAAAAGCGTAACAACCCCTCCTTGTCCTCCTCGTACGGTATCTTGCCTCGTACCTCGTCACTCAACCTCGATCGTCCAACTCGACAAACAATACAAACAGTACAGATACAGTGCATCCCGACTCGGCCGTGACTCCGCTCAGTCACTCAACCCCTCGCTCCCTCTCCTCTACTTCTTGACGTACGTTGTCAATCTGTTTCCCTCTTGGATCCATCTCCATCGGACCTTGCCTTGGTGATCACTCAACTTGATATCCGATATCAGCGTTCCCTCTCGACATTCATCGGACATTCATATTACATGATCCTGTCCCGCAATCTTCCCTCCTTATAACGACCATCCTCGACTTATCGATCCATACATCCTTGAACACTCATCCACCATGGCATCTAGAGTAAGTACGGGTCCCACCCGCCCGAAAGATCCATACACTGATGATAGCACCTCACCTCATTCAGCCTGCAAACGCTCGACGAACGACCAGCAGAACGAGGAACGATGAGAATGCCGCTCCCACTCAGGCGACGATGAGGACAAAGACCTCTATGTCACACCTCGGTCCCGCTCAAAAGGTCAATGCTGCGTCTACTTCCACCTCGGCTGCTGCCGGCGCAAAGAAGCCCGTAGCTGTCAAGGCTGGTGCGAAGCGGACCGCTCTCGGTGGCGTTGTCACCAACATCGTGAAAGAGGAGGAGGTACAGGATGAAGGCAAGAAGCCTGGTGAGTCGCTATCGGTGTGGTAGAGAGAACCTTCAGCGGAGACTGACCCATTGCACAGTGAAAGCCAAGGCTGTCGAGGCCCGTCAGCCCCTTGCCGCTCGAACCAATAATGTTCAGCCTACTCGACCCATTGCCGCCATCCCGCATCGAGCGAGTGCGAAGCCCGCTCCTATCTACCCGTCGGAGCCTATGGCCAGCGACGGCCTGTCTGAGATGGACGTTGATGCGCGAAAGCTTGAGCCCGCTATGGCTATGGTGACAGTCGATGAGGAGGCTTACGAGAACGACTCTGAGGAGGAGGAGATGGAGGAGGAGGACGAAGAGGACTGGCTGAGAATGACTGAGGAGGACGCATACCGAGCTCAGGAGCAGCTCGATATGATCCGAGCGACCTTCAAGGACGACATCGACATGTTCGACACTACCATGGTAGCCGAATACGCCGATGAGATCTTTGCTCACATGGAAAACTTGGAGGAGTCGGTCATGCCCAACCCTCGGTACATGGACTTCCAAACTGAGATTGAGTGGTGAGACAATTCGCAGTTCTCACTTAAGCTCGCGATCATACGCTAATTGATCATCGTCCCCTCTAGGACCATGCGAACTACCCTCATCGACTGGCTGTTACAAGTACACCTCCGTTACCACATGCTTCCCGAAACCCTTTGGATTGCCGTCAACCTCGTTGACCGATTCCTCTCCGTTCGAGTCGTATCTCTTGTCAAGCTACAACTGGTTGGTGTCACCGCCATGTTCATCGCTGCCAAGTACGAGGAGATCCTTGCCCCTTCAGTGGACGAGTTTGTCTACATGACCGAGAGTGGTTACACCAAGGACGAGATCCTCAAGGGCGAGCGAATCATCCTGCAAACTCTCGACTTCACTGTTTCTTCCTACTGCTCTCCTTACTCATGGGTACGACGTATCTCCAAAGCCGACGACTACGACATCCAAACCAGAACACTAAGCAAGTTCTTGATGGAGGTCACCCTCCTAGACCACCGATTCTTGAGATGTAAGCCCAGCATGATCGCGGCTATCGGCATGTACCTTGCCAGGAAGATGTTGGGTGGTGATTGGGTGAGTGTGGCGAAATGCCCTAGTCCACCGCTTGCGTCAGTCGGGAAGTATCATCCACTGATATCGGATGCAGAACGAGGCCTTTGTCTTCTACTCCAACTTCACGGAATCCCAACTCGTAGCAGGCGCTTCATTGCTATGCGAGAGACTGGTAGAGCCCGACTTTGAATCCGTCTACGTCTACAAGAAGTACGCCAACAAGAAATTCTTGAGAGCGAGCACATTCGCTAGGGATTGGGCTCAGACCAATGCCGGTTCAGCTTGGTGGTGAGTGGGCAGTCCTATATAGACAGATCGAGTTGCGCAGTGCTTTACAGGTTTGATCAACATCCTAATATATCTTGTTTTCCTTTCCATCAGATCGGACAAGGACCACAGCTTGAAGATCGACCGTCACTGGCAATTCGGGTCCATCAGGTCACCATTGAGGGATCATAGGAGACAGACAGGAACTAGGAATAGGGAATCAGGAATCAGGCAGGAATAGCGACTCGAAACGGAACCGAACGTACACATTCACGGACAATTAATATCATCATATTCCCCCACAGCTGCAGCTACAGCTACAGCTACAACCACAGCCATAGCCACCATTAGTAAATCCTTGTCCTGTCTGTCGTGAATCAGAGGAAAGGAAGAGCATGGCCCCACGATACCAACACCGACAACCGACACTACCGTTTCTTCCCCCTTGAACACTACCCACCATATCATATATTTACATAAATGTATATATATATACGCATACATATACTCACATATACATATCCTCCTTCGGTCAGATGACAGACAGTATATGTAAGTGGGTCGCATAAGTATTGATCCAAGTCTCCTGCAGAATAACCTTAATCGATATGTCAGATGTGTATTGTATCGTTTCGTTCTTCACGCGTTCGCTATGTTTATACGCAGGTTCGTTCATATTGGTTCGAGTCTCAACGATAGTATTTGGCACTTGGCTTGACCTTGTCATTCATTCCTTTTGCTTCTACTTTCTGATCCTGATGAGCTGTGTCACACTCGGCTCACTCGCTGCTCTATCTTATACCCATGCGTAAGTGGATCCAACCTACCTTACACCCTCGACGGTCATGACCAAGTCAATCGATATTCGATCGTGAACGAACTCGTGAGTACCCTACAACATGCATAATAACAATCCCACGGACAACTGATTCTGCGCGTATCTCGTTTCTTGATCTACAGTCTTATTCGTCGGCCCATCTCTGACTTGAGTATGAGAATAATCAATGTTACTCTTCGACCTCGTTGAGCTCGTGTGCGCGCTTGACCACGTTATTCTGAGGGCGAAACGAACAAGGGAAGAACATACGACAGGATCGCAAGCTCGGACGTCAGCGGACTACTAACTACTGAGGCATGAGGAGCATCATAAAAAAGAAAAAGAAACAGTTGAAGGCGGTCATACGCGGGTGTGATGGACTTCAACCGCATGGAGAAGAATATATAATAGAGAGAAACAGAGCGCATACAGACTTGGATAAGATTGAAGAAAGCGAAATTAAACTCACCCCGCTTCGCTCAATCACAACAGCCGGATCGTCCTCGGACGCATTCTTTGAAATGGTGTTTCCCTTGTTGGACTTGACTTCCGCTTTGCCCTCCTCGACTATATCGGCTACCTTGCCGGCTACGGGTTGAAGACAAGCGATCATCGGGAATCGTAGTGACGGAAACGTTAGCTCTCGTTCTACTTTCTTTGTTCCGTCTTCGGTTCTTTCTCCTTATACGCAAATGACTGATCTCCGATACACGTCTTCTCTTGTTCAACTCCCCGACCGGACAAAGAAACAAAAAGACAGGCCCCAGTGGGGCGCTAGGCTAGGTAGATCTTGCTTCCTACTCCCGCTTCGGTGAGTCCTTTTTGGAAATCACTCGCTCGTGGCGACAGCATTACGCCCACGCACCACTATGACTAGAGAGTCTGAGTCTGATAGGTTATGATTGCCCCACTTCTGAGCTGAGCTGTGACATCGTACGCTACCGCCCTATGACGAAACCGGACCGACCACTCACAAGGCTGTCCACTACCCCAATTCCAAGAAACTTCATCGCCTTTCTTCAATTCTTCAGACATATTTGCTTGTAGAAATTCGCTTCTCGCTTGTGTTTGTGTTAACTCGACTCAGCTCGAGAATCGGGAGTAAGAGTAAGATTGGAGGTGCGATTGAGTCGTGGGGGTATGCGCTCGTCTTTGATGAAGGCGTTATTGAATGATCGATTGAGCGGGTACGATCGTACGGTCCTGGATTGATTCGATGGGGGCGTATAAACGTTTCTGAGAGGGACCGACTGACTGCATCTATCGATAGTTACAAGCTGCTACCCACCTCATACGATCCCAACGCCATATCCATACCCATAATGTATAATATGACAGAAGCCTGCCAAAATGGTGACGAAAACGGTAAGTTAATGACTTTCAACGTCACGATGATGTCACTGAACCTCATTGTGTAAACAAACAAGCTCGCCGCGATCGACGCTGAACGAAACATTACAGCAAATTCCACTCAATGTTTGCACTTCGTTCTGTATCTACACTACTCGAGTGTATAAGAAACGTACCGCTTGCACACAGATTAAGCTTGCGAGCAGATTCCTCGTTGTCCCTCACTTCGAGCCTCCGTCCGATTGGGGCTTCTATCGTTTCGGCAGCACGAACGGAGGGATGTCCTCAACATGGCAACTGTAGAACGCAAAAATGCCAAACTCCACACGACGTGTTGCGCTATATGATAGCCATATCTCCTCTAATGCAGCCTTCACCCTTCCCTTCTTCATGTGTACACAGCTGCATGTGATGATGAGACTGTAGGATCCTAGTTTAAAAACCGATGCTACAACCTTTTTGTGCTTTGTTCCATCTTATGGATTGGAGAAGCCAAGTGGGTTGGCTGACCGATGACGATGACGATGTTGTTGATGATGATGATATAATATAACAAGAAAGAAAAGGGAAGAAAGAGGAAAGAACCGTATGATGTCTCTATATACCTAACCCAAACTGCATTGCACCTCTTACTCCTCTATCCCGCTCACCTATTGAGCGACGGCGAACGCGACCACCGAGGTGTCCGAGTGGCTCAGCGATACCTTGATCGACTTGTTGCCGGCAGCAGCAAGAGCATCACCGGTGAGCTTTACGGTAGGTCCGGAAGATGATGATACGATCTCGATGTCTTTCAAGGCGGCACCTGCCCCCTTCGAAGGTACAGAGAGAGCCTTGAACTGTGAAAAAGGCGATGTCAGCACACAATCTGTCAGGACATGTCAAGAATGCGGTGTTTTCCACTCACCACTGCCTCCTTGGCGGCCCATCGTCCGGCAAACGACGCGGTTGGATCAGGTGCTGATGAGCAGTATGCAATCTGAGGATAGATATGATTAGCTCATGTTCATCCAAGCACAGATAGCAATAGACTCACCTCTCCTTCCGTGAAGTTCTTTTGTCTGAAGTTCTCGGAAGTGGGTACACCGGAGATGAGCTCGGTGTCAACTCTGCAGCGGAAAAGGTGGTCAGCTTAAAGCGCAGGGATCCGAAGGTATTATGGATCATGTGACTCACCCGACACCCTGCACGTCGCCAGCCGCGAACAAGGCCTTGAGAGTGGCCGCGTTCTTGGGGTCAAGAGGTACAGATGAGGGGAGCTTGCCCTGGAAAGCGAACGAGTTCTTGCTGGGACCAGCTCGGGCGAGAGGGTTGAGCAAGACGCCACCTTCCAACTCGGCGGTGTAAGGAGGTGCGTCCTTGATCTGGACCATGTTGTTGGTGGTGAGAGCCTGAGACATTCGCGAGTAGGTCTGGAGTTCTCGCTGTTCTCGCTTCTTCTTGTAAGTCTCGAGATCGTGAGGTTGAAGTGCGGCGTAGAGGTATCGAGGGTGTACGATGGCCACCTGACCACCGACTTGACCGAAACCGAATGAGGTGAGGAGACCGCACTCGAGTCGAACATGCTGGATGGGCTTGGAGGGGTAGAAGAGGTGAGGGAAGGCCCGAAGCTCCTCGGCAATGTTGTCGGCGTTGTGGTTTCCGGGTACCAAAGCAGAGTTCAAGGTCTGGATCATACCGTTGAACATCCAAGCGGCAGCACCACCCTTGGGGTGACCTGTCAAGCTCTTCTGAGTGATCACGGGAACAGCGTTACCGGGCGTTCGGCCGAGCTGCTCGAACTGCAAGTTGTATACACCAGACTCGTTCTTGTCGTTGGCCTTAGTGGAAGTGCCGTGACATGAGATGACACCGACAGAGTCGGCGTTCAGACCCCAAACGGCGAGAGCACGTCGTAGAGGAGCGATATTGGGGTGGGAACCTTCAAGCATACCGAACGTGGCAAGCGCGTCCTTCTCCTGTCGTCGCGCTTCGTCGTCGATGAAGTTGACTCGAGCCTGGAACCATTCATCGTTGTTGGCAGAGTCTTTCCTAGCCTCGAGCTCCATTCGCAGGAGCTCGTGCTCGTTCTCGAGCCATTGAGAGATCTGTCGTCGTCGGAAGGTGAGCTGTCGAGATCGGTACTTGATGTCAAGAAGAGGGAGAGCCTCCTTAGGAGTGACTTCTCGAGCGGTGGAGAGGATACCTCGACCGGGGGCGGGGATAGATCGACCGGCCTTGTCGGTGTGGGTAGAGGTGTAGGCTACAATACCCTGGATGGAAGCACCCATCTCAAGAGCAGTTCGAGCGGACATGATGACGTGGACACCACAACCTTGGGATTCCATGAAACCGGCTCGAGTAGAAGTCATAGGTCGAGAGAACTCGTTGGGCTCTCGGCCCATGGCGAACTCGGTCTCAGCGTTGGAGGTAGCCTTCATGTTGGCGAATTCGAATGATCCCTCTTCGGAGAAGTCATCGAAACCACCGGCAATCATGACCTTGGCCTTGCCAGAGAGAATGGAGTCGCAAGCGATCTCGACGGATTGAAGAGCCGTGGCACAGGCACCGACGGGGATTTTAACGGGACCACTGGAAGACAGAAGAAGCAAGTTGACCCAACCAGCCACGGTG
The DNA here is from genome assembly GCA_036428585.1 of Kwoniella sp. CBS 9459. NCBI lineage: Eukaryota > Fungi > Basidiomycota > Tremellomycetes > Tremellales > Cryptococcaceae > Kwoniella > Kwoniella sp. CBS 9459. The sequence goes on from CP144069.1 coordinate 422,327, forward strand.
TTGATGAAAGTCTCCTGGAGGACATCCTTCTGAACGTCCTTCTCCTCTCGTCGGTCCTTGAACATCGCACTCATAGAGTGCATACCGCCCATACCGGAACCGAGGGAGGTACCGACTTCTGAGGGGTGGATGTACTTGTAGAGCTCGTAGGGGTCGTTGACACCAGACATGATCAAAGCCTCCATCGTGCAGGTAAGAGCCCACAGAGCGGTTCGGTCGGTCTGAGAAACGATGTCATCGGGAATACCGAATCGTCGAGCATCCCACCCGGTAGGGATTTGACCGGCAACAACTCGGTCGAATTTGACGGCCTTGGGGAGGAATACCCGCGCACCCTTCTTGAACTTGACAAACCACTCGCCGGACTCCTGGGCCCAGACGTCGACCTTGTCACCTTGTTCTCGCTTGAATCGAGCAGCGTCCTCGGCAGGGATCTCAAGAGGTTCGAGATCGTGGTTGAGCTCGACTTCCTGATGGAAGGACTTCTTCTCGGGGTCATAGCCGAAGAAGAGGTCAGGCTCGATGATTCGGATACCGGCGTGATCGATGATGTCCTTCTCGTATTTGGATCGGACGTCCTTGTCATCGACAGGGTCACCGGATTTGGCGTCAACCCACCCAACGTAAGTCTGGCCAGACTTGAGCTTTCCGTCGAAGTGCTTGATGTAACCCATCATCCAAGCAAGCTCGATACAACCCTCAATGGTGAGTTCACCCTTAGCTTCCATCTCCCATCGGGTTCGGTGAGAACCCCAGGGTCCGAGTTCGGCGAAACCGGTACAGACGATGACCTTGTCGAGGTCGATCAAGCCTTGTAGGTGGTTGAGCTCGGCGAAGACGTCGTTGGTCTCGATCTTGGGGAAATCGTACGAGAAGTTGGCTCGAGGAGCAACAGATACCTTCTGATGAAGTCGCTCGGCGTCACCGCCGTTGATGACCTTGAAGTCGGCAGCGTTGTCGACAGTGATAGCCTTTCGCAGGTCTGCGACTCGGTTCAAGTCAAGTCGGATGGAGGTCATGACTTCGGCAAGACCGGCGACTCGGTCCATACCACCGTTAAGGTCGGCCCATACGGGTTCGATCTGAGTAATGTCGAAGATCAGAGGGTGCATGAGACCGAGAATGTTGAAGGCCATCTCCTTGGCAGAGAAGGTTCGAACACCGAGCTTCTCGAGACCTTCGGCAACAAAGTTGGTAGCGCTCATGAGACCGGTACCTCGGGTCCAGCCAATAACAGCACCGGCAATACAGAGGTATTCACCCCACGATTCGGCGGACCACCTGTTGAAGAGAGTTTCGAGGGAGATCTTGGATTCGGCGTAAAGACCGTCGTTACCGAAGATACCGTGGTTAGGCGACAGAGGGAGAACGACCTGGGTGGGTCGGGTGACGAATTGTCGGGCGGCCTTCTTGACCTTGACAGCACCGAGAAGTCGAAGCAAGTTGGTCAACATGAGTCGGTGAGCAAGCTCAGACTTGTCGTCGAGGTTGTCGATCTCTCGACCGTTCTCGGGGAGAGCAGCGAACGGAATGATGTAGTCGAGATCGATCTGAAGAGTGGAGTAGATGTAGTCGACGAGGGCTTCTACGTCCTGCTTGGAAGCTGAGAGGTGTGGTTAGCATTGCATTGGGAGAAGACGAATTATCCACTCACCTCCGTTGAAGGGAACGACGACCAACTTAGATCCCTTGGATCCGATCTCGTGGAAGATGTTCTTGTAGTAGTCCACAGCAGCTCGGGAGTATCGAGAGGTAGTGACAACACAAGTAGCACCACCAGACAAGAGACCCTTCAGGATTTCTACACCGATAGATCCTCGTCCAACACCGGTGAGCAAAGCGGCCTTCTTGGCAAAGGTGACACCGGAAGTGGCGATCTCGGTAAGAACATCAAAGTCTGTGAATCTCGTCAGCGTCAGCGGCGCTACAGACAAGACGAAAAACTTTACTTACAGATGTTGGTGAGCTTAGCAGAGTAGGCGAAGCTTGTTCCAGTCTTTCGCTTGAGATGCAAGAAGGGAAGGTGGGTTTCCTCGACTTCAGTCCTGTCTTCAACGTTGGGTCGAAGGAAAGACGACGAGGATCGCCTTTGCTTGGCGCCCTTTGTTCGGGCCAAAGCTGGGTTCTCCAACTCGTTGGAGTGACCGAGAGATTTGATGACTTCGCCGTACATGGACCTGATGGCGGCCTTCTGGGCAGGCGTAATGGAGGGTTGGTTGTTGACAAGCTCCCAGAGTTTGTCTGCGCAAGCGATCAGTGACCGTGCAGATAGAGAGTGAGCGTCAAGTTCACTCACCGATGTCTGACTGAACCTTGTCGAGGTTCACAGCGGGTTCTACATCACCACCAGAGGCCATTTCTGCAATAATCAGCGTTGTCCCTGCCTACACTGAACGCACCTTTTACGTAGCTCTCGAGCTTTCTTACATCTCTTCTTGAGATCTCAGAGTACACAATGTCACCCTTGGCGGAGACTTCGGTGTGAGGTGCGGTAGGCAGGGCAACATCCTTGTATACAGGAGGTTTGTCGACAACCTCTTGACCTTTTGTTATTCGGATGTGAGCCAAAGATTGCAAGAGTGCTCGGATTGTAGAGACTTCACTCACAGTTCTCCAGCAAGATCTGTCCGAACTTCTTGACCTTCTCGTAAGTGGGTCCCTTCGAAGCGTCAACGTTGTTGATGTGGAATTTCATGTACCTGCAAGGAACGTCAGCGCGAGCTCGCTATCCCAGCTCGGTGAAGGCTTGGTACTTACTCGAGAAGAGTAGGATCCGCTCGGTTCATCTGCAACTCCATTAGCATAGCTCAGACTATGAATGACACCCGGTATAATAGCACTCACGATCGAGATACACCTCGACGTGAGCTCACGCCTGGCGTTGCTCTCCTGGTCAATCCCGGCGGCCATGATGTTCTATCTCGGTCGGTGAAAGGGGATATCGAGGGAGTGTGTTGGAGAATTCCGAATGAGAGGAGAGGGAAAATCCGAACAAGATACTAGATGAAAGAGATGAGGATGAGGATGGGGATGAGGCTAGACTTGACGATATCAACGATGCTGATAGCAGCATGAGCGACGATAGGTGAAAGTCGGGAGCAGCACTGCAGCACTGAAGCATTGAAACGAAACGATGCATTGACCCATCGACCCGAAATACAAAGTACACTATGGGGGCACAGAGGTTTGGGGATTTTACGACCACGTGGCTAAAGCTCTGATAATTCGGACCCTGAAACGTTGATCTTGCATCTGCGTCAACCGGTTCGGCGATGAGCGACGTGTCGTGTCTTGTCACGGTTTGTTATACCGGTCTATCTGTCGCAGGCATGCTATGCTGTAGTGCTCATCATGTCGAATAGGCGGCATCTTCGCCCTCAGCATCGAAACATTCCTCTCATTATGGGGACTCTGTCTTCCACGTTACGTAGAAAGAAGATCGGTCAACCCCAGCTTGATCTCGCCATCAAGATCAAAGGCATCGGCGGCAGCATCAATCACGCACAAATACAAATGAAGCAAGGATATGACACAAAAAGATAAATACAAACGTTTTGGAAACTTCCCCAACGCAAACGCGCTGGAATTTGTATTTGTAGTGGGAAAGAGACAAAATTCCTTATCTTTTACGCCGAACATAGCCGATCAAACACAGCCGCAAAGCCAAAGAGTGGGTTTTTAAGGGTAAATCAATATAGAACGCGCACGCTGCCGTTCCTGAATGTCTGAAATTGACGATAGGCTGACTGAGAGAGGCGGAATGTTCGTCTTAGAGACGATGGCCAGGCAGCTGTTTGTACAACAGAGCATGCTCAAGGATGATTGCATGGAATATGAACAAGTGGCAGTTGGCATCATGCAGACCTTCTTTACGTTCTTCGAGCGGCGTCCATGATTAGTGGAGACGTGATGCATGCGCTCGTTCCAGAATGAAGTCTTTGTCTATTCTGTCCAACCTCGAACCGGTGATACGGAATCACGAGCGACACTTCGAAGAATACCACTCCGGGATCGCGACTTCACGCGAGCGAGAGCGGACTGTAGACAACTTTACGATGTACGGCCAGAGGAGCCGTCTTTCGTCTTGCTCATGTGTGACATGCGTACTCATGCGGCCGTTTCCTCTCGGCGTGGACATTGGGTTAGATGTAGAGTGCTTCAGTCGGTCAGCTGTTTTCAATTCTTCAGTATCACAACTGAAGCTCAGCTTCACCTAACAATGCCCAACTGCCAAGTGCGCGTCTTGAAAGCAGCAGCCAAGTATACGGTGAGTTCCTTTCAAACGTTGTTCTAATCAGATCCAGCAAGGTCATACAGCAAGGTTGGTTGTGGTCGGTGGTGTTTGCCGTTCAGAGGCTCCTCACGCATCTTCGATGCCGGTCTTCGATAGAAAGACCTGGAAATTGGGCGCTCTGGACGAACGCAGTGAATGATGATCACAAGCCGGATCCAGGCCGACGGTGAAGAGAAAAGTCGCCATAGGAAGACGGCGAGGAAGCAAACGCAGTACCAAGGACGTTGTCATCTAGACTATTGGAGTAGCCTTGATCCGTACATTGGCGCTGTACCACGAGCCCTCGCGCTCAACATTTCAGCTACAGAGGTCCGTAGAAGGGTAGACACGTAATGAGAGCCATGCATCCGGCTACGGGCCTGACGTTCATAGGAACGTCCGTCCTCGAACCAAAGTTCTCTGAGAGCGACACCGATTTGGGCCGGAGCACCCTTAGCTACTCGGAATGACAACGCTGATCGGGCTTAAATGAAACCGCCACGAATCAAAAGGAGAAATAACATGGCGTCGACGCAAAGATTCGAGGCTGCATGTGAATGTCTGGGCCGGTCGCTGGCCAGGAAGCATTGCTAACGTGGTGGGGTAGATTACCAAGCGCATCGCCACTGTCTCGCTGACAGTTCGACATTCGATCCCCATAGCGGACCTTCGAGTCATCGTCTACCCCATGCAAAAGGACATGGACATGACGAATGTCAGCGTAAGGGGCTATTATCTCTTATTCGGCGTGATGTTCACATTCTCGGCGGCTTGACACGTCCATCGGTGATTCCTCTTCTATGCTATGCTGTGCGAATACTGTAGTCCCCAAGATAAAAATGTTGATCAGGGGAAAAAGCTCGGTGAGACCCTGAGATATCTTAGATCGGGTATACTCGGCGAGGTTAGATAAGGGATCCTAGCGTTGCCTCCACGTGGCAGCAGCTTGACTTTTGGGGAAGGTCTGGTATGGGGATTGACTTGACGTGCACCATACGTACTGGCAAGAGTGTAAAGTTGAAAGTTGGCGTTGACCGAGTGCATGCATATGGTGCCGGACTCACTGCTTGCTTGCTAGTCGACAGACAGGCGGCCTATCCTATCCAACCATTCACATTCATCATCAACATCATCATCACCCATCCCGGCTCTTAATATCTCTCTCACATCTTTCCCCTCTTTCACTGTATCTCCTGCAACCAAACAATCGAGTCAGAGCAGCTCCCGCCCAAGATGGCGTCCCTCTTCAGCAGCTCTACTCCCGTCCGACCCCTCGTTCTCCACTCATCCTCAACGCGGGTCTCCATCTTCGTCCCGGCTTCTCCTCTCTCAGCATGGGTCACCTCTGAGGTTCTCGCCCAAGACTTCCATGACTCAAGAATCGGTCTCGACGATGAGCCCGTACTGATCGCCGATGATGATGAATCACCTAGAACCCCTTCCAACGAGCCTCAAGTGAAACTTCTCGCTCGATTCTTGTCCTTTGTAGCGGACAAAGCGGCCGGCGACGACTCTTCAGAGCTCGCCCAAGTATTACTTGCCGCTTATAACAGGTTCAACGAGCTGTTCCTTGCTTCAGTCAACATTCACTCGCTCGTACAATCCTTCGAGCCCGAGTCTCGAGCCGAGATCCTCAAAGCCTACTTCAAGGCTTTCGCTGCCGCTAGAAATGCCCTCGGAGACAAGGTACAGGTCGCCCACACCTCTGCCCTCTTGGAAGGTGCTAAGAACGGAAATGCCGAGCTTTACGCTCTTTTCGGTGGTCAAGGTGTCAACGAAGTGAGTGAACCTGCCTTGTGATATCATGCGACATCGCGGCTGACAAGATTTCTTCTCCAATAGCACTACTTCAGCGAGCTGCAATTGCTTTATGACACGTACACACCTTTCGTACGATCTCTGCTTAGCAAGATCACGTCGCTCCTTCTTCAGCTTGGAGCCAAGGCCGACGCCGATGGATACGCTTACTACTCTCAAGGTCTCGACCTCATCTCATGGTTGAATGGCTCATCACCCCAACCCACCGTCGAGTACCTCGCTTCCATCCCTCTTTCGCTCCCCTTGATCGGTGTAGCTCAACTCGCGCAATATGTTGTATCATGCCGAGTCCTCGACCTCTCCCCCGCTGAGATGCGAAGCAGGTTCAAAGGTGCTACCGGTCACTCTCAAGGTGTAATTTCTGCCGTAGCTGTCGCTTCTTCAGACTCTTGGGCTTCGCTCGAAGAGAACGTCCTCAAGGCTGTTAAGCACCTCTTCTACATTGGTCTAAGAGGACAAGAGGGTTTCCCTCTCCTCTCGCTTGAGCCGCAAATCGTGGCCGACTCTGTCGCCAACAACGAAGGTGTTCCCACTCCTATGCTTTCCGTGAACGGTCTCGGCGTAAAGGCCCTCGAAGGCCACATCAAGAAGGTTAACCAGCACCTCCCTTCCAATTCCCAGATCGGTATCTCCCTTTTCAACGGACCCACCAATTTCGTGGCCACCGGTCCCGCTAAAGCGCTCTACGGTCTCGCCACCGCTCTCCGGAAAGTCATGGCCCCTCCCGGACTCGACCAGAGCAAGATCCCCTTCTCCAAGCGAAAGGCGGTATTTAACATCCGATTCTTGCCCGTTAACGTACCTTATCACAGCCCTTACTTGACTGGTCAGACGGAGAAGCTTGTGCAGAAGGACTTGAACGGAGAGGAACTTTGGGCTACCTCCGCTTTGCCTCTTGCTATCTACCACACTGAGACCGGTAAGTCAAGTTGAGCTTGTCATGTGAGATTACGATCACGATCACTGACCACCAAGCAGGTGCCGATCTTCGATCTCTCGAGTCATCTTTGACTGCTTCCCTCTCAGACCAGATCTTCACCCAGCACATCCACTGGACCAAGGCGTGCAACTTCCCTTCCACCGCCACTCACGCTGTCGACTTTGGACCGGGAGGTAATTCTGGTATCGGACCCCTCACCGGCCGAGCCATCGAAGGTCGAGGTGTAAGAGTTGTTGTCGTCGGAGAAAAGGGCCGAGCTGCTGCTGAGCTTTACGATGCCAACAAAGTAAGACGAGAGCCGGTATGGGCCAAGGAATGGTCTCCCAAGCTGGTGAAGACTCTGTGAGTATACATCTTCTTACTCTTGATTTTAAACCGGTTTGCTGACTTCCACATAGTGACGGCAAGATCCACATCGATACGCCCTTCTCTCGATTGCTGGGCAAGCCCCCTATCATGGTTGCTGGTATGACTCCTTCAACCGTCGGAGCTTCTCTTGTTTCTGCCACCCTCAACGCGGGATACCACGTTGAGCTCGCCGGTGGTGGTCACTACAACCCCAAGGCTCTCCGAAACAAGATCGCCGAGATCCAGAAGCGAACCCAGCCCGGTGTTGGCATCACCCTCAACGCGCTTTATATCAACCAGCGACAATTTTCCTTCCAGTTCCCTCTTTGGCAAGAGCTTCGAAGAGAAGGCCTTCCTATCGAGGGTTTCTGTGTTGCAGCCGGTATTCCCTCCTCCGAGAAGGCGACCGAGATCATCACTGCCCTCAAGGCCGCCGGTATCAAGCACGTTGCCTTCAAGCCCGGATCCGTAGAAGGTGTCCGACAAGTCGTCAACATCGCCGCTGCCAACCCCGACTACCCCATCATCCTTCAGTGGACTGGTGGCCGAGCGGGTGGTCACCACTCTTGCGAAGACTTCCATCAGCCCATCATCGCCACCTACGCGTCTATCAGACAAAACCCCAACATCTCGCTCATTGCTGGATCTGGTTTCGGTGGCGCTGACGATGTGTGGCCCTAGTGAGTGGGAACACCCGCCGTTCTGATTACGAACGACACTGACAAGCGGATCCTTTCTAGCATTTCCGGCGAATGGTCTACCAAGCTCTTCAACCTCCAGCCCATGCCTTTCGATGGTGTTCTGTACGGTTCTCGAGTCATGGTCGCCAAGGAGGCCGATACTTCTGCCTCGGTCAAACAGCTCATTGTCGACGCCCCCGGTGTCGAGGACGCTCAATGGGAAGGCACTTACGACAAGCCCACCGGAGGCATTCTCACTGTCCGATCCGAGTTGGGAGAGCCCATCCACAAGATTGCTACTCGAGGTGTCAAGCTGTGGCGAGAGTTCGACGATACCGTGTTTGCCCAGCCTCGAGAGAAGCGAGCGGCTTGGCTCGAGAACAAGAAGGACTACGTTATCGACCGACTCAACAAGGACTTCAACAAGCCCTGGTTCGGCCAGAAGGCCGACGGCACTGTCGTATCTGATCTCGGCAAGATGACTTACGAGGAGATTACCCAGCGAATGGTCCGACTGATGTACGTCTCCAAGCAGGACCGATGGGTCGACATCTCCCTCCGAAACCTTGTCGGCGACTGGCTCCGACGAGTTGAGGAGCGATTCGCCGGTGTCGACGGTATCCGAACCAAGGAGTCTCTCCTTCAGTCGTTCTCTACCCTTGACAAGCCCGCCAGCACCATCGAGAGCTTCTTCAGCTCTTACCCTCGAGCTAAGACTCAGCTCGTCGCTGCCGAGGACAAGGCTTACTTCCTCAACATCTGTCAGCGTCCAGGCCAGAAGCCCGTACCCTTCATCCCTATCCTTGACAACAACTTCGAGGTATGGTTCAAGAAGGACTCGCTCTGGGCCGCCGAAGATATCGAGGCGGTTTTCGACCAAGACCCTCAACGAGTCTGCATCCTTCAAGGTCCTATGGCTGTCAAGCATTCCAACGTCGTCGACGAGCCCATCAAGGACATGCTCGGCAACATCGAAGGCTTGCTCGCCAAGAAGATCCTTGAGCAGTACTACGGTGGAGATGAGTCTCAGGTCCCCAAGATCGACTACATCGGTGCTACGGCTGGCAAGCCCAAGGCTGGTCTTGTAGCCGAATCTGTCTCCGGTGACGTCCGAACCATCAAGCTTGGCAAGACCCTGCCCTCCCACGATGACTTCCTTGAGGTTCTCGCTGGTCCCAACGTCAGCTGGCTTCGAGCTGCCCTTACTTCGGTCAACGTCGTCCAGGGTTCCGGATACATCTCGAACCCCTTCCGACGAATCTTCACCCCTCGAGCCAACCAGACCCTCGAGATCACCTCGTCAAATGGCACCGTTACTTCGGTTGTCGCTTACGGCTCCGCTCGATCTTTCGGTCCCCATCCCTCTGATTTCAAAGCCGTCGAGCTGTCTTTCGACCCTGCTACCAACGACATCACTCTTGTGCTGAACGAAGAGCGAAAGGGTTCCACTGTGCCCCTCCACTTTGCTTTCAAGTACAAGCCTGATATGGGCTACGCTCCCATCCACGAGGTCGTTGACGGACGTAACAAGAAGATCAAGGACTTCTACTGGCGATTGTGGTTCGGCGACAACGAGATCCTTCCCGAGCTCGCCCTTGACACCAACTTCACCTGTGGCGAGACTGCCGTTGACGCTCAGGCTGTCCAGCGGTTCTGTGACATCGTTGGCAACCAGGGCGAGTCCTTCAAGTCCGCTCGAAACGACAAGATCTCCGCTCCTATGGACTTTGCTATCGTTCTCGGCTGGCAGTCCATCATGAAGGCTATCTTCCCTTCGCACATCGACGGTGACTTGCTCAAGCTTGTCCATCTATCCAACGGATTCCGAATGGTAGAAGGCGTTGCCCCCATCAAGGCTGGTGATGCCTGCTCTGCCGAGGCTCGAGTGGTCTCCGTATCCAACAGTGACAGCGGTAAGACCGTCAAGGTCAAGGGATACGTTCTCCGAGCTGGCGAGCCCGTGATCGAGGTCACCTCCTCCTTCCTCTACCGAGGCCGATTCACTGACTACCACAACACCTTCGAGACCATCGATGAGTCCGACTACGTTGTCGAGCTTTCCAAGCCCACCTCAGTCGGTGTCCTCCAGGCGAAGCCTTGGTTCGAGTGGGACGATGACTCCAGACCCCTTGCGGTCGGCACCAAGCTCACGTTCAAGACCAAGTCTGAGCTCCGATACAAGGACAAGACCACTTTCTCCTCAGTCAAGGTTACCGGTGCCGCGTTCATTCGAAGCAGCACCAAGGCACTTGTGCAGGTCGCCACCATCGACTACGAGGCCCACAACCTTCACGGTAACCCTGTCGTCGAGTACCTCAAACGACACGGTGAACAGGTCGGACAGCCTTCCCCTCTCGAGAATGGCTACTCACTCATCGAAGACCCCACCACCGCCATGTACACCACCCCTGCCACCAACGAGCCTTACTCCAAGATCTCGGGTGACTTCAACCCCATCCACATCAACCCTTACTTCTCAGACCTCGCTTCCCTTCCCGGTACAATCACTCACGGCATGTGGTCAAGTGCTGCTACCCGAAAGTACCTCGAATCGGTTGCTGCTGATAATCACCCTGAGCGAGTCGTCTCTTACGAGGTCGGCTTTGTTGGTATGGTTCTCCCCGGTGACGACGTCCAGGTCAAGCTCACCCACGTCGCCATGCGAGACGGTAAGAAGGTCATCAAGGTCGAGGCATTCAACCAGCGAGGCGAGAAGGTCATCGACGGTACTTCAGAGGTCCTCCAGCCCCCTACCGCCTACGTCTTCACTGGTCAAGGTTCTCAGGAAGTCGGCATGGGTATGGAGCTGTACAACAACTCACCCGTTGCCCGAGCTGTTTGGGACGCCGCCGATGCTCATTTGACCTCTACCTACGGTTTCTCTATCGTTGACATCGTTAAGAACAACCCCAAGGAGCTCACTATCCACTTTGGTGGTATCAAGGGTCAAGCCATCCGACAACGATACATGGACCTCACGTACGACACCATTGATGACAAGGGTCAGGTCAAGACTCTCCCCTTATTTGCCGACATCGACCTGTACACCACCAGCTACACTTTCTCGCACCCACAGGGTCTGCTTTTCGCTACCCAGTACACCCAGATCGCCTTGGTCGTCACCGAGAAGGCTGCTTTCGATGACATGAAGGCCAAGGGCCTCATCGACACCAACGCCGCTTTCGCTGGTCACTCCTTGGGTGAATATTCTGCCCTCGCCGCCATCGCCGACGTCCTCCCCATCTCATCGCTTGCCGATGTCGTCTTCTTCCGAGGTATCACCATGCAGCGAGCCGTCCAGCGAGATGCTGAGGGCAAGTCTCAATATGCGATGATGGCTGCCAACCCTTCGCGAGTCGGCAAGACCTTCAACGAGATGGCGCTTCGAGAAATCGTCGACACCATCAGCAAGCAGAAGGATATCCTCCTTCAGATCGTCAACCTCAATGTTGCCAACCAGCAGTACGTCTGTGCTGGTGAGCTGCGAGCCTTGGCCACTCTTACCAATGTGCTCAACATGCTCAAGGTACAAAAGCTCGACCTGGAGAAGCTCTCCACCATGATGTCCGTTGAGGAGCTCAAAGAGAAGCTCGGTGAGATCATCGAGGGCTGTTGGGACATGATGCTTGAGAAGGAGAAGAAAGATGGCTCAGTCATCCTCGACCGAGGTTTCGCCACCATCCCTCTCCCTGGTATTGACGTACCTTTCCACTCCCGATACCTCTGGCCTGGTGTAGTGTCCTTCCGAAACTACCTCGTCAAGAAGATTGACCCCTCTCAGCTCAACCCTGACAGGTTGGTCGGCAAGTACATCCCCAACTTGATGTGAGTAGTCTGATAAGCTTGATACCATGCCCCGCTCCGTGATCGGCACTGACAGACCTATGCAGCGCCGAGCCTTTCGAGGTTACCAAGAGCTACGTACAGAAGATCTTCGACCAGACTGCCTCTCCTCGAATGGAATCCGTCCTCAAGGCCTGGGAAAAGGAAGCTTGGGACTCTGCCGGTCAACGGCAACGACTCGCCTACAACATCTTGACTGAATGTCTCGCCTACCAGTTCGCCTCCCCTGTACGATGGATCGAAACTCAGGATGTGCTTTTCACTTACGCCAAGTTCGAGCGATTCATCGAAGTCGGTCCTTCCCCCGTTCTCACCGGTATGGCCAGTCGAACCCTCAAGGCCAAGTACGAGGCTCAGGACGGCGCGGTATCCCTTAGCCGACAGATTCTCTGTCACGCCAAGAACCAGAAGGAGGTATACTACGCCTTCGAGGACGCTGCAGAGGAGGCTCCCGCTGCCGCCGCACCGGCCGCTTCTTCTGCCCCTGCTGCTGCCGCCGCTCCTGTAGCCGTAGCTGCACCCGTCGCTGCTCCTGCTGGCCCCGCTGCAGCCGCCGTCGAGGACGTACCGCCCAAGGCTGTCGACACAGTTCGAATCATTGTCGCCCAGAAGCTCAAGAAGCCTGCTGGCGAGATTCCTCTCAGCAAATCGCTAAAAGAGTTGTCAGGCGGTAAATCTACCCTTCAGAACGAGATTCTTGGTGACTTGCAAGTCGAGTTCGCCTCTGCACCCGAGAAGGGAGAAGACCTTCCTCTTGACGAGCTTGGTGCTGCTCTCAGTGTCGGCTATGCTGCTCTCGGCAAGCACGCCATGGCTTTAACGAACCGAATGGTCGCGTCCAAGTTCCCTGGTGGATTCAATATCACCGCTGCTCGAGCTCACCTCAACAAGCAATGGGGTCTTGGACCTCTCCGAACCGACTCGGCACTATTCTTTGGTATCACCAATGAGCCGGCCAAGCGATTAGGATCCGAGGCTGAGGCCAAGGCGTTCCTCGACTCCCTTGCTCAAAGCTACGCCTCGTACAGCGGCATCAGCTTGTCATCAGGTGCTGCGGCTGGTGGCGGTGGCGCTGCTGCGGGCGGAGCTGTCATGAACAGCGAAGAATTTGACGCTTTCGTACTGAAGCAGCAGGAGCAGGCTGAGAGAGAGATTGAGCTCTTGTCAAGATACCTTGGCAAGGACGTCCGAGCTGGTGAGAAGAAGGCTGACGAGGCTAAGGTGAGTTGATATTTGGCACCAGTCTCAGGAGGCAAAGAAGAACATAGCGCTGACTTGTTTGACCTGTCTCTTCTCTCTCAGGCTTCTGTCGAGGAACTGCAGGCCAAACTGGATGCTATCAAGCTCGAGCACGGTGACGCCTATCTTGACGGTATCGCCCCTGTGTTCTCTACACTCAAGGCCCGAACTTTCGACTCAAGTTGGAACTGGGTTCGACAATCTTCGATCCAGCTCTTCTACGATATCATTCACGGTGACCTAGACCCTTCGGAGGTGTTCCAGGATGAGCCCAGATACAGGCCCTCGGCGTAAGCGCGGTGAAGACAGCGTAGTGGTCATCCATTCATGGCATTGGTAGATAACGGAGTGGCGGTGTTAGCAGTGCTCATACTAGATTTTTGGACTCTCATCATACGATTTCTTTTTCTCTCTCTCTCTCTTCTCGTTTTGTCGCATAGAATTGGAAAATATAAATACCTCTGTAAATACATCAAGTCAAATCAATTCTGATCGGTTCGGATACTCAACGTAGATCCCGGCTCCTCATCCTTCTCATGCCCCATTGAACACGGTACCAAAGCAGTGCAGTACAATGCAAAAGCCATGACATGCAATCAGACTGGAATCATTCGCCTGCTTGCGACTTGCTGCAACTTGACTGACAGGTCTGTTTGGCTAGGACGATTCGGCGATCGCCGCAATGCTAGATCAGATAACGCTCGAGGTGTCTGTCACGTTAACCGGTCGTGGGTGCAGTTGTGTTGCAGAGGTTGTATGAGCGATGAATGCGATGAATGCGATGAATGACCCCAACTATCCCCGTTCATTTCCTAGCACCTTGTCTCATGAAGCCCGATCATCATCGTCTCGACCCAGTTCTCCCATCGACTAGACGCGTGCCTATGGCTCCTCTGACGAAGCCAATCACATACGTACCGAAACTCATCGTCCTTCACGGAAATCAGAAACGAATCATTATCCAGATAAGATAGACTAGACTAGACTAGGCGGACATTAACTTGTAATGGCAGCTCCTCTATCGTCCAGACGGCTGAGTGAGTCCCGGGTCGTTGTTCACTTCCGGGCATTGGCTTTCGTTTCAATGGATCTGCCTCTTATGTTCGAGCTATCACCTCTATTCATGAGACTTTCACATCTTATTGAGGGTAGACCTTGATCATACTGATGGAAAGCGATGGATCGACTACCACTCTGGATATCGAACGCGGAAGCAGAACGCTGACGATCCAATTCCTCATCTATGGCTTGGGCTATATCCGCGCTTTCAATCACTCTTCCTCTACCACTCACACTTTCACCTCCATTCTCACTCTCACCCTTGCTGCCAACCTCGAAATAAATCGGTTCGACCCAATTGAACCTGATACCTGGTCACCTTCGCACGCCTTCATGGGACATACCAATGGGATTCACGATGATCAGTGAAGGAGCTCAATGACATCCAGTCGAAAGGTACTCCGCCGGGGATAAGTTTGATATCTGCTGAATCGATGGAGGAGTGGGTGTTCTCAATTGCCGTCTTGGGAGAGGAGACCATATATCGGGTGAGTGCACACAGGCTTGAGGATGAGAGTCGCTGCTCCTGCTTTCACTTGGCCTGGTTGAGCTTTTAGCTTGTATGATGCAGCCGCGGCTGGTGCAAAAGTATGAGCGCGTGGCCAGGACAATACACTTCGCTTTCCGCGAGATCTGGTGCTGCGTCGTCCCTCATGATCATTCACGGCCTGAAATCCTGGTCTCCAGTCATGAATTCTTCGCCGCCCTCAACCCAACATGAAGATAATGAAATGTTGCGGCAGTGCTGATTGTCATGTGTGACCACCTTCCTATCGTGGCTGCAGGGCGAAACCTTTGCACTTCGCTTCAAGTTTGGACCTAGATATCCCATCGAAGTGCCTGAAGTCACCTTTGTCGCGAATAACGAGTATCAGCCGCCTATACATCCTCATGTCTACTCGAATGGGCATATATGCGCCTCGATATTAGGTGAGTCTCAATACCTTTAGTGTCCGGTTCTTTCGTATACGTATGCGATTCAACCCTTTCAGACCTCTTCCGTCGTGAAGGGTAAGACGCGTCAAAGAACGGGTGATGTAGCTGACACACATCCGATATCTTATCCTTGATTTAGGCAACGAGTGGTCTCCAGGTGAGCTACGTGGTTCGCGAGGTTCTTTCTCGACGTCTATCACAGCTGACGAATGGCTGGCGTTTTTGCGTTTTGCAATAGTCCTCAATGCCGTTGCGATATGCATCACTATGCAATCGATGCTAGCTTCAAATAAGAACAAAGTCCGGTGAGTGAATGAATGACTTGCCTCGACCGCACCATCCTCATATGACATGTTTCAGCCTTGTCAAGTGAAAGAGCGCGTTCGTGTCTTGTCATTCCATAAGCTGATGTCTGTCGTGCTGATGCTGCTTTTTCGTTACTGTCACTATCAGTCCTGAAGGGAACGACAGATATGTGCGGACTGCACCGTCAAATCCGAAGCTGACTAGATGGCATTACGACGATGATGTGAGTGCCAAAGACTGGGGTGGCCACGTCGTGAAGATTGCTCAAAGGGTGTGACGCCTACTTTCGTGTGTCATACTTGCTGATTGTCCCGGACGTGAATCTTATAGACTGTATGAAAGCCGCACTGCATCACATAGAAACGATATCGTGCGGTCTGGATACGAACCCACCCATTCATCCGCGCTTTCGAATTCACGGCATATTGACTTCCTCCACATCGACTGAACATGTTATCCTTCATCGTTCAGGGAAATTCACTTCACAAGTATAGTATAAACCCCCACCCGAATGTTGTATACAGTAAATTGTACGCCGACCAACGCGAAGTCATGTAATCCTATCTTAGGGAAACAGTCAGAATACGGATTTTCGGTCATCACGTTCCTATATCGTTCCCCGAGTCCGATCTGGCTCTTCTCTGCAATCATGACCCAGTGGCACCGGATGGGTTGATGCACAGGACAACCCTAAACTCGGTCCTGTTTCTCCCTTCTTCTTCTTCCTTCAATCACTTCGTTCCACCAGGAAGGCCGACCGATATTTCCATACTCACCCCATTCTGACTCTGTCCGTGCAGTCAACTGATTATGGGCCGTGCATCGCGTGGGATAGCTCTCATCGCAGCAAAACCACTCGTCGATGGACTGTCCCTTCCAACTTGACTTAAATACAAAGGGTAGGCAGGGATGGCGATGAACAGATGATGATACCGAAAGGTGGTTGGGGAAGCATGGCCGAAAAGGGGTCCGTGCGTGAGGGCTGAACATCAGCATCAACAGATTTCGAGTGCAGCATACCGCAGTCGTGGCACCGTACAGTATAGTAGACTACTGTACATGTACATGGCTCGGGCTGGTGCCAGTGCGAGGCACTGGTCTGTGACTACTGTATCGGTTACTTACAAGATACTGTTAATTTTTCCTCTCTTCCTTCTTTCCTTCTTCCTCCTTCCTTCTTCTTTCGCAGGAAGCTGGAACACTGTGAGTCAAACCTAAGAATCCACCTTAACGATTGATTTTCAAGCCTCACTCCTCCACTGATTGCATCGGCCGTCGGTCTGTGACTTCAATGATTTCCTGAGGCGCGACTCCCTCCTTCCTTCGCCGCTGCCTCCCCAATTCTGCTGGCCATTCTTGCGGGGTCAAATGACTTTCTACCTAACGTATCTGATCCTCACTGCCTACTCCCATGGTCCGCCATACGCTCTTTCGTTATTATCGCTCAAATCGCTCAAATCGCTTGTTCCTTGACCTGAACAGAGTGATATCACCCTCACTCCATCATCGTATCCCTTGACGACCGTAGAAGACTGACGTATTCCTGTGGATACTACTTACACAACAGATGCCCGAGCGTGAAAACCCAGACGATAATCGTCGGTCGTTGACGCCTTCGGTGTCGGGGTCAGCCGATGGTCCGACGAAGAAACGACAAAGGTGTCAAGATGGATCTACTCGGGGCTGGGCAACCAGAACTCCGACTTCATCAGCCTTATTGGCAGTGAGCTAACTCATCACCCGAACGTTGAGAAAAGCTGACGTGGTAGCTCGTATTGCAGGTTGGAGAAGATCAATGCGATCGGAAACCTCTCATTGGCAGATTGAGTGAGTCCGTTGGCTTTGACATTGACTTTGGCTTTTGCTCTGCCTTTGGCATTGAATGCCGAATGGAACAGCCACACATGTTCCAGCCTGTGTGCTAACACCAAAGATGCCTCGATGATCTCGTAGCCGACCGATCCCTACCTCTCAAGTTCGAGAGACTTTCCACTCCATTGCGATCAGCCTCAACTGCGCGATCGAGTGGAGATCTAATTACGATGAGTCGTTATCATCAATCCCAGACTGTCTCTGGATCTTCCCAATCGCAAGTGCAGTCAAACGATTGGAAGATCAAATACGAGCAACTTCATCAAGCCTCCGAGGCCAAGAAGAAGGCCCATCATTCGCTGGAAAAGCTCTACTCGAGGATGTCGCTCGAGAAGGATGAGGATGATGTAAGTCGTGCTGTACGGACGTGCAGATATTTCACGGCTTCAGGTGAAACCAGCAGCAGCGAGTACACATCTGGCTGACGACATGTATCACTCCTGGGTTCAATCGCGCTTCATTAGAGCCGAGTCAAAGAGCTAGAGGCCCGTCAAGCGGAAATGGAAAGGCAGCTTGAAGAAAGTGAGAACGAGAGGAGCCAAATGGAAAAGAGAATGGAAGAGATGGAAGAGACCCACCAAGCTTACACAGACGAGCAAGTCAGGCTGGTTGAAGGAAGAATCACGAGCGAGTACGAAGAGAGGCTCAGACTGGCCAAAGCCGAATGCCAGGACCTCAAGTCGGAACTCAAGGGAAGTAAGAGCAAATTGAAGCAGAGTGCCCTTAACGTCTGCGCTCTTGAGCAGCAAGTGAGGGAAGCGAAGGAAAACCTTCAGCTCTTAACCAAGGAATGCGACGAACAAGCTCGAGAGATCAAGCAGCTTCGTGACAATTTGGGGGCCTTGTCTCACCAGGGCGAGGGGGATAAGCTGGAGATCCGTTGGCTATCCGACGAGAAGAAGCGGTTGGTCAAAGAAGGTGAAAAGGCTCAGACAGCTCTCAACCAATATAAAGTACGTCGGGAGGTTTCCTTGCCACGTCCTGTAATCTCTCTTCGGTGTACATGTACAGTGTCCTGTACGGACCGCCCTGCCTTCAGCTGACCTTGAATCATGCTACTCGTATGGAACTTGTGCAGGACTGCTTTGGTGAATTTTACGAATCGGATACAGAGACTTTGGCCGAGGAGGAGCAGCAGGGCCAAGAACCTGCTCACACCGATGTCCCGCCGCAAGAAAAGACTCTAGCAGCACCCGAGGCGCCTCTGTTTGTCGACGTGACCCCCGGCAATCCTGGCGTCCAAAACATTGAAGTCGTCCCGGATGCTGCCAATCTTACTGCCAACGTCCATGCGGCAGACACTCGACCAATCACGATAGGCCCCCTGCAGCACTCTGCTACTTCTGTGGCAGTCGACCAGATCAAGCCTCATCTCGCGTTACTGAACCCTCCGAAGTATTGCCCGAAAGAACCCTCAAAGCTTACCGAAGTTCCTGGCACATGGCCCGAAAAACGACAAGCTTTCTCGCCACGAGTGACCACGATCCTCAACACGCTGAGAGTCAATTCTGACGCCTCGTCAGGATTGCGATTGTCCCGCATTCGCTATCTGAAGCCTTTTAAATATGAAGACCGGGCTCTAGATTCGAATCAGCGACTGCGATGGAGCGAGATCATCGCCAGTATTCCAGATGAAGGTCTTACGCCCGAGAAAATCCGGGAGATCTCTCAGAGCTCGGACTGGGGCATTATTAGGTATGGACAGGATCAACGACCGATAGTCGAACCCGAGGTGATTCGATGGTCGTGCCTGCATGACCTCGTCTGCAAAGAAGTGAGGAGGAGAACGCCGGATATTCAGGTGCTTT
The DNA here is from genome assembly GCA_036428585.1 of Kwoniella sp. CBS 9459. Lineage (NCBI taxonomy): Eukaryota > Fungi > Basidiomycota > Tremellomycetes > Tremellales > Cryptococcaceae > Kwoniella > Kwoniella sp. CBS 9459. The sequence continues at coordinate 441,449 of CP144069.1, forward strand.
CCGCATTGCTCCATGCAGAGCATACCTCGTACTACGCTATCATGGATAGCGGACTACCTCAGTTCACTCTGCCCACAAAACGAGAGCCTGTCGAAACCAATCAGACGATGCCGTGAAGATTGGTCAGTATGTTCGTCAATATCAGTCTTAAAAGACTCCACAATGTAATATGCTATACCATACCGTACTTATCATGAGTGTGCCTGTACTGTAATGTAAGTTCATGCAAGAGTGTATCCAATGCGTTGGCTGCCAAAAAAGTCTGTCTATTCATTCAACGGTGATGCGCGACAGCATGAGCGAAATGGCACGAGGCACTTTTAGTATGTCACTGAGGAAACTCGAGGACCCCTGCCCTCTTGATGCTTTAGTACAGTTGTGCCGCGGGACACTATCGGGTATCTAGGCATTCATTCGTTATATGTTGGTGTATACAGTACAAGCTAGTCTGATCTATTGCTGATGCCATCACTATCGCTGGTCAGAGCTCGATGGTACTTCCCTGATTCGTAAAAGGCGCAGCTGTGGGCAAAATAAGGCTAGTCGTTGTCCGACTCGTGCCCCGTGGTATGGCTGATGATTACAGCATGTCATCTAGAGTCGAGAGAAGGGAGGGAGAAGAAAGGGTAGAAAGTCCAGCATGGAAACACGTTCGAAGGGCGAGCCGTGGGTCACCAGTAAGGATCGGATCTTATGATCGGGCCAAGCTGCCTAATCTCGAGAGCGAGTCTTCCGCGACCTCGGCTACGATGATAAAATGACGAATAAACGGTCAGCGCTGATGCGATTCGCTGTGAGTACGGATCATACGGCGAAGCTCTGCCGTTCGAAAACACCACTCGGTCCTCGAATTCTTCTGGACAAGTGATCGTCCCTCGACCATATTAGACAAGGGACTCACCCCGTCCTTCTTGCCTGTGCCGTTTACCCGTACCCCTAAATCTTTCCTCTCCCCTCCCAACCTCCACTCTGACTGCACCCATCAAAATCCACGATAACGTTCCAGCACGCCTTCCCTTCTCATCTCCCTTCCTTCCATTTTTCATCTCACATTCTGAAGACTCCCTTCATACAAAGCCGCTGTCTTTGAGATTGCCTGCCAATGACTCACCCTCTTCGATCGCGTCAGACTGGGCGACCTGTTCGACATGCGTGATTGACAACGGACGATCGATCGAAAGGGAGTAGGCATATGATGATGAACAACGCAAAGTTTGATAGCCCATGTGATAATGGGTGGATTGGAGACAAGAACAAGCTGTTAGCGTTGGACACTCCTGTTCTCTAGCCTGATCGTCAAAGCTTGCACGAGGACAGTTATGATGCTCAATGGACATTCGATCAGAGAGGGATAGTGGGTGGGTGCGTAGAGGTTTAAGAATTATAATAACATGGACATACGATTTTCAGTACAGCCTTTTTCGACGATTCTTGCATCTCTCCAGCTATGATGAGCTCGTCGAGGATCTGCAGGCGAGCGCAATTCAGCATGTACTCGTATATCAGGCAGACCAATGACATTTGATAACGATGGCACAAGTAAGAATCCCAAGACGGGGAGATGTGACACCGTGGAGGGTGCGATGTATACCAGTGAATGTGGATGCTACTCACAGCGTAGGCTTTCTGGAAGTTGAAGATCAAGTCCAGCTCGCATACCTGGGCATCAAGGTGTACACCGCAACAATGGTCAGTTCAGATCAGCCGACGCTCCCACCCAACTTCGTAGTCGCTTTCCATACATAAGAGCAAACCCCTGCCATTCAACTTGGGATTGCTAGACTCGCGACTCACATTGCCGAAATATCTGTCCAGTACTTCCACATATCTGTGTATCACTTCCAGAGTGACCAGCTCGTTATCGCCCGGTGAGATGGACGTGATGAAGAACAATGAGGCGTATCGACGGTAGATGACCTTGGTATCTGCGGAAGAACAACAGATGGACCATGACAAGTCATCAATCATCATCAGCATTAACACATGGTTTCGCGATATGGTAGAAAATCGTCGACCGAACACAGGTTCGGCTTCGATAGCATGGTGACCGCTAAGAGAGATGACAACCATGGCCCACCTTTGTACTCCAGGAAGTTGCACATCCTCGTCCTTCTCGCTAGTACGAGCTGCGTCACGTCCTTGACAATCTTGGCTTTTGTCTTGTTCGGCAGCGTCTGGAACCATTTGGCCAATCGAACTTTCCCTACGAAGTCGAGTCGGCGTCAGGAAGCGGAGGCACGTCAGCATGTTGTGATTTGATCCAAATCGATTGTGATTGCATGACTATCCGAGACCTGATTATGGATGTTGTACTCACCTTGACGGGAGACGAGCATGATATAGTTCAGCATCCTGGATCCTGTCTTCTTCCCTCTGAGTCTGGCCGTGGTTTGCTGAGCAAGTTTTCGGGAGGCTGCTAGTGGTGCTCTATGCACTCTCGCAAATTTCTAACTGGCTTGTTTTCGATGATGATTGAACGGGGTAGATAGACACAATCGCTGCAAGTCGATCATCTGGCACTGGCTCATCCGCATCAATATGGACAACAGTGAAGCACTAGAGATGGATGGTGGTCTGACGCGTGGAGTGGTGGTGGACCGAAGAAGATGAGTATTACGTAAGTATCATTCCCCTCGCGAGCGAAACCAGCTTACTCGCATACTGGCTAGCTTTCAAGCGTTAAAGCTGGTCGACTTTTCCCTTCTCTTTACATATGTCCACATAGTAGTAGCATAGGCTTTCCTTCCCGACATGTCAGATACCAACGCGTCGTCAGGACCGAGCGAGCAGATCATCGTGGATCTTGAGGCTGGCTCGGAATGGCGATTCGAACTTGAAGCTGACGAGAACATTGCTCTGAGGGTGAGTCGAGTTTGCGGTTGATTTCTACTGCTTCGTCTCCTTCTTCTTCTTCCTCTCTCGTTTGTACATTGGCTCCCATCACCTGCCATCACGAGGATCAGGACGCCCACATGCTTCGTGAGTCTTCTTCTGCCTGGTGCTTCCCGCCTATCAGTCTAGTGGCATGATAGCTGAACTGATTCAATTTCGCTTCCTCGCTCGCTTCTCTGGTCATTTCGTCACTTGCTCACTCGCTCGCTCAATCAATGCTCGCGTGCTGCGCTTTGAAATGTATGGTATACTCGATTCGAAATACATAGTACTGCCTCCCATTCTTCTTCTGCGATGCTATCAAGCTGCAATGTCTGTTGCTGTGCTCGGTGTAGATCTCCAGTCGATCGATGTTTGTGAACGGGGAAGAGGGACATGGACACATGATCTGTGAACCGCTCAATTCCTCCAGCGGGCAGCGCGTCCTTCCCCAAATGACAATTACACTATTCTCCACCCCCTACCGGCTTCCAGCCGGGAACAAGCGCGATTACAGTTGGAGAGCTGAGGCAGAGACGATTCTGGTCCCGAGTGTCTTGTTGGCAAGGTCTCCGCTTTGTGATACTCACTGTTTCTTCCATCGACTGACTGATCGCGGTATATACCAAAAACGCGACCTTGATAGGTACTTTCCCCGGATCCAGTCTTTATCAATTCCGAGGAACTACCGCCAGCGAGCTGGTATCCCATCCATCGACATACCAAAGGAGCACTCTATGCTCCTACACCAGCAAGAGTTGAAGGTAATATCCCCGCTTTCCCCACCGTTCTACTCTTCTGCTCGTTTAGCATCCCAGCTGACTCGATACATACCCTCCTTCGCTCAGTGACCTCTCTGCCTGCTTCTCAGTATATCTCGACATCGACAATCCAGCCTCAGCTACTGAACCTTCACTTGGCGCTCGAGCGGACGCGGATCCTCGCCAGGAGGTTTCTCAACAGCGGCACAACGAATGATGATGGTGTTCAACGAGGACCAAGGGTGATGATCGTCGGCCCGCCTAGTAGTGGGAAGACTACTGTGGTGAAGAACCTAGTCAACTTGGCTCTAGGGACTGGAATGGGTTGGACTCCTGGCGTAGTGGGACTGGATCCATCAAGTGTGAGCATACATAAATGCTTGTCTCACATCTCCTCGCACGCCTCCCACTACACCATACCCGCGACCGGTATACAGACATGTTTTGCTGATGTCACTCTTCGCATACCCATTTGTCTGTTGTATAGCCGTCAAATCTCATCCCAGGCACACTCTCACTTTCGACCCCTTCCCACCCTATCCCCACTCACCACCCAGCCCACCCGATGGGTTCGCCCCCTACATCGACTCCGTCAAACACGCTTTCAGCCGATGTTTCGACGATCGGATGGTGGCTGGGGGCCTTGGAACCTACAAATAGGAATGCAGAGGTTTGGAGAGCTCTTGTGGACAGGATGGGAGCTGCTTGGGAGAAGAGGTGCGAGAAGGACAAAGTTGGTATGTCTACTCGCTCAATGCTCAGATCCGGATATGCAGAACGGTCGTCGCTGGGATGAACCCATACGTAAACTGAGACTGACTGACACTACACTCGCTGTGTTCCCGATATAGCTCTTGCATCCGGCCTAGTCGTTGACACAAGCAGCGCGTTCGCCAATGCGATGCTTGGCACTAAGAAGGAAGACCCGAAAGCTAGATATAGCCTCATCACACAAGCTGTCGAGGCATTTGGAAGTAAGTTCTGGATGAACATTTACTCTTCGGGATACCACGAAGGGACTGGGACGGATATGCGCGCACCGGCCCCATCAGAAGCTAGAGAGAAAAACCGCCGGCTGACCTGAGATTTGCGCCGCTCGGACAGTCGATACCATCCTAGTAATCGGACACGAAAAGCTCCACATCGATCTATCCCGCTTATCCTCCCTCCAAACCTTGGGGACCGTTGTTCTACGTATCCCCAAATCAGGTGGCGTTGTAGACCTGGACGACAATCAACGAGAAATCGTCAACAACTTCCAGGTCAGATCGTACTTTTACGGCGAGCCACCGCTTCCGCCTCAGATCGCTCCTGGAGGTGGGAGTGCCGGTGGAGGAACGGGGTTGGTAGGGAAGATGGTGGGACTCGATGGAGGGCTGAGTCCGTACAGCTTCCAGATTGGGTGGGAGACTCTGGTCGTGCTTCGTGTAGGCGAAGGTGAGTGACCTCAGCTTGCTAACTGGTTGATGTGCCGGACGTGTGAACAGATGGATGATCTGATACTCATGATGTCCTTTTCCGATCATGATGATTCGCAGAGAATTCCGCGCCTTCATCGGCTCTTCCGCTAGGATCGTCACGAATCCTATCTCCAACACGATTGACCCGAGTCGATCCAACAGGCCCAGCCCACGTCGTGAGACTGCTCAACACCGTCTTGGCGATCGTCCAAATCACTCCGCAAGATAGGATCACACCTGCCAAGACCGCCGACGAGAAAGTCAAAACGGAAGTAGCTAATGACGAAGGTGTCAAGAAGGAGGCTGTGGAAGGGGATGAGGGTGCACAAGGCGAAGGGGGAGAAGAGGGAGTGGGAGAGGAAGATGTCGTCGAAGATATGGACGCGGAGGAGGTGCCGTTCGTCGAGGAAATCGGAACGAGGGAGGTGCTCGGGTTCATCGTGATGTAAGTTGACGAATTCAGACTCTTGCTCGCTGCTCTTACGCATGACCGTTGGGCAAGCGGTTGTGATCGACATTCGGATTGTTGATATGCTGACGATCTCCACTCTCCATGCACGATGTTCTCCTCGAGCAGAACGGGCATCGACGCTCAAAAGAAGAAATACACAGTCCTCTCACCGAGTCCAGGGAAACTGCCGTCGACAGTCGCTTTAGCAGGCTCGATCGAGTGGGTGGATTCGGCGTAGACATCTTTGTAGTGGGTGGGCATTCGGCAGGCTGTGATATCTACCCTACCCTTGGGTCTAAACACTTTATCGAGCATTATGTCTCAAGCAGCAGCAAAAACATGGTTCATGAGCAGTCTGCAGACTCGATCGGGAAAGGACCGTTGCTTTCACGGTCGCCATGGCTGTTTGTAGTGGAAGGATTGCATGAAAATGAGGCAGCGAATCTCAATACTGAGCCCAACACAGCCGGGTATGATTTGGTCCACGAAACATGATCCATGCAATATGATATGCGCAAAATTGATCTAGCTATCCACCCCACGCTTGAGTACTCGGTGTTCTTGCTTAATTAAGCCTCGACAGCGCCATTCTCCTCCGCGGCCGTCTTCTCCAGGTTTTCACGATACTGCTTCTTCTCTTCGGCGCTCTTCAATCCCGATGCCAGTTTACTCCTACTGGCGAACCTGACCCTCAAACCCTCCACCTCGTTCTTGTTCTCGCCTGCTTTCTCGCTGATGAACGCCAAAGCTTTCTCCATGATCTCGACAGAAGGCGGAACGCCCTCGTCCGCCAATCTTGACAAGACGTTCACAGCGCCCTGAACGTCTTTGAGATCTATTTCCAATACACCCCTAGCAGCGGCCAAGATGTGGGCGGGAGAAGTCGCGTTGCGCTGTTGAGACAGGAGGGCATCGTTGAGGTCTTTGGGCGATTGATCGACGGGGATCAGACTAGGGAGTTGAGCGTCAATGACTTGCTTGATCTGCGCTTCAGGGATTGAGGAGGCGAGTCGCTTGAAGTTTAGCAGCTGGACGTGCAGGTCTGCGCTGCTGGGCGAGAGCGCGTGTGCGTTGTTGAGGCATCTCAAGGCGGCAAGATAGAGCTCTGGGGAAAGGTAGATTCGTTATTGTCAGCGTGAACCCGGGCTTGTGTTTCGGATACCAAGTTGTCCGTTTCTGTCGCACAATCACATTGTGCTGGGCAGGGAAAGATACGAGCTGGAGCGAGGATCACAAAGGGAAGAAACCCTATGCTCCATTTATACTGGCTGCTTCTTTAGGCAAAGGGATATAGATCGGGAGTGTAACGTGTTCGTATAGTCGTATAGCGAAATATTCTCGCATATCGCGGCGAGGTCGCACTCACTCTTCCTGCTGTAGATCTCATATCCAGCCAACCAAGTCTCCACTCGCTGTCCTGCGAGCCTCTCGAGCGGCTTCCAGAGCTTGAGCGCATCATCGAGAGGAGTCTCAGACTTGAGCAACTTGGTACCCGTCGGGTCTTCGTCAGGTACCACGGGGTCGGCCTTGTCTCCCGTAGCCGCGGCGGCTGCACATGATCGACGCGCAAGTGGAATTAATTCACGTTGCCCATTATCAGCGAAAAAAATCCCCCACTTTCGTCGCATGCACAATTCGCGATTCGATTGGTGATAGGTTGTAGAATCAAGAGTCAACCGCAATACCCACCTTTCTTAGCTTTTTGCTCGGCCTTCTGGGCTTTCTTAGCAGCCTTCTTCCTCTCGGCCTCTTCCTCTGCCGACAGCTTTTCCTCGGTGATGCTAGGATTGTCATGCACTTTCAGGTAGATCTCGATACCGTTCAAGGCTCCCTTGAAATAGCCTGGATGTGATCGCAATTGGTCCTCGTATCGCATCAATCTGAAAGAAAAACAAGGAGGGAGACAGGCACAGTACCGGTCGTGATCAACATATCTCCTTTTTCACACTAGACCACGGGCGAGGGAGATATGTGGCGGTTTGAATCGTTTGCTTCAACGGGTTTGGGGTGCGGGTGCGATTCCACTCACGAGATATAGGCGGAGAAGGTCATCCGTCTCATGCAGTATGTGTGGAAATCGTACTGATCGTCTTCGTATTCTTGGAAGACCTGAAGCAGCACCACGGACGACACTTAGCTCGATAGTCCTTGCGCAGAGCCCAGATCACGCATTGAGAGAGAAACTACCCACCTTTGCCAGGGCCTGATACCTCTTCAGTGCCATAGCGGGATTTCCGTTCCTCAAGTACGCGTCTCCCTCCTCTTGCAAGAACCACAGGCATTGGAGATCCGTCAAATCCTGGACGGGAGTCAGATCCTTCTTTGTGAACATCGCTAACAGCTCCTCAGCCTTGGCAACCTCTCCGGCCCGAAGCCAGTACTTCGCCGCCTTGCCATTCAAGAATCGATCTTGGCCATCTAATAATCTAGCTTTCTCCATCTCGTATGCCGCTCCAAGGGCATCTCCGGCTCGCTTGAGGACCATGGCTTTAGCCATATATAGCTCGGGCAGTGTAGGTGTGTGGGTGAGAGCCGAGTCGAGCAGCTCGAGGGATCGCGTGTGCGATGGATTGGGATGTAAGGGGTGAGAAAGGTGAAGCGCGAGGTAGTAATAGGCCCAGAGAAGGACGGTGGGTGGAGAGATTGATCCTGACAAGCGAATCGAGGTCAGATGGGGTCGTCCACTCATAGCTACACACAATGAATTTTCGGCGGACTACTACGGATTGAGCTAGCTCACCATCATCATTCAGGCTCTTGTCCTTTTCCAATTTCGACACGATCTCCTCTACGATCTCTCCAACAGCGCTCAATTTGGCAGGATCCGAGTAAACACCCTTGACGTCTACGAAAAGTGACGGTACACCGCGCTCAAGGCCCTTGACGATGTACGCTCGGGCAAGTTCTGCAAACTTGTCACCTGCGAATGCGGACAGATAGTCGGATGAGCACATCAGTCATGACATCTCAGTCGAACGGAGTAAAGCGCCGCTCACCCTGCGCTACGTCGAGAGCTAGTCGCTTCGGAGCGGACGATCGTGGGAAGGTCTCGGCGAACGATGAGAGGGTTTCCAAGATCATTTCGCGGGAGTCGGCATCGATCTCACCAGCTTTGTAGGACGATCAGAGCCATATTTAGTATTTGAGAAAAACCCCATCAATCTAGTTTCTCCTCTTACGCAACTCACCCATATCAATACCCTTCGTCCTCAGGTAGCCCCGGTAGTATTCCAAATTGTCCGAGTTCTGCTCCAACAGCTCCTGGTAAGTCTGGAGCGCTTCTTCCTGTCGACCGAGGTTTGTCAATATTTGAGCTGCACGCGTACATTGCATGAATCAGCTATTGACGACGTAGGTTTTCACTCCGGGAGTGTCGGTCGCACTACGATGATGGATAGTCTGTCAATGACTCACCTTTAAGAACTGTACACTCTCCTCTGGGGCTGATCACGCCGTCTCTTACGCCCTGCCTGAGCTTATCCAGGCCTTCCTGGTCTTTCCCGGCCTCGATGCAAATCTTGATCATATGCAGCAGAACCTGGCTCTTCTCAGGCCCCGTTGCGCCGTCCTTCTGGAGAGTAGTGAGATACCCGTTGTACACTTCCAGAGCTTCCTCGAGATCCCCGTTGAGCTGATGCGCGATCATCAGGCCGAGCCATGAGGCACGGATCTGGGGCCGCAGAAGGAGGTAGTGGTGTCGAGCTGCTACGGCGGCGCTGTATTGTCGGGTATGTGTGAATAGGGAGATGGAGTCTCGGATGAGGGGAATGTTGTCCTACCAGAGTCCGAAAGTAGAGTGTTTTTAGCCCAGCTTATCCCTTTTGGGGCTCGCTCAACTTGACGCTCGTCGACTTGTTCAGATGGATGCGCATCATGTACGCTGCACTCACGCTGTCCTGCTTTCGAGCCATGGCGAAAGCCCTGCTAGCCTCATCCCAATCTTTTCGGCTCTTGGCCAAGATACCAAGGACGTGCCATGTGATGTGACTCGTGATATCCTTCTTGACAGCCAGTCGGGCCATGGCCTCTGATTCCTCCTTTTTCGGGACGGCCGAGACAGTAAGCGGCTCGGGGAGGGACGCATGGAGCGTGAGCGCCTTGAGCGCGAGTGTTTCTGCATAGCCAACGCAAGAATGAAGGAGTTGCCTCCCCAATATCAGCTCTAAGACAGGCAGAGAGCTGCATGACGAGCTCTGACTGAAGCTGTCGAACGACGAACGCACCTCCGTGATTGGGGAACTTTTTCAAGATGGTATCGGCGGCTTTGATGCCCTTCTTGTACTGCTTCATCTCATATTGCATCTATCATATGATAAAGCAGCGTCAGTCATACTGAACGAGCACCACATTCTCGACTCTCGAGCATTGATTTGGTACCACGCCAGTCGGGGATGAGACATTGCAGAAAGACGAGCGCTCAGACTCACCAGCAGTTCCCGGAAGAGCTTGTTCTCCTTGTCCGGCAACGCACGATGCTTGGGTATCGAAGACGCCATTTTCGGTTTGGTATAGGTCGTGGCGTCGGTCAGCAGCTGAGCAGAGGTTACTTCGACGGTAGTCGGGTGTGCAAACAATTTTATCCTGCTGGTTTGAGATGAATTTCAAGAAGAGCGTAGAAGATGGATCACGTAGCAGCAGGGGTGAAACGGGGGTTTAAGGGATACCATAGCACCGTAGCACCGTAGCGCCGTACAGGAATCTCGATATCAGGTTCATCTCGCCCTCCTTCATCATCATCCTCCACTTCGACTAGCCCGCCTAGATTACCGCCTACAAGTACCGCCTACATAGCTCCCGACTCCGACTAAACATAAGCATACATCGCCCCACTACATTTTGCATACTGTGATCACTGTGACACTCGATTTCACGACCAGCGATGCGGGCACTCGCCATGACCATTTGACGATTGAACTGGGAACAGAAAAGGGCGGCCAGAACCTCAGAATCGCTCTTAGCGTCCCACAGCCTAGCCAACAACAACCATCATAGCAATAGTCAAAACAACAACGATAACAACAAAGGGTTACGGCCACCGACACTTTATTCAGCCCAGGAACTTGACATATGACTCGGGTCATACCTCTTGATCACTTGATGACTTGATAGATCCCGACCTACATGACAGCTAGCAAATACCGAGCATTGTCACACCGTAGAAATCACCGATTTGACGCTCGTCGCGCTGGCTTATAAGCTCGAGTGCACCACCATGTCGAGCGGGAATGGGAACGGGAGCGACGAAGATGAAGCTCCGAGGTCTATCGCTTCCTTGAGATCGAGATTTGAGAACCTCGCTGCAGCGAATGGCAGTAGCGTTAGCAATGGGGGCAGCAATGTCGGGATCAATGCCAACGGGACAGGAGCGAAACCTGCACTAGCTTCGGCGGTAGGTGGTGCACCGGGAACCTCCAAAAGGTCGTTCACGCCTGCTGGCAACGTAGATATTGGGAGAGGAAAGAGCGCAGAAGTGGACGGTCAGGCCGGATCAAAGGTGGGTAGACTTCGCTCTCTCCTATGCTTGGTCTATGGAGGTGTACATCAAACAAAGATAAAGCTCATTTTGTGGTACCGCTTGCACAGCCACAGCCATTCTCATCACGACCTTCAACGCCGGTGCCCAAAGCTTCAGAACCCCTCTTACCGTCGACTTCAACAGCGTCGACTACCTCGCCGCCTCAACCGCCTTCAGCAAGACTACCACCCCCAGGTAGACCTATCACACCGAAGCCATCATTTCAACCCCCCACCACCAACAACGCCGCCACGACCTCGTCCGCAGTGACGACCGCTCTGGCTCCCAGCACTGATAGCACCTCGGCCACAGCCAAACATCTGACAACAGCCTCTCATACGCCGCTTGCTTCTCCTTCGCTCTCTGCTGGCCCGGGGATGACGGGGCCGGTATCAATGCCTACTTCCCCCAATCCTGGGATTAGGAGGCCTGCGCCTACCGTTCCTAGCAAACCATCATCTCTTGCTGCCACACCTACAGGATCAGATGATGGTACCGGGCCGCCTAGTTCCACCACCGCGGATGGCGTGGGCACAACGGATGATGACAGAGACGGAGAAGAACACATCTTATCGGTCAAGTCTCTCAGGGAGAGATTTAGTCGACAGCCCAATGCAGAATCCTCTTCTAGCGCTTTGTCAGGCTCGACCCCACTACCACGGAGCGTGTCCGCCGATGTGCAGCCTTCCAAGCCTTCAAAGCCTGCTGCTGCAATTCCAATGACGAGCAAGCAAATCTCAGCACCGGTGATCAAGCGAACTTCCACGGATGGGAAGACCACAAGGCCTATCCCGCTTAGTCCGGCTCCCGAAAGCAAGAACGAGATAGACCTGTCACCATCGCCGTCACCATTATCAGCACCATTGCCCTCACCCATCGCTGAGAGTTCGACAACCGCTCATAATCACCACCGTCCTGCTCCTCCGCCTCCTCCAATATCTCGTTCCGCGTCACCTGCTCCACCTGCGCCGAATCGAGCGAGTAAACCGCCTCCTCGGAGATCGCCCAGTCCTACACCTCCACCTTCAAGAAGCACCTCAAGCCCTGGTCTACCTCAAAATGCTGATTCAGCTCAGCCTACCCCGCCTCAACTTCCCCAACGGAGACCCACAGTCCTGTCTGCCGAGCCCCTAGACCTGAGTAATAATCCCCCTCCAGCGTTACCAGGTAACAAGCCGGTATTCTCATCTGCTCTGGCTGCAGAACCCGATGGCGGACCCGGTCCACCGCCATTACCGAATAGGTCAAGGGCGAACACCATCAGTAAGCCCGAGGTAGAGACTGTGCAGCCTTCGTCCCCTGCACCCCCACCGCCTCGTCTCCCCGCTCGACATGCTACTATCTCTTCGACAGGTATTGGCCCTCCACCGCCCTCGCACCCTTCTTCACCATCACGCAGCCGTGAGAACACCAACGACCTGCTCCCTCCACCTCCGCTACGAAGTGCCTTGATGCACAGCGCATCTGTGTCCTCATCTCCACCTCGCAAGCGGACTAGCTCCTCAGGCGACAAAGAAGCCGAAGCATACTCCGAAGATGAAGACGATGAGCCCGATGAGATCACGCCCATAGCAGGTCTAAGCGCGACTGCGAAGAGATTGCTTGAGGACTTCCCAGATGCGACCGAAGCGAATCGACGTCCACCAAATTTCACGCCAGATGTCCGCATCAAGGATTGTCATCATATATCGGCCTTTGCAATGTTCGGTCGACACGTCTGCACCGGTGCCCACCACGTACGCGTATACGACACCCAGCTGAGCGATCATCCCATCTTCACCGTCGATCTGAAGGAGACCGGGCTGGATCATAAAGCGAAAGACCCAAGGGTGACCGCCATGTGTTTCAGGCCCGGCACGACTTTGGCAGAAGAAGGCAGGTATCTGTGGTGCGGAACGAAAGATGGTCATCTATGGGAACTGGATATCACGACCGGCAGTGTCAGCAACACGAGGTCTTTCGCTCATACGTCGGCTATCGCACACATCTTCCGCCACCAGAAAATGCTGCTTTCGCTCGACGACACCGGTAAATTACTCGTATATGATGTGGGAGACGAAGAAGGGAAATCACCGACACTAATCAGGACCTTGAGGGTCATGGAGAAATTCACTTTCGCCAAGATGCTTTGCGGTAAATTGTGGACGTCCTCGGGTCCCGCTGCGAGATCCGCCACCTCGACCACCACGTCTAAAGGACCGACTATCCGGATATATGACCCGTGCGCGCCCGGGTCAATGCCCCCTGCCAAAGTATTATTCACTACCGAGTGGACCGGCCAAATCACCAGCGCGACGTATATTCCACTGAAACCCGATACGATCTACTTGGGTCACGAAGGCGGCTTTATCTCATTATGGGACGCGAAAGAGTTGACTTGTACCCAAGTATTGAAGATATCAACGACAGATATACTGGCACTCGAAGGCGTCGGAGATAGGTTGTGGGCTGGGAACAGAAAAGGCCAGATAAGCGTTTATGACGTCGAAGAGCGACCTTGGCTAACTATCAACGTGTGGACTGGGCATGTGTGAGTGATCCCTCAAGCCACGACTTGTTGTATCCAGCTTCCCTCCTCCTCCTGACTTGGTCATAAGCTGATCAATCTGGAATCCACAGTGATCATCCTGTTCAGCTGCTGCTTGTCGATCCGTTCTCTATTGAGCATTCTGGGCGGTATACATGTTGGTCTTTCGCTCGGGACAGCCTTAGAGCATGGGACGGCCTCCTATCGGTTGATTGGATCGGTGAGTCCTTCGTGGCTCTTCTACAACTTCCCTCGCTCTCTCCTAACAAATGACATCGAAAATTGACCCGCTGACAACGGCAATACCGTCCATTTGCCAATTCAGACAAACAAATGGTCGTCCGCCAACCCGACTACTGTACATTCCGTGACATAAACCTCTTGGTAGTCTCGTGGAATATTGACAGCGCGAAACCAACGGACCTGAGCGGATCAGAAGCGAATGTGAAGTTCTTGGAAGATTGTCTGCGCAGTGTCGATTCGCCGGACGTCATCGTTTTTGGTTTCCAGGAGGTCATACCGCTTACAGACAAGAAGATCACTGCGAGTGAGTGACCGTGGCCTCTTCGAGATATTGAGGTTATTCATAAAACCCTCTCCAAAACGAGTGGCGATGATTCCGAACCATCGATGAAGCATTTGACAACGCTCACCTACTTCTGTGCCCTCCCCGCTCAGAGACGCTGCTATTTGGAGGCAAGAACAAGGACTCGTCTTCAACCCACGACAAGGTCTCGCAAGCCTATCGACAATGGCTCGACAAGCTCACCTCGGCCGTCCGACAAGCTTCACCCCCAGATCGTCCATACGCCAAGATCCACTCTGAAAGTCTCGTGGGACTGTTCACCTGCATATTCGTCAAATCGTCCGAGAAAGACTCGCTACGCGATCTGGATATAACCACCGTCAAGCGCGGTCTGGGCAATATCTACGGCAACAAAGGCGCCATCGTATCGCGGTTGATCATTGACGATACCTCCATTTGCTTCATCAACGTGCATCTTGCCGCGGGACAATCGCAGAAGGCGGCGAGGAACGCGGATCTGGCGGCGATCATGGAGGACAAAGCCATCTTCCCTGCTTCTGAAGAATTACCTTTCATCCTCGGTGGAAATGGGACGGCCATTTTGGACCATGAGATGGTCATCCTCAACGGGGATATGAACGTGAGTAGTCAAGCGTGTCAAGTTACATCAATACGCAGGAAAATGGAAGCTGAATCGATGTAATGAACACACGCATTTGCTTTTTCCACTACGTCAGTATCGAATCGATCAACGAAGGGAGAACGTCATCTCGTCCATCGCAGCCGGTGAACTACCATACCTGCTGGAACATGATCAACTGCGGAAAGAAATGCGATCAAATCATGCATTCCGGCTGAGGAGCTTTGAAGAGGCCCCGATCAACTTTGCGCCCACGTACAAGTATAATCCGGGTACTCAGGATTACGATTCGAGTGAGAAGAGGCGGATACCTGCATGGTGAGTGGAGGTAGTCGCGTGCGATTTGTACATACTGGTATCAACGCGTGAAAGCGGATAGGGAAGCACGAAACCAAGGTATAAAATGTGTCTCTAATCGTATATGCTGACGATTGCCATCTTCGCTCGCAGGTGTGACCGGATCCTGTATCGCAAATCCGCACGGATAAAACCCATCAATTACAAGCGGTACGAGCCGACGGTCTCGGACCATCGACCGATCTCTGGAGGATTCACGATCACGCTCAAAGCGGTTGATAGTCTACGGATGATGGACGTACGGCGCCAGGTCGCTGGGGAATGGGCTGAGAAGGAACGGGGGATGTTGATGAAGATGGCCGAGGGTGTCGAAGGGTTCTCATGAGCAAGCGCACAAAGGTGACTGGTGCTATTGGACTCTCAGCTGGTCGTGAATTAGGTAAAACAGCTGAAGCGCCAGTGAGATCTGATTGACTGCCCTGCGGCCAAGGGGACAATGACCGATATCGTACTGCTATCATATCCAAATCAATCAATATCATTACATTGTAGCACTCCACCACACGTACCTAGCGTTCCATTATTGCATGGGCATGGTCATAGATCCCCTGGGTATGTCCTCGTTGATGAGGCACAATTGAGCCTTTGATCTGCCAATAATCTCAATAGTCCACTGTCCAGTGTTGAGTAGTGTTCACCCCTAGCCTTCAGCCAGCCATGGCCAGCCTTTCGCTTGGTGGAGGTGGCCAATGACCGATTCCGCGTTACCAAAGACCTGGTCTGGTACACAGACGGTAACAGTTACTACCCGCCGTGACCATGACCACGACCATGACCATATGCAACGCAATGCCGTCGTACCTGGTTCACTTCGACAAAGCTTATCATTCTCTCGTCATCGTTTTATAGTCTCACTTTCGCACTCCCCCTTGCAAGTTCCCATAAGGCATATGCCTGATCGCAACCGTCCTTGACACTTTTCCATGTTGGTATCGTATCTTGTCATATCTCCTATTATTTGACCCATGTCGAGGATTGAGCATCACAAAGGTAATTCAAAAGCCAAAGCGAAAGTCCCCTTGTTGTCGACTGACCGGTAGGGCAGTCGTGGGCGACCATTTGTATCAGCATGTCCCGCCAATCTGAATACGGTAACGCCAGCCGCCGTGATCACGACCTCGCACGAGATATCATACCCCGCGTCAGCCAGATCCCGCTCGGTCAACCCCTGAAGCATCCTCAGCCCGGTAACAGCAACGGCAACGGCAACGGCAGCGGTAATGGATACGGCCGTGATCACATTGTGGAGGAGAATAGAAAGCGTTTGACGCAGCGAGACTCGACGCTCGAGAGCGCCGGCGACGCAGCTGATATCTTTGACCTGTACGGTGCCGGGGCCGAATCCGAAGCTGGAGCTGGAGCTGATCCAAGGGACAGCTGGCAATCGACTGGTTCATATCAAGCTCAAAATCGAGGGGATCAAAGGGAATCTAGAATCGGAGTAGCTCATGGGAATCCTGAGGAACGTCTTCGGGATAGCGATGATACCAGTCGTGCGAACGGGCACGGGCATCCTGACAGGTATAACGCTGGGAATGGAGCTGGAGCTTTTCCTATATCTAGGAGGAAGGACGAGAACGGAATGACGGAGGAACTGGCTTCACCGAAGGAATCGGAAGCTTCGTGGGCAGGCGTTTCGGGCTTCATGGGCTCTGAGAACGGCAACGGCGGTACTTCGACCCCTAATCGTGCACGGAACAGCACCGACAACGGATATGCAGAAGGGCCGGACTCGGACCATAGACAGATGATAGACCGAGGCGAGGATCTGAACGGGGTCCAAGCTGCATCGAGGTGGAGCCAGAGGTCAGGATCAGCCGCCCCCGATATCTCGATCACAGATACGACGCCCTCGCCGACAGCCACGACGACGCCGATCCCTCTTGTTGAGACGCTCTCCACACCAACCACCGGCAGAACGAACAACAACGGTGCGGCTTCGCCTAATATTGCCGCTAGCGCTGGGGACAGTCCTTCGAAGAAAGCTCCATTCAACTACGATCCACGTAAAGCTTCTTTGGCGTCGTCCATCTCCTCCACGGCCTCATTCAATCAACATCAGCAACAACAGCGCAACTCCCTGAGCGCCAACAGACTCAGCCCCAGACATCCTAGTACTCTCACTCGAGGAAGGGGGAGTACATCAACGATGAGCTATACGGATCGGTCGTCCACTGGGACCGGTGAGGGAAGGACTGCAGGGGAAGCCAGTATGAGCCAGACTAGCGTAGCTGGCAGCGCGCAGTATCCTGGCGAGGAAGACGACGCGTTCTACATCAGATCGACCTGTGAGTTGCCCCTCCTCTCTCATTGCTTCAAATGTCGGCTCAAGCTGCTCAACAGCGAGATTCCCAACGAATCGAGTTTCATGATGAGCCGTCAACGACGTAGAAGCTGATACTGACCTGTGTTCTTCTTGCCTAGACGCTCGCCTGGACTCTGAAGGGGTGCACGGGGACGGCTGGGATCCAGGTGTAGAGAGGACGCGAGGCGGGCCAGGTTCAAGCAAAAGAGCGACAGTCTACCCAGCTTCTAAGGCTGGTGATATTGGGGAACAGGAGAGACAGTATCTAGCGAGCTTGGATCGGTGAGTCAACGTTACTCCGGCAATTCCTTAACGTTTTCTTACCTGTCGGCGTGAGCCACGGAAGAGTCAACTTGAGCTGACTTTGATCGTTTCTTCGTCATCCCTATCGCTTGATGTTTCGCAGATACGGCTTTGTCAACGAACCGCATCGGAATCGTAACGAAACCAGGATAGCGCTAATCCCTACCTCGCCTCTTCAGAAGATACCCAAACTCCCGTCCGTCTCGCCATTAGCAGGTAAACCCCCTGCTGAACCGAACAATGCCTTCATGCCCTCTTCGGACTCAGGTCCATCCGCGAAGACACCCCCGAGTCCGAGACTGAACGGGAGCGAAGAAGCCAAGCTGAAAGCCAAAGAGACGGAAAGGGTCGATAAGTGGGGCAAGATGATGAGCATCAAGCGACGAGATCACGGTGGGAATATCTGCGAATGGGATTGGAGAAAGGACGCCCAAGGAGCCAAGCTTCCCAGAAGGGTTTACAAGGGGATACCCGATCGATGGAGGATGGCGGCTTGGTGGACTTTGGCTGAGGATACGACCAGGGATTATAGGGGTAAGGGGAAGGGAAAAAAGCCTGCGAATGAGATTCTGGATGACTACAAGGTGAGCGGAAAGGAGCTACCAGGCCCCCTCATTTCGTTCAATCGAGCGGGCAGCCCGCGAGACTCATTTCACCAGCTACGATCGCTGATAGCCAGGTTGGGCCCCCTCTACCAGAACACGATCGACTTGCCCTCATCATTCGACGTGCAGATTGACCTAGACGTACCACGAACGATCTCGGGTCACACCATGTTCGTGACTCGTTACGGAGCGGGACAGAGGAACCTTTGGCATGTCTTACATGCTTTCAGTCAAGTATGCGAGACTTGTGGATATGTGCAAGGGATGGGGCCTATAGCTGCTACCTTGTTGTGTTACTTTGATCCGGAGGTGAGTGAAATGCTCTACGGCCCGAGACCTGTCCTCGTTCTGGTCCCGACAAAATTCATATATATCCCCACTGACTCTTGTGGTCTGCTGATCTAATACAATCTTTTTACTCGTTCTGGCGAATGTGCTCCCCCTTCGATCTTCCCGTAGCGAGCATACGCGCTCCTGGTGAGACTGCACGACATCTACGGGATGCACGATATCTTCGAGCCTGGGTTTCCGGGTCTACTAGAGGCGTTCTACGTGCAGGAGAGATTGATGGAATGGCTCATGCCAGATGTATATCAGTCTTTCGTGAGTCCGCCCACAAAAAGAAAAACAAAAAAACGGTCCATCTTTCCACTGCAGTCGTCCTGATCGCGGGGGAAGACGAAGTGCCTCGGCGTTCCCCCTTTCAAATGGTTGACCAACACTTTTCTATCTTCGGCCACAGCAACGCAATATGATCTCCTCCTCGGCGTGGGGTACAAAATGGTATATCACCCTCTTCGTTAACACCGTACCGTTCTCTCAGCAATTGCGAATCTGGGACGCCCTCTGGCTGGACGGGCGGGACGTGATGGTTGTGACTAGTCTTGCTATCTTGTGGGCGTTCAAGGGTGAGTCGGTATGATGGAACTCTTGATGGAGCAGTTCCCCGTTATACACATCATTCACGACTCCGCTTTGGTGTCGTATTATCAATCCTCGGACCATTCCACTTACAGATCTGTCATCTCCTCCGAAGGGGCTTCAGCGCAGAAAGCGTCACCCAAAGAGACTTATACCAGGACAGCCAGCTGACAGATAATTTCACACAATCCTTCTCACTCTTCTCGTCCTCTGCAGACCTCCTCTCATCGCCTCAAGCGACATTCGAATCCATCCTTTCTTTACTCTCGTCATATTTCGTAGCGGAGGATGAGGACGCCCTGATGCGCTGGATCCGGAAGGTGCTCAAGCAGAAACCTGTTCGGGACAAGATGGATAGCTGGAGGTCCGAGTGGGCGGGACTTGTCAAGCAAGGGAAGAGTGGCCAGGCGCTCCTGTAGAGTGGGCAGTATCTTCGCCTTGCTGGACGTTCTATTATTTCCTATCACCTGTCATGGCAATACGGCCTGGCCTGACCATCCTGTTCATACTCACCATGCGGACCCGGAATTCGCTCGCTCGTACAACAAGCTCGACTGCTCAGACGAGCGGACACCATATCACTTGCTTGCTTGCTTGCTTCTTGCTCAATTCGCTATCCAGTCCTGATATCTTCATTCTACTATCACACATACCGTATATGGTCAGAAACACCTTTTCGCTGTAGATAAGTGATACAGTAGCATCGGCAACCGCCTTCTTTCCTCATACGTATAATATGTGGGGACCGATCGATACTGTACACCAGAGCACGCTCGTCCATTTTGAGGATCGCGCACAGAAAGTGCACATACTTTTAGGCTTTTGAACCTACGATTACCATATACAATAATACGACAGGTCACGATCATAGCTATGAATGGCAATGCATACAGTATATGTGGATAAGCCCGTCTTGCTTGGTATAGCAAAGTATCGTTATCCTTTAAGGATTACTCGGGTATCACTTGTGCAGCCTGGAAATAGAACATCTTGTCCACCTTTGGCAAGACTCGTTCGTTAGATTTCGTAGTCGAATCGCCCACAGATCCTAATAGCCGCCTGATAGCTGCTCGAGAAGTACCAGAGTTTCTCGTCTTCTTCTCAGAGATCACTGACACATCTCCTACATTCTGTCTCCTCTCTCTTGCTCGACATACCACGTGCCCCCTGTTCCCCTTCCCCTTCCCTAAGACTCGACTTCGGTGGCCGCTTCGACGTCCTCAACGAGCGTCAAAGGCTTACTCTTGGGCGTTATCCCTCCCGCGTCACCATCATCTGACTCGCTCTTGACCTCATCCTCACCCTCAACAACGACCTCTTCACGTCCTGACTCAGGTCCTGTGGATCTTTGAGCCTCTACTATGTTCTGTGAAGAACGAACCCCCTTGAACGGCTGCGTCGAGAGATAATGCTTGAATCGACGTCGGTCGTGCTCGAGCGCGAATTGGCGCCAGTACACGTTCTCTTGCGTCAGCGCTTGCAATCGAACCTGCACAAACGCAAGTCCATCCAAGAGGTACAGAATGGAAAACTCCAACAGTCAGCTTGGATTACAGACTTTCTGCCGATCTGATGAAAGCAGTGCACGGTATGGCTTCAACTCACCTCGCTTTGACGACTAGTCGCTTCCAGCTGGGCAGCAATCAACTGGAAATTCATTTTTTCTGCCTTCGCACGCTGAACCTCCTTCGCCATACTTTCAAGTCTTGCTTCGCCCTCGAGCCGCTTCGATTGCTCAGCCTCCAATTTCTCCAAAAGGGTTTTATGCTCGATCTCGGCTTTTGAGAGAGCGTTGGTGGTTTTGAGTTGAAGTTTGGCGAATCGATCTGCGGAGTCTTCAAGCTGCCACATTGAGTTACCAAAGAAAAGCAGTAACCGAAGTTTATTGACCAACCGTCAGCGTACTGCGGTCCACAATCGTAGAACACCTCATGAATCAGTCCTGTTAACGAAAAGTGGTTCGACAGTACTCACCCTGCCCCGCAAGCCGTCTACTTCACCCTGCAAGATCCTATTCCGATCAAGAACAGCTTCGTACTCCTTGACCCGACTGCCCATACTCTCGTGCATGTGCTCGTCGAGTTTCCCAAATCGAGCCATCACTTCTTCTTGGAACGTAACAGCCGTCTGGCTGAGCTCGGCGAGAGCTGAAGCCGATGCCGATGGCTCAATTGCGTTGTATTGGGCTTGAGCTTGAACTTGGGCTTGTTCTCGTTCTCGAGTCAGATACAGGTGGGCGTGAAGCTGCGCTTGTACGGCCACGATCTCTGTTTCTTTCTCGGCGAGGGCAAGTCGCGATGTCTCTTTTTCTTTTTCAAGCTACAAGAAGCGCATGCAGGAGTCAGTGGAGTCACTCGTAAGGCCTCTAAGGATGTCGGCGCAATGGAAAGCTTACCTCTTCCTTCCACTCCTGAAGCTCAGCTCGTAAGCTACTCTCGATATCCCTTCCTTCCACCACAACCTTGGCCAGTGCATCCCTCTCCAGCTCAGCCGCTAGTGCTCGGGCCACAAGCCCATCGCTTTCACCTTCCATTCGCTTCCTATACATCGTGGCCTCTTCTAATCTCAAGTTGGTCTCGTCAAGCTCGTGGCGGAGGTCATCACGGTCTTGCCTCGTATCGATAAGGCGCTGCTTCAGCACATCTGCTTGAGCTCTAGACTCGGACACCGAGATACGTGCGTCTCGCAATTCCTCTTCCAGGGCCCGCATAGATTCCTCATTTTCCAAGTTCATTTGAGCTTGTTGAGACGCTGAAGCCTGTTGGACCTGAAGATCAGAGATAGCCTGGCGAAGCTGGAGAGCGTCATCGCTTTGAGATGTGGCGACCTCGTCAAATTTGTCTAAGATAGCATGTTGTCCTGTCAGGATAGCAGCAAAGATCTCCTCGGATCGAGATGATTCGAGGTTTGCGGAACCGTCCTGCTTGTGGTCAGGCGTGGAAGTTCTCAATTTATCATGAAGAGAAGTGAGGATTTGGGATTGCTCTTCTAAAATGGACGTCATTCGGTCCATTTCATGGGGTCCGCTTGTAAGGTCTTCTCGACTCTCAATGACGACACCTGTAGCAACCGATCAGCATCTGTCGTCGTTCACTCGATCAAATAGAGGTTAGACTTACCACGAACATTCAGCATCAACTCCGCTCTGAAATCCTCCAATGCTCCCCTCCAGCCTTGTTCAGCATGTTCACGCTTTCGCAAGATCCGTATCACTTCATCCAGACCGTTGTTCGCCATCCGGTCTGCGAACACAGGTCGAGATGCATTTCCGCCCCTCGACTGCCCGCGAGGCGTAGCTGATTCTCCGCAGTTATCGGAGACACCGACAATCTCCAGTCGCTCCTTGTTTTCAAGCACAGCGATCTCATCGACCGCTCGTGGCAAGAGATCCTGCTCCGCTCCTTGGGCCTGCTCTTGTTCGGTGACATCGATGGGACGCGCCGGTATATCGCCTGTAGTAGTAGAGAGGGCTGACGACGGCTCCGTCGTCTGGGGTTTGAAGTGCATCTCGTGGTCGCTCTCAGGCGCAATCATCGGGCGACGGACAGTATGTCTCAGCTGGCTGAGATTGCTCGAGCCCGCACCGAGGGGGAAAGCCCATTGTCGGAACTGACCCTCGTCTTGATCATCATCGGCATTGGCACCGCCAGACCTCTGCTCGGTCTCGATTACCTCATGAGATTCGACTTGGGCTACATATTCCTGGACGGACAAGTCTGGGCTTGGTGCCGCCGATCGCGAAAACCCATCTTGCCTGCGACCTCGAACATCGACATGGGGATAGATCGACAGCGTGACCTCCTCGTCGGAAGAGCTTTCATCCTCTTCTTGAGCTGCCGTCTCGTTCTCCTGGTTTGAGCCGGACGTTTGCAGCTCTGTATTCGCCCGCAGTTGCGGCTCAGATACAGCCTGTTTGGGAGTCGGAATGTCAGGGAGTGGTCTGTATGGTCGAATCACAGAATCTTCGAAAAGCATCCTGGTAGGGACGAGCGGTGAACCGTCAGCTGTCTGATACGCTGCAGACGCAAACGTATCCCCTGTCGTTTGTGGAGCGGTCTCATCCGTCTGTGCTGGCGAAGCGAAAGTGCTCGTAGAGTTCGGCTCAGAATCCTGTCCCTTCGACTGCGGGATAGGAGGTAGAGGTCGATATCTGGAAGAATCTTGAGCTGAAGCGGTGTTGGAGACGATACTGCCGCCAGACGGAGCATGCGTATGCGCCGATACTGGAGGGTCAGGCAGATCCTGGCTTGCTCGCAAGGGTACTGCAGATAGAGGTATCTGTACGGGCTGCGACTGATGGATGGTGATCTCGTGTAGCGGGACCACGGCGACCATAGCTGAGGGTATGGGAAGATCGCGCGATCGGTGTGAGTTCTCTTCCTGTCTGAACGACGAGGCTCTTGACGACCGCCACACTCGGTCTTGCGATTGCGATGTAGAGTGGGAGTCAACCGAGGTCTGATCACGGTGTCAGCTGTCAGCACTTATGCTTTGATTTGACCCAAAGAAGGAAACACTGACCGACCGCTCCGAGCCTAGATCAGAGTAACTACCTGGAACGGGCAGAGGTGAAGCTTGGGCTCGCCATGCAAGGACGGCAGAGTCTGTCGAGTCTTGGCTCGGGGAAAGCGGCAAGGGCCTCTCGCTGTGCACCTCAAGTCCGGCCTCTTCGAGCTGCTTGGGCGCATCCCTTGCTCTCAGATCGACCTCGAGTCGACTGTCTTCAGCGGTCACTTGCTTCTGTCGGGCGTTCGTGCTTGACTCGGATCCTCTTACTATTTCGCTTCCGCTATGCCTGACAAGATCACCTGGAGGACCAAAAGCAACAGTATCCGCGCGACCTCTCTGCTGGACTACTCCCAAGCCATCATGAGCTTTGGGAAGCTCTGACGTACTTTGCCCTTCTTGCTGCTCAGAGGGAATGGAAGCTGGCGGTAAGATCCGCTGATCATTGCTGCTGGGCGGTCGCACGAAGTCTTGCGAGCTGAACCGTGACAGTTGCTCGGTCGATGTATAGGGAGAAAGATTGACTTCAGCAGGTATGGACGGGGCGATAGAAGCTTCGTCCACACGGTCAACGGATGATACCGGTGAACTCTGTTCTCCGTTATCTAGCTCTATCGACTTGGCCAGAGTTGCCGGATCGGAGACTTGTGCCACCTGGCTCTGCGCCGGGGTCTCGGGATCAGCAACGGACTGCGGAGGAATAAACGGCGCCGCGAAGGGCCGCAACTTCGGTTGTGAGCTCGCATTAGACACCATCGATTCTACTTTTCGATGACCAGAAGTGACGGCATTTCCATCAGGACCGGACTTGATGGGTACAAATGGGGCTGCCGTGGGCTTCAGGATTGGCTTGGTCAGATCTGAAAGTGTCGGCCTGTCACCAGTCCCAGTTCTGACGTCTGCGGTTTCAGTTTGCGGATATGCGAAAGTGAAGCTGCCATGCTCTTTGTGAATCCCGCTCTGTGATCGTATGGCTGAAGATGGGAGATAGCTTGGCCGATCGGGCGCGGCGGACGAGAGCACCGGTGGCAGTGACGCATGTTCCGTGTTGGGGAAGAGTTGTGGCATCCAAGTGAAAGACGTAGAGTGGGGGACAAAGGGAGCCGCGCTCGGTGTCAAGCCAGGAACGGGCAGACTAGGCGATATGGCCTGCTGTCTCGCGGTGAGTCCAATAGCGCCAAAAGAGGGCTTCTTACCCAGAGTCAATGACCTAGGTGGACGCCAAGCTTCAGCCGTGGGTCGAAGTCGTTTGGTTGACTGATCGCTCATGGTGATATTGAAAGAAGGCGGCTTGAAGATTGCTGCAGTCGGTCGCAGACGCTTGGCCTCTGGAAGGGACGTGGCCGGGTGTTCGTCTTTTGCTTGGAATTCAGCGTTCTCCTTCCCCTCCTCTCCCGACGGGACCTCCTTTGCCCGTTTGGTTCCAGAAACGGCAGACTCCTGGAGAGATTGCACCAGTGGCTGATCCAGAATCTCAGCTTCTACTGAGGGTTTGAAGCCCTTCAATAGGCCACCCAGCTGCTTCTGGACGTAAGAGATTCCCTTCTTCTCCCTAGATACGACCACGCGGCGTCGAGCGGCTTCCAGAACAGGGGAGCGCTGTTCGCAACGTCAGCTGAATCAGTAAACGTCATAGTTGATGCAGCTGAGATATGCAGACTCACATCCTGGGCAGCAGCAACAGATGAGCTATCCTCGTCTTCAGCGCGGCGCTTCGACTTTCGAGATGCAAGTGCTTTCTGTCTTGCCACCTCGAGTGCCGTGGGTTGCTAGAACAGATGTCAACAAAGATTATCGTCGGTGATGTTCAGGTAGTTTCAGCAACTTACTTCAACGCCTCGGAAGACCGATCGAGACAGATTCTCCGCTGTTGTCTCGCCTTGTTCCCCTATCTGTAGCTCCTTAGGCATGTCGGTCCCTCCTGGTGACATATTCTCGTCCTCCTTGTGGTGGTCCTGAGATTTCGGTCGAGCTGCAGGCGAAGGTGATGGACTACCAGCCCAGGCCCGCATCCTAGAGACCGGCTCTATAGTCGGACGAGAATCGATAATAATGGCAGATTCTCGTGACATCGGGGACAGAGATAGAGATGCCGAAAGGGGCGGCGATGGCGTCCAAGCGCGTAGTATTGAAGCGGACTCCCGCGGAAGGTGCTGCTGTACAGAGTCAGACTGTGCCACTGGTGCAGTCTTGGCCAGGGACTTGTGATTGTCCGCTTCCAACACTTCTTCCTCCGCTACCGATGATGAGACGGGCGGCAGCGAAAGGCTCGGTTCGGGAGAAAGTGGTGGCGAGGGCGTCCAGGCTCGCATCTTCGAGTCTGACCCAGTCTTCGCGGGAGTGATCTCATGGAGAGGTAAGGAGCCATCGAGCGATGACTGGGTCTCCGAGATTTTGACCTCATCATCGTCCAGTGAGCGCGTAGATATCACTGGCGAAGGCGTCCATGCTCGCAGCTTCCCCTTGTTGCCAGTCGTCATCTCAACAGGTACTTGAGTCGTCGGTACTGCTTCAGTCGTTTCTGGCGTAGTCGTGGACTCGGCTTCCCGCAAATATCCATCTGACGAGGTAGAAGGCGGTGGTGATGGTGTCCGACCCCATGCTCGCATCTTCGAAGGAAACGTATCCAGTGGTGTAAGGTTCACCTCTTCAAATTCGTCCTCTCTTCCTTTCTCCTGCTTCAGCTTCTCAATGATGCTCAGCTTGGGCTTGTTCGGAGCATCGGCTTTGATCTCATTGGGAGCTCCTTGAAGATCTGAGCCATCTCGCCGGCGTTTGGTAGCCGGAGAAGAGATTATACCTTCCTCGGCGCCCTTCAGCACTCCGCCTAGGGATCGCTTGGAGAAGTCGGTATTAGCTAAAACCTTGATCGAGAAGTTCCGTCGCGAAGGACTGAGTGAGTCATCGGTGGCTGAGGACAGGTAAGCAGGCGGGTCGTCTGTGGTGACAGGTTTGGCTGGAAGGCTCGGATGAGGGATTAGCGAGAAGAGCGAGTCTTTCTGACCGGTATCCTGCTGCGTCTGAAGAGCTTGCTCTGTACTAGTGAGAGGATCACCTGCAAACAATTTCTGCGAAGATGAACGTCTTTGAACGGGTGATTCCGGGTATTGGTCCCAAGGCAGGTGTTCGGCTTTGAAGGGATCGGCGAACGCGACGTTCTCGTCCATCTTCCCGGACGTAGCTAAGGGCACGGTATCCTCGACCATATCGACCGATCGTGAGGACGGAGTATCGCTGTCTTCAGACTCGGAAGGTGGAAGGGGCTGGAGTACAGCAGAGACTTCTGCTTCAGGTTCCATGTCGCTCGCGCTGCCGTCTTCAAGCTCAGTCACATGCTCTGGGGTAGCCGGGCGAAGTCGCTCCCAGCAGTTCTTTACCAGTATCAGCTATGTCCCCTGCAGAATCCCGATCGGATGACTCACATCGTCTGGAACAGAGACCAATACTTCCTTGCCTCTCCACATCCCACCTGTACTTGCTTCCGTACTCTCAGTGGAGGTAATGCTCGGTCTTCTTACGGTATCCTCGGCTGGATCGCTAGGAGATGGCGGTAGCGGTGTGCCTGTCGCTGACAGACGGATCCTATGCCCGGGCCAAGGGTACGCTTCTCTCCTGGGTAATTTGGGTACTGCTTCTGTCCCAATAGGTCCCTGCCCATCCTCAATTTGGAGAAGGGGTTCGGGTGGAGTATCGGGCGGACTGTATCTCGGAGGAGGCAGCTTGATATTGATCGGGTTTCCCTTCCACCTGTATTCACCAGTTGAAGCCGAGGAGATCATACTCGGCGTCTCCAGTCTGTCATCTTTTGCCGCCGCAGGAATACCTGGTGCTGGTGATCTGGTAGCTATCATCTCGTCGTATGTCTTTCCCCCAACTCCGCCGAGCTTGGCTTTTGGTGGTCCGCCCTCTCTTCCCTTGAACCCTCTGTATCGCCTGTCCGTCTCATCATCTTCCTCTTTGCGATCTCTGTTCCTGTTACTAGGCGAGTAAGACTTCATCCGCCTGATCGGCTCACTTCGATACCGCTTGCCGTCTAAAGGCGCTGACGTAGCCGAATGTGAAGGTGATATCTGGCCAGGAAGCAGGCTGCCTTGACCGTGCTGCGAATGAGCCAACGGGGAACGGGTGAGCGGAAGAGAGTCATGTGATTGGGCCAAAGGTGACAAAGTAGTCCGTGATGATGAATCGAGGGTCCATGCGCGAGTCATCAGAGGCTGAGGCGGTGTCTGCTGATGAGTCGCCAGCCCAGTCTGAGGGATGAGCAGATGAGGTGGCCCTGTTATTAGAGGCGATGTGCGAGGCGCATGGGCGATCCCGAGTGAAGATCGATCGTCGATGTACCGAGAGCCGCTGAGACTGGGAGAAGGCGCATGGACTCTCGGAATCGGAGACACCGAGAGCGATGATCCATGAGTAGGTTGGAAGTGCGGCGGGAGATCATAGATGGGAGCTGTCGTGGGGGCGTTGAATGCCTGCTCGTTCCAAAGCTGATAGTTATCGATCTGATCGTATTTGAGACTCTGGGCTAGCGCCGCCTTCCCAGGCGAGACGGCTTGGATATGGGACCGTCCCTTTGTCGAACTGCCATACCCACTGCTTTCCGGAGGAGAATCTGCTCCGCTAAAGTCCATCCCAAGTGCCGAGGGATCATCATGATACCTCTTCAGCCGTTGAAACCCACTGTCAAGCGGCGAAGACACCTCCAACGGCCTATAAGTGAAATGCGTTGCTTCAGAATTGAGCGTGAGACGCCGATCATGCGCAGTCGGGTGAGGCTGGAATTGTTGTAGTGGTTGAGAGATGGATCGCTGGGCCGAATGATGGTGAAACGGGGGAACAGGCGGGAAACGGAAGTCGGGGTTGAGGGGATGAGGTTGCGGTTGCGGTTCATGTTGAGCCTGAGCCCGATGTCCAGTGGTATTATGGTTTATGAATGGTGGAGGAGAAGTGTCGACGTTGAAGGGGTTCATCGTGATCCTGTTTGATTGGGAATCAGCTCGTCAGTATACCGCTCGCTCATTCATCCCATCACTAAACTCACACTGCACTCCCTCCTTTTCGTCTCTTTACAAGATACTCATCAGTCAGCTACAGTCCGCTCAAGACGGTTGGCTGTATGTAAAGTCATTAGCAGAGTGGAAGAGAAGGAGAACATATATGAAGCGGACTGTGTAGTAAGTACTGCGATACTATGTCATGCTGTCATGCTGCCATGCTACCATGCATTAGCTGTGCGGTCATTGCGCTGTGAGCATGACATCTTTTGATTGTATGATTGATGGTTGATGGTTGATGGCTCAGTTAAGCTTAGTAAGGGTAAAGGGCGCACTGATCGCCGTCAAAGGGATCGGACAAGGGACTGACCACGAGTTCCACGATTTTTGGCTCGGCCTGTGCGGACAAGGAGCTGGGAACGTGCTGATGTGTCACCCAGTATACCTCTCACCATTCTACGATTTATATCTTTGCGTGTCGCTGGACGATATATCGACGATGAGCTCAACAAGCACTGCTTTGTCCTGGAGCCTTCTCGTTAGCGGATGGTCAATGGTCAGAGCCGCCCGGGTCAAAGCTGATAATCAAGCCGCTCACCTCTTCGCATTCACAACTCCTGATGCTCGAACCGAAACCTTCAATCTCATCAACACCCTCATAGCTGGTCGAAAGTCCCGGACCATCGTCTGGCAGCAAGGGCCATTGATCACACCGTCATAAGACTCCCTGTGATGCGAACGTATCAACGCCTGATAAGATTCGCATCGTGCTTCTCAGTCATCGCAACCACATCACAATCTACACCGGCCCGAGCCGAGACGCGAAACGCGCTTTATTAGCTTCAGCTCGAAGTGACGATCATCCCCCCTTCTGTGACTGGAGCCCCGCAATTATGCTCTCTTTCAAGCTTCACTCTACCGTAATACACGATATCCTCCGCTCGCCAAAAGAAAGGCACTAACCCATGACGTCGGGATAGAAGAAGAGCGAGAAAGCCCAAGCCTTTCGGCTGGATATTTCTGATGCTTTATAGACCTTCACGAGGCTCCCATATCGTCTTTCTTGAATCTCCAACCGCCCCAAAGAATCGGATTCATGCCCCTCGCACATCATCAAGCCTGATACGAATGACATTGCTCATCGTGCAGTGATTGCCCGTCCACAATGGCGCTACCCTCGACCTACCAGTTAACGCACTCCCTGCCCAACCGATCACCCAATCAACGACCGCGCTCGCTCAGCTTGTCGGAATATCAACCCCTCTCGTTTGACCGCGACGCCCTCGAGTCGGCCTACCAAGCTTCTCTGGCACTCCCGTCGAGTCACACCTCTTCTATCGCGACGGGCCACTCTTCATGCTTCGGAGGCGCGAGTACGGAAACTCACGATACGAGTATATCGTCTTTCCCCACCCAGCCTAAATTAGACAACTTCCCCGCCCCACCGCCTCCTCCCTTACCGATCGGTAGCGGGAGCAATGGCGAGGGTGGGTTTGCGGGCGTAGGTGCGGGTCACACGTTGACTCCGCCGCAATCGCCGATGCATAAGACAGCCCAACAGCTGAATCAAGCCACTATGCGATCTTCGGTGCCGCCCTCGCCTAAACCTCCGACACCGCCACCTCGTCCTGCAGAAGTCCCAGAGACGACTTTCAAGCCCACTTTACCTCCTAGAAGGCCTCAACCCCCTGAGTTCGTTATGAGGAGATCGCAGTCTGACATGGGTCACGACCGGGAAACCAATTGGGGTGGCGGATACGAGTGGATCGAGGGAGACGGACATGGTAGAGGGAAGCGACGGGCGCTACCCGCCATTCCCACGAACGTGCCCGCTCCGGTAAGCCATTTGAAAGGCAAGAGCCGAGGGAATCATGGCAAGTGGAGCTGACTCTGTACTATTCATTCTCGTGCTTAGGAACCACCTCAATGGGAGTGAGTAACAGTGCCAACCTATCGATCCTTTTTTCGGCTATCTCCGTGATCTCATTTCTTGAAAGATTTCGAGAGATCGAAAGACGACGTCATCCAGCCCGTGTTTTGAGGAGGAGAGGCGGCTGATACAGTATACCATTCCTATTTTCACCAACTCTCCAGACCCGACTACAAGCCGCAGATACCGACCGAATTGACAGCCCCATCAGCTTCGTACGCCTACGCGAGTCTCAGTGCGCCCCCGCCAAATCTACCGCCTCGGAGAGCCCAACCACGTGCGAACCAACCTACTTCAAGCTCCAATATGGGACTTCCAGCATCGACCTCGGCATCCTCGTCAATCATGACCGGGTCCTTCAACGCTGCCGGACCGTCTAGACCAGGACCGGCGATGCGGATTCCCACAACGACCAGCTTCGGATCATCGAGCCTTACGCACGCTCAGATGGGCAGTCCTACCCAGTTGCAGAATACTGTGCCCATGACATCCCCACCGGCGGGTGCTCCCGACTTCCCTCCTACTCCTCAACAGCTTGAGGCCATGTCGAGACTACCCAAGCGGGATGCGGAGAAAGAAGTACTACTGCGTGCGACTGACAAGACGCCTATCTGGTCCACCCACTATCTTGATCCGTCTCTACGACAATCGCTGATCAACGTCCCACACCAAGTCACCAACGTTGCCAACATCGCGTTGTCCGGTCTCTCCTCTGGGCCCAAGGAGCGGTACAACAGCACGATTGGAGCGCCCATTGACGGGTTTGCGCGAGCCGCCAAAGATTGGGCGATCAGCCCCGATGGGAGATTTGTCAGTGAACATGGCGGACAGGAGCTCGGGGTCGGAATAATCAATTCTGGTGGGGATGGATGGGGAAGAGATAAGGGGAGGAAAAAGGCAAGGGTTGAGGTCGTCAGCAAGAGCGGCGGGATCAAGGTAGACGTAGTGAGTGACTTTCCGAGGTGTCCTGCGCCTGCCTCATGGAGGGCCAAATATCCTCATGCTGAGGTGCTTTCTAGGTCGAGATATCGCCCGATCGTCAAATCGATCTGAAGATCGAAACCAGATCTGGGGATGTGCTTGTTCTACTGTGAGTGAGCAGGACTGTCTGCCTGTAGCGGCCTGGCTGACAATTGATGTGCTCAGTCCCGACAACTTCCATGGTCCGATCCACATCACGTCCCCCTCCAAGCCTCCTGAATTTCTATCGATCGTCGCACCGCTCCTGAAACCACTAGCGAACCCTTACTCGTCATTCTACACGACCTTCTTCGTCCCTCTCGCTCACTCGCGTGATCCTCAGCGATCCAACTCGGCTGAATATAACGCCATGACCAATATCGAGCGGCATGTACCGTCGAGCTTCAGGGAAGAGAGCGAGATGTTCAATCAGGTTGTTGGCGGATACTCGAGCCATATCAGAGGCGAACACTCAAAGATCAGTATCAGGAGCGAGAAGGGGCGGGTCGTGTTGGGATTGAGAGAGAGCAGAGACGAGGAGGACGCCAAGTCCATGGGACTGAGGGTGGGTGTGATGGACGGTGGGAAGAAGGGTAAGAAGAGATGGTGGCGACCGTAGAACCCTGGCGCACCTGCGACGATGGGGCAGCCGTGGGCGAGTAGGCATCACCGAAGAAGGGAGAGAGACACAGCCAAGGGAAAAGAGCACAAGATGGGCGTTTCCATCACGGAAGGGAAACGAAACACGTAACGGTACTTGGTACTTGCTATGACGAACTGATTTTGGCTTGGGGAACGACAATATCATACACGAAATTAACGGATTCTATAATGCTTTGTTTGCCTTTCACACCATGATCTTGCCAGGATGAAGTTGGCTACGAACGCCATGACGAGATACACGGATTGTCCGGAATGGAAAAACAGTGTTATTTGTAGCTTGCAGTTTTTCTTGTCTTTGATTCTTAGTATAATATAATGACTTGACGATGTTTCCTGCCTGTTCGTGTGCGCATACGTGGCATCATAGCAGTATCTGTCCAAATTCTAGGCTTGGTATCGACTGCATTGTTTGCTACATACACGAAGAAACGAATGCATGAATGGCTGGATGCAAATGCGCGTTGACATGACCTTGCATTGGGCGCAATCAGAAACCTGTGAATTGATGGATGGCAAGTCAGATCAGCTATGTTTCAGTTCATCATGTCGGGAAGGGAGCGCAACATCCAGTCTGAATCGGGCGATACGTGAGTGATCACGAAATCGATATGCATGGTCGCTCGAGGATGGATGTCATCGTGGATGTGAGGGCTTTGGTTTGAGCGAAAGCTAGGCGAATTCGACTTACAGCACTCGCAGTCGAAAGGACATAAAGGTGTACCTAATAATCAACAATAGACAGAAGAGGTCAGCGTGGGACCCAAAGTATTCGCCTTCAGCTGAAGAGGAAAGCAAGTGACAGCGAGAGCCTAAGCGAGCGAGAGAGAGAGAGAGACCAAGTGAAGGGCAAGTGTCTGTTGGGCTGGATGGATAGGTTGATTCATCTCAGCTTACCGCCTGCCTCTGGGTCGATCTTGAGCTCGGCCTCTTTGTAAATCAAGAACCCCTCTTCTGTCTTTTTTCCTGCGAAAGCGGGACGGCATAGCGAGCACAAGACAGATAGTCAGTAGTCGATCATGATATGGTAGAGATATACGACACGGGAGGGTTCTGCAGAACTGTTCGAGGGTTCAAGACCTCTGGGTCATTTGAGGGAAGCGCAAGAGAACGATATGGACTGAAGACGATTTGAGACTCAAACGCACTAGGTCCAGTCCCTCTTGAATCCGCAAACATCTCGTCCTCTTCCAAATCCTTCTGGCTCTGCCCTTTACTGGCTTTTGTAGGTCTGCTCGAGGCCGTAGTCGCCATTCCATGTAATCTTTGAGCTTTGAGCTTCTCAGCCGCGATGCGCTTGGCGACTTCTGCTAATGAAGATGGATCGACGACCTCTTCTACGACCCTTCTTGGGGGTCCGCTCGTCTGCTCGTTCGTTTCTCCTTCATCATCTTCGTCGTATTCGTCGTCGTCGTCGTCGAAATCTTCGTCATCCTCCGAGTCCCACTCATCTTCATCGAGATCGTCCTCGTCCTCGCCCTCGCTGACGTCGTCGTCGTCGTTGTCCGATTGAGGCTTGGCAGACTTCGTGGGCTTTTTCTCAACCTTGCCTTTCGATTGCGATTGTAAACTCGAGCCTGAAGCTGTCATGTTGCCCTTGGACGAGCTAGATCTCTTCCCTGCTCCACTCGTAGTAGCGCCAGATTTCTCTTTCACCTTCACCTTCTCAGCCTCCTTCTTAGCCTTCTTTCCTGCTGATTTCGAGAGCACGGCTGATGCTGATACGTTGGCCGGTTCCTCCGCTTTACGCTTCTTCGGCGCCGCGAAGATATCGTCTATCGAGCTCGCACCGGCACCGACACCGACACCTGCGCCCGCACTGGCATTCGCTTTGGTGGAACCTGTCTGTTTTGATTTGGCACCTGTTGAGGCAGTCTTTTTCTTGGTGCTACTGTTGCCGCTCCCGCTGCCGGTAGCGATCACGCTGGAAAATGGTCTTTTGCCCATGACGTTTGCAATCTAGACAGTGACCCGTAAAGGCAAGGTGTGAAGAGTTGGACAAGTAATTTAGAGCGACTGTCCAGAGCAGAGCAAATAGATGCAGATGTAGGTAGGATTTGCATGTTTACAGCCAAAATTTACGAAGTGACTTTTGGGTGTGGACCCGGGTAATCCAAGCGCGCCCGAGCCGAAGACGAGACCAAGAGAGAGAGACTCGACTGGACAACCCTCTATGTTTGTTCTCTCATCTTGCATTGCTCTCCTTCGACACTTGACTCGCGCTCATCCACTACGAGTGACATCGACAACGTTGCGCGAAGCAATACTGTAGGAGCGACATCCCAGCGGGAGCATCGGAACATCAAGAAGCTGGGTTGAGGTAGTCTTCCTCACCCACCGGTACCTTCGAAAGAGCCGTCAAAGCAAAGAATTAAACCAAACCCCTCACCCATATCGTCCCCGCCGCCCGCCGTTGAGACCTCAACCACCATGTCGCCCCTGACAGCATATCACTCGCTCCTGCTCTCGAACCTATCGACGGTACAGACGATCGAATCGGGTCTGTCCAATGTCACATGGCTCTTACCGGGTAGATTCGAGGATGCCGAGCTTGCTTCCGAAGGACGTGAGTGGATCTCGTGTCTCTGTCGGTTCGTGCACATCAAACAGTGCGTGGGGAGATCTATGTCTGTCGAGGGGAGGTTCCTCATGATATCCACTGTCTGTCTGTTCTGTCTGCTTTGTCGCACGTTGCAAGCACTCAGTCAGACGTCATATCATATGCTGATCCGTGGTTTACGATGATCCTGGTATAGTATACGCCCTGCTGAACGTTGTATCGGGGTACCACGACTCGATCCTCCATGCCCACTTACCCAGCTCCCTCTCACTCCCTCCTCATCCCTTCATCTCTTCGACTCTCTCAACAACGACCACCAACGACCGACCTTCTCCCACTCAAGAACCACAATCTCAGACGCAAAAAGGTCCTGTGTCATCGCCGACACGGACTTACCCCCTCTTGCCGCCGGCGTCGGACCATGCGCGATACACTCGGTACTGGTCGACTCGCTCGACGCCGTACAGGCGTGCGAGTAGGGCGCTGACGACGATAGGATATGTGGAGCTGGTGATTGAGATGCTGGCGAAGCGGAAAGGAGGAGATAGGGTCCGATGGAGGGTGGTACTGGTTCTCGAGGCCATCAAGTGAGTGATCCGTCCCGTTGCTCATATGGACTTGTACCTTCCAATTTGGATCTCAAGTTGCAGCTGTGAACGAAAGGGACTTTGTGAGAGCAGTTGTGCTGCCAAAGGGCTGGCTGGATCTCCGTTAGCTGACTCTCGCCTCTGACCCACTATACCTCCCTCATAGGACCTTCCTAAGACTATTGATACTGCGAATCACCAAACGACCAGTACTGTCCCCCTCGTCTCCTCAGCGCGAAGTCGACCCTTCGACTCTCTCACCAGAGATCCTTCAGTCAAACCCGCAATCGCAACCGGAATCGCTTCCAGGCGTCTCCTCGCCCCTGCAAGACGGAGTGAAGGCGCAACCACTCAGCCCCTCGATCTCGGCTCACGCGCCATTACGATCGCATCTCTATCCGATGTTGGGTAACCTGCCTGAATCGCACCTCGTACATCCGCTCAGCTTGATCCAGCAGCTCAAGGGAAAAGAGTATGTCTCCGAGATCATCTGGAGCTCGGTGGGGTTGGTACACGTCTTGTTGCTTATGAGAGCTGGGGTGAGTGCGGTTTGTTTTTCCGCTCGTGCGGCTCAGTGGAGTATGGTGCTTTTTGTGGCTGTTCTCCAACATGATCAATGCTGTGGGCGCTTATTTCGATGTATCTCGGCCACCTGGCGCCTCGCGCTATGTCGGGCTGGAGTCTCAGCCGACACCAAGCTGACTATGATTCTGTGATTCCGCCTTCTAATAGCGCCAATCACCAAACACATACAAACCCCTATCGCTCGCGACCCTCTCCCGCTCTTACGCCCCCTACCTCTTGATCCTCCGACTCCTCCTGCTCGCACGGTACTTACGACCGAAATCGACCCCTTCCACGAGCTCCGCCTTGCTGCTCTCTCACCAGGCAGCACAAGATAAGAGGTTGCTCGCAAGGGCATTCTTGACGGGTCCCATGTGGTTGGGATTCACTCGGCCCAAGATACAAGGCCTCTCGAGAAGCTTAGGGAGGGTGCCGATACTGGGCCTGGTAGGGGAGCTGGTACAAGGTTATCTACCGCTCGTGGACGATTATTTCTACTGTGAGTTTTAGTACTGGTGTGAATGCGAGTGTACACCGTCTTCATCTAATGGAAAATCGCTTGCTAACGATACGCGCGTACGCATGTTCTCCGTGGATCGCGTGTAGACACTTCATCTTAGTCCCAACACCACGAGGAGGGAGGGCAGTGAGGTCAAGTCGCGTTTTCGGAAGGCGATTCTGTGTTGTATCAGGTAGACAAGGTATAGGTAGAGGTATAGGTCTAGCCATATGTACAGGCATATGTGACGTCTCATCGCGTCATGCATGATTCGTGAACGTGGCCGGGACTGGACTGGAAGCAGGACATTGCTCTGCTCCGACTATCATGGTAATGAGGATCGCAATGTATTGGTATATGCACATGGTACAGGGTAGGTTGTACGATTTGTCGATCATACGACAAGCACTCCTCCTCTCATGTCGATTTCATGGGCATCGCACTACGCGCTTAAACGAGGTCCTGACGGTGGCGACTAGGTCTTCTTCTTCAGCAAACCTTTCTGCAGCCATCTGTTGAGACGAAGCGAAAGCGTCAGCATCAGCATCAGCATCAACCCCAGTACAGCTAAAGTTACCGACTCTTGCCTACGACTAAAACGTGAATGAAGAGGGTAAATCCGCAACGTGAACCGGGCAGAGTAGAATCGGGATTGCGCTACACTCACTTTGGGATCTTCTTCTCTCCTGTGCCGGATCCAGCGCCTCCGCCTGGCGCTTGACGTCCCGCTGCCGAAGCTGACTTCGTCGGTTCTTTCGGTACGGTCGCTGGCAGGGGCTCTGAATGCGCTTTGAGCTCGTCACGTATCGGTGCGGGGTATGAGCTCGCTACAACGATCAATGGATAATGGTGTGACGAGTCACGAGTAAACCGTCAGCGGGAGTTTCTCGGTTTTAGCTCGGAAAAGTACTGGGCACTCGTTTGGGTAATGGATTGTGATAGCTTGCTCGATGATCAGAGAGATTGATAGAACGATGAGGAATTGTAATCGGACTATATAGACCGCTGCAGTTCTCGGTACTCTCGTACCTAGCAGCGCATACTATCCTGGTCTCCAGACATGCTCGTTCGAGCGACAACTCACTGTTCATATCCTCGTCGTCAAACTTGACCATCAACACACTCTGCGGTACGAGTCCCAAATCAAAGAGCGATTCTTTCCCGCCCGTCCCGCCTTGTAAACCCTGTACGACACTGCCTCGGACGAAGCCGTAGTTCGCCGGTGGGATGATAGACGTTTTGGCGTATGATGGGGTGGTCTTGGCGGGTTTGGATCCGGCTGGTGCGGGGGTAGGGTGTTCTGGGTATTTTGTTCGCGGGGGTTGCCCTATGAAGAGAGGGGTGTGGTATTGTATCAGATCAGCGCATGAGACTTGGTTAGAGATGGAGCTCATCTCAGGGAACCGACCAGCGGAGCGGAGGAGCAGGCCTGTTCCGACATGGCAGAATACGTTCCAAGAGACGTAGACACGCGGATGTTTCGGTGAGATACGTACAAAGGATAAATGGATTCTCCCTCACTTCATCCCTCAACGCAGTTCTCACAAAAGCGTATACGGGTTGTATACTGATAAGGCGTAATAAGATGTCAGCTTACAAGAAGTGGCTCGTGAGAGATTCTTGTGACGGAAGATAGAAGTGGCTCGAGATTTGTGGACGGGTTAGGAGCGTTTGGGTTTGGGCACTCACGGTGTACTGCTTGGGAAGACATTCTGAATGATCGTGCCATCTGAGAACTTTATGCGTATTGTCGTCTAGGGAAGTAATGTGAGATGGTCAGCATGAAATTGATGCTCGAAATTTTGACATCAAAGGGGTGCGCTGGCGATAGGGAGTTTCCCCTTGAGGGATTCGGGTAACCATCCAAAACGATGTGACAGCCTCAGGATTACAGTACGGAACAAGTCGGACCATCAGAGCTCAAACTCACATTAGGCCACCTCTCCCTCTTCGCTTTCTCCCTCTCAGCTTTCTCCGCATCACGGTGCTTGCTCGTCAATAACGGCGCCTCGTTCAGCCGCTTATTACGCGCCAGGACGGACGCATGGTGCGATTGTACGTCTGCGAGGGTCGGCTCAAAGAAGTCTTCTGGTGGGTCCGTGGCTGCTATGTAGGCGTAGGCACGCATGATAAAATATCATCGTCCAGCAATCGATGGCGCGCAGATGTGGAG
The DNA here is from genome assembly GCA_036428585.1 of Kwoniella sp. CBS 9459. Classification (NCBI taxonomy): domain Eukaryota; kingdom Fungi; phylum Basidiomycota; class Tremellomycetes; order Tremellales; family Cryptococcaceae; genus Kwoniella; species Kwoniella sp. CBS 9459. The sequence continues at coordinate 480,124 of CP144069.1, forward strand.
GGTTTGAGAAGAGATGTAGATGGCTTGTCAGCTGATTAGACTTCTTACAAGGTATTCTGGTTTGTAAGGAGACTTCGGGCCACCTCGCTACCACCAGCCTATCATGTCTTCGGACCTTCGAAACATAGGATCGCTCACCTGAGGGGATTGTCGAAGACGAAGAAGAAGACACGGGATTATAGACCTTGACAGCATTCTGGTCCAACTCGAGCTCTTTTGCTGCCTCTGGCTCAGTCGACGACATAGTACCCGTCGCAGGCTCGGGATGAAGCCTAGGGGTTGGGGTAGGGGCAGGAGAAGAGCTCGAGGTCGATGATCCTGCTCCTTGCGAAGGATCGACTTGTTCGGTCGCAGCGATACCGCCTTGTTCTGCTCGTTCTTGTTCTTGATTCGCTTGATCGACTGGATTCATCTTGGGTTATCGGTTCGCTTGTATCTAGTGTCGCCGAAACGTAATTGCGGTGTGCGTTGTGGGTCGGTCGGGAACAGACCTAGTTTGGCGAAGCGGCAGCGGCGGCGGCAGCGGCAGTATCGCCAAGACTCTTGAAGCAACAAATGTAGATACTGTTAGACACGAAACTCAAGATACGGCCATAATTACCTCCAGTTACTTGGCCGTGTCGGAAATCACACGCTTACGACCCGGTCGCTGTCACTGACGCTTATGACATCGCTCAACTCGCTCGCTCGTGGCCATGACCCTCGATAGCGGCGATTGCCGTCAATGCATACAGAGACAAATACATAATACAGGTGGTCTAGCTATGTACTCGTATAACTGACTAGGCGGTCTTTGGGATCGACTGGGAGGCTATTATAAGCAGGCCATGCACGCTGACGCATCAGATCGGATATGACAGTCCTACGCTACATTGAGCTTCAGCAAAAGCACTTGGTCTAGAAGTCAAAGTCCGTCTTCCAAGTAAGTCACGCCAAGAGAGCACCACACACGCTTACAGTCACCTCTTCTTTCCGGGCTATAACCATCATTCTAATAGGACTCTGAAACTCCATTCGGTCTTAATCGTACAAGATACCTACTCAGATATGCTGCTGGTCGTAACATAACCGTTTCTTCCCTCAATCTAGTGCCTGTACGAGCTCTTCTCCCCTCCATTTCCTCCCGAGGGCACAGCGTAGTTCCCAGCTGTATAGCTAGGCGGTCTAGGTGCGCCAGGCTGCTCCTGTTGATCTACACTCAAGCCATAACCACCAGCACCTCCACCTCCACCGCCATACCCTCCTCCTCCTCCACCGTACCCGTTTCCGAAGCCACCTCCACTGATGCCGGCCGCTGGGGAGACGGGTGAGCGTAGAAGGTCTGACGTGGCAGTTGGGTGTACAAGATGCTGCGGTGCAGGTTGTTGTATCGCTCCGCCGCCCCCTCCGTATTGCATCTGACTGTCGCTGTACCCTCCTACTCCTCCACCGCCCCCGTTCGAGTTATACGAGTCATTCACGCCAAAAGTCTGGCCAGTATAATCCCTCTCGTGCCGGCCTGATCCACTGGCGGCAGCCATACCAATCGCTCCAAGTCCACCATCGTCGTACCCGTCATACGGATCAGCATGCGACACTCTGGGTCCGGGATCATGGTAATGCGAGTCGGAAGAGTCGAACGACGTGTCGTAATTCTGCTGCTGATGTTGATCGTACTGCGGGTTCGGCGATCGGGCTGTCTGGGGCGGAACCCCGGGAGTAGGCATGGCGATTGGAGCAGCGTAAGAGGCGCCATATCCTTGCGGCTGGACGGAAGACGAGCGGTATGGGTCGGCGTATTGTGCTTCTTGTTGCGGTTGCGAGTATGGGTCATTATAGCTGTGCTGGTTGTATGTATCGTTTGGATCTATTTTTTTGATCATTTCAAGGTTTGATAAGTTAGTAAAGTTGGCGCGTTGAGTCATGTTGCAACGGTACTGTCACTGGCATGGGGGTTGAGGTTTCACTTGATAGTAGATTTGATGTTGACGCACTTTGATATTGGTCGCCATACTGCCCACCATGCCCTTGATCGCTTCCTGCATCGGGGCCATTTCCATATTGATGTTCCCCGTAATAACCCTGTTGAGCGCCGTTACCGTATCCTTGAGGTTGAGCAGTGACGATGCCTCCAGGGCCGGCGCCCACTCCTGCGAATTCACCGGCGGTCGTCGCATCGGATCCTCTGCGAGCTAGTGCGGCTGGTGGTGGTGCAGCTAGGTTCTGATATCTCGCCGGCGGTGCTTGTTGGCCCCATCCGCCAGGATACCCATTCGCGCCTACTACTCCCGATCCGGTCGCATATGGGTCGTTGGCGGGCGTTCGGTTGTTCCTTCTTCCATACCCCATTCCTACTCCTTGCAATACGCTGCCATCCCTCCTCAACCCTCCTGGCTGCTGCTGCTGTGGCTGCTGATTATGGTGATCGATGAGGTACTTGTCCTCTCCGTCGTCCTTGAGCGGTGTCAGCTCCTGGAACGAAGGTAATCCTTGTTCTTGATTTTGCTTCCGCTGGCGTTCATTGTCGATAGCCATCATTCGCATCTTGTAGTCGTCCTCTCCTCCGTCCCTTCGGTCATTTCTCGATCTTTTCGGATCACCGCCGTCATCGTTCGACCTGCAGCTTCCGCAGCAGTTTCCGATTCCGAAGAAACAACCGCTCAGCGCCAGGATGATCCATGCTGCCAGCGTAAGCCAGACAGCAATTCCGATCTCGGCAGAGGCTCCAGAGACGCTGTTGATTCTCGCTCGGGCGATATAAAACATTGCGAGATCGAATATCAGAGCCAGGAGAGTGATTGTTGAAGCGATGCTGGCCATCCAGATTGCAAAGCACGAGGTGAAAGTCGGCGAGTGCGCAATGAGTCCGAATAGCGTTGCGAGCGCTGCGAAGCCCAGAGCGACTACGTGTAAGATCAGAACGTAAGTGAGGTATTTGGTGATGGCTTCGGGAATGTCGAAGAGGGTCACTCCGAATACCGAGTTGGGGTCTGTGGAGACACGACATTATCAGCATTCCCATGAGATACACAAAGGTCATGACCGTCGTCCAGGCTATTCAGCACAACGATGTATATCAGATTACTTACCAAATTCGTAGCCCACTTGGGGCCCGACACAGGTCTCCCCACCACTAGCAAGGGTCCTACAGTACCCCAGCGTTCCCAGATCTAACGTTCCCGAATAATCACCACTACTATAGCTCGCATGGAGGAATTTGAGCGATTTCAGCAAAGGGACATTGAACGATACGACTGCCAGAAGAGCCGTAGCGATCAAGCACATCAGTGTACCAGGGGTCGCATTACGGTATCGGACCGCCATTTTAGCGAGGCTTTGGGGCGCGAAGGAGCGTGTCGATGTAGGCGATCAAGAAGGAATTCTGTGTATGCGTGGCGACAAAGATCGTGTTGGCGGGAGGCCTTGTGATTTCCAGTAATGATTGTTGGGTCAGTGTGTGCGTAGCAGAGCTGCATGACCAAACGTGAGACATACCTAGTATTGCAAGCCCACCTCTACACTCGCGCAGCCAAGCAAGATCTCGCGACCTGTCTATTTATGCAGTACTACCGATCAATCCACCGAGGTCTTTGTGAGCTTTTCGATAAACGGGTGCTGACGAATCCGAGATGGCTATGCTGTGCTCCTGTCACAGCACGGCGCAACGGTGAAACGGTGATTCGGACGTTGTCAGGACCGGTGGGTGACAAGGGATCAAGATCAAAGCAGGGTTCGAGATACGCGACGCGCGGGGTTGAGCCGGTCCTTTGATCTCGTTTCGTGTTGGGGTATGTACAGAGCAGAGTCTTTCTTGATTGAAAGAAGAGGGATCAACATGAGATATCTAGGTTAGAGGATCGATTGCGGATGAGTGGTGTCTACAGACGAATGGGTGACTGCGTTACAGCGCACAACGTACAGCATACATCAGAGATTGTCAATAAAGGCTATGGTGGGACGCGCTAAATGCTGTGCATCTGTGCATCTGTGCATGGGTGGAAGGCACGTGACTGAGCTAAAAGTAGAGGACATCGCCACCTTGTCATAACGTTCACGAGTAGCACTGGCGCGCGTGCCAAGCGAGTGGCGGTTCCGATCCGATAATTATGTCGGAAATTCCCCGAAGCTGAAATGGTAGAAAGAACGCTCGATGCGAAGTTGATTGATTCGATTGCTGTGAATATGAAGATAGTCTGGCTCTCAAGTATCGGCATAGGAGCCTTCTTGAGGTTGAGAGCAATCTCTGTATATCGCATACACTGTGAAATGAGACCTCGCGCGACGCTTCCCAAGGAGTGCTTGATGGCCATCAGATATCACCGCGTCGAAATCGTCCGTGCGCATCACCATCAACATCAAGATCAAGCTGATCCTGATCACGCGTCGTTCATGGTGATCACCAGGAAGAACCACGATGCACTCATCCTAATCGACTGCACCCACGGCTTCCTCGCTCACCTTGCATGTCAGAATTCCCTTCTTCATGTTTCTTTCCTTCTGAGATGGATCACAGTTCTCACTTTGCACTTTTTAGGCTTTCGAAAGAGCTCGAAGCTTGAACCTCTGATCCAGCAAAGCAAGCTCACGAGACAACGTCGGCACCTGCTCTCCCACTATTTCGATCACCAGCTCGAGAGAAGGACAAGCAGTACACGACTCGATGTCGAATGTGAGTGTATCATGAACTTGGCGTACACTACATCGAGATTGACATGGCTGCTTGATGCTCGTGCTACTCGAATCACGCCCTATCGTGTCCAGTCGTCAAGGAAAGACGGGTATTCACCCTGGGGAGGACTACAGCATATAACGCCAGACCCCAAGGGCCATCCTGATAAGACCAACCGAGACGAGAAGTTTTCCTACAATCTCTCGGACCATTTCGATTCGGAGGAAGAAATCCAATGGGACAAGACAATCAATGAGGGCCTCTCCTCTGTAAGACCGTTCAACAGGCCACAAAGGGCAGTGAAGGCTGTCAAGGCGAAATTGCAGGCAGCCGAAGCCACATGCAGGACCCTCAAGGAAGAACTCGAGCGAGAGAAGAAGAGGCACCAAGAAGTCGAAGCGAAACTTAGGAACCAGCTCGAGTATTACAAGCTTAAAGAAGAATTGGAGAAGGAAGAAGCTGAGTGGAAAGAGGCACTGGGTAAAAGGAAGAGGGATGAGGAAGAAAAGGAGCTGGAGCTATCTGTGAAGAGGGTCATGCTTGCGGAAGCTAAGAAGAGGAAGGACGATATGGGCCGCGATTGATGTTATTCTCATGGAAACATAGAAGCGAAGCGTTATGGCCCTGTCCGACCCAGTCCGACCGGATTCGGTCCTTCAACTATTCAGGTAGCATTTAGTATAGTATAGAAGAGAGCGACCGCAGAGGGGTAACCGAATGAAGAAGCATATGTACGAGGAAAATAGCGACATCAAGTACGAGACACTGTGCACTACTAGATCGAGGATGAAAAGACAGATTCGATGAAAGCTTAAGCAAAGCACGGGCCTCCCTCTTCCTCCGAAGCTAATGATGCTGATGACATGATGCTGATCGGATTCATTTGTGTTCGGACCTGACTGGATGCATGACCACATCAAGTCCCTACTCGTACTGTACATATGTACAACCCCCACGTTCACATGTGCGCCTGCATCATAGTTTCCTCTTTCCTATCGTCCTGGCACTTCTGAATCGTCTTCTTTCGTCTCACCGATTTCTCAGCGGATGTCTCTATTACAGTAAGTTTGCTCCCCAGATGGTCGACATACAGTCAAGCTGATTGTACTGCATGGTCTCCAGACCAGGTATTGGCGGTATCGACCTCTCAGACGCCGGGCCAAGATGAACTGCCCGATACCCGACAAAGCCTTCCTCGACTCACTCTGTCACCTTTCTGACGACGAAATCGAGAGAGAACGCAATCGGTTCGCCGACCCAGGGTATCAATATACGTATGGACAGCGAGGTGTCGGCAGGGCGAATCTCAAGGATCCGTCTGTAACATTCTTCTGTAACCACTATGCTCCTGCGTCCAAAAAATGTCCCTGGAGAAACGTATGTCCGCACCGAGTGGACTTTCGTCCTATCGGACGCAGGGTAGGTCAAGGTCCTTGGGAAGTGGATCTGAAGGAGATGCGAGGCAGAATCACAGCGCACAATCACCCACCCCGTTTTCAACCCCGACATCATATTGGCTCGCGAAGAACTCAACAGCAGGGCAGAGGTGGCGGCCACCAAGTTTCTCGGGATATGCTCAAAAGCGACCCTTCGTCTTCCCGCGAGAGCTCTTTGTCTCCTGCACCTCCCGATGACTCGGACCAAAGACACCATCAGCCAAACGCAGGGATGAGCGCCAATACAGAGGCGAATGCAAGGGAGCTCGCGGGCCAACAACTCAAGGTGCAAGACGAGTTGACAAAGACAAAGCAAGCCTTAAGTCAGCTGCAGTGGGAACACGAAACGTTGCAATCCGCCGTCGCGTCTTGCCAACGAGACAAGGAACAGATGGGATCAGCTTGCGCTGCACTGGCAAGTGCACTCCAAAGTGCGAATACCAAGATTGCGAGACAGAAGCAACAGTGCGAAAACCTCAAGGTGGCTCTGGAGGAAGAGACGCTGAAGAATCTCGAACAAGAAGATACGATCAGGGATCTCTCAGCACGGCTCAAGAAGGAGGAGAAGGTACAGTGATGAAGAAACTGGGACATCTGAGATAGAGGTCGATCAGGACGAGGAAGACGGAGGATGAAGGGGTAGGAGGAATAAGATCTATGAATAAGGGCAACAAAAAATGAGCCTAAACAGTCGTCAGAAAGGATCCTGAAGAATCGTACAGGGCCGACTGTATGCCAAAAGACTGGTTCGTGCTGCAAGATGATTGCACAGGTCTCTCGCTTTCGATATTTAAACCATTGTAAAGATTCTGTCGATAACCCAGTCCCTTCCGTTCTGATCTCGGGTCCATTCGTATCCTCATCGTATGTCAAACCAGTCAGAGTCCTGCAATCCTCTGTCGCGTCTCGAGATCCAAAGACAGAGTAGATCTGAGTGATGGCATCGCAGTCATACTTCAGTCTCAAAAGCTCTTCACGCCAAGACATCACTGCTGGACCGCTCACCTTGCTGGCCTCTTGCGTCTCAAGTGCTTCTCACCTGTAGGTTTGTTCATACGTGACTGGCTAAGACTTGCCATGGCCTGACATCTGGAACAATGAGGCTACTAGAAGTCATCGCCAAAGTTCTGCTCAGTAAAACGATCTTTAAGCGACACTTCGAGCGACTCATGAAGCAAACATACGCCACTTAAGGTCCTCCAAGGGCTCGAAAGAACATGACGATAGCCGACCAGGTGGCGAATCACGTGATCAAGTGCCGGTGATATCCGCTTATTAACCCCTATCGTAGATCGCTCCGACGTCAGAAGGCGTTCATCAAACGAAACGCGGATGTCTGTGTTGTTCAGTTTCAGCAAATGATGAGAAGCTGCGTACATTGCTGTCGAGAACCATACATCATGGTGAGCCTGCCTAATTCGAATTTACCTGGCCGCCGGCTGACGGTGGGTTCAGACTACCACGGCTGCGCTGTGGGTGTTCACGCTGCTCGCAAGTCGAGCAGTAGCGATCTCCCTTCCCTCTGTTCCATCTTCCTCAAGAGGAGGTGACTTGCAACAAGCATTCGAAGCTGTCAACACCACTCAACCAGATCAGGAAGGGCCAGGAAATAATAAAAGCGATGAGTACATAATCGAACTGGTCGAGCGCTACGCGCCCGTCATCAAGCTATCGTAAGTTCACCCCTTACCCCTTACCCGACTGAAGCTGCTAAAGCGGAGTGCCTAGAGCTGACGAAGGAACGTGTGTGCCGGATGTTGTTGTACAGTGCGGTAGAAGCGTTCTTTCCGAGCTCGGTAGAATACATGTTACCGCACTTTAACTACGTGAGCAGCTTAGCTTTTTCGGTGTACCTTTCGATATTGCTTGAAGCTGACGTTCAATCGATCTGCAGAGCGAAGGAGATCCGGGGGATATATCACCGCTAAATCGAAGCTTATTGACACCAGAGCTGCTCGATAGATTACCGAATGCAGGCAACGGACTGCATCTATCGATTGTTGAGCCTCACAATCCACAGCCGTTACTTCTCGAAGAAGAATCAGATTACCTGTTCGGCCCTGCTATGCAGGGTGATCTTAGAAGAGGGGACGACGGAAGGGGGCGGATTGAAGAGCCTGTGTATGGATTCGGAGTGGATCAAGGACGGGGCATCGTTGTGAGCTCCACTGCCAGGATCATTTTCTGAACAGTCAAGCTGACCTGGTGTACCTTATAGGACCTGTGGTACTGGACGTGAGCTCTATTATCACCAAAGGCCAATCGACCGTAACTGATCCTTCGATTTGCAGGTTCTACCCCTTCAACTACGGTAAACCCGTTGGTCCGTTCGGGATACTAGGCAATCGTGAGTAGGCTTATGATGTGCGCATGAAGACAAGATCTCATGGCTAACAGGCAAGATTGGGCTTCTCTAGACGTGGGCGATTGGGAGGTGAGCGAAACGTCTTCCGTCGAGCGTTCGCCAACTCGTCACTGACCGGACTCTTAGCACGTACGCATGCGGACCGTCAATGGAACGCCCGTCTCGGCGGACTTCAGTGAGTCTTACTTTAGAATCGACCCTGCACTCCCACGTGCTCTCCATCAATTATAGGTTCAGCAGCTGATAGAGCCATTCTATCATAGCCACTCATACAGGAGGGCGTTTCAGCGCCGGCACATTCCGATGGGAAGATATCGAGCGGTTAGATGGTCGGCCTGTGGCTTATGCTGCTGCTGGCAGTCACGGGATATGGCCTGATCCTGGAGATCATGTGTATGCGAACGTAAGTAGCGCGTCTTTCGCTTAGATACGTTTCCTTATTGCCTTAGGACCAACGAGGTGATCACTGCTAGCCTCCTAGCCGGCTTTACGCTGCATCAAGCTGATATCGAGTCATGGTGAATAGGTGGGCAAACTGTTCAAGCTGGTCGACATAACGGACGACGAAGGCCCTATATGGGACACCAAAGGCCACGTTGTGCCCGCTGTGTACTGGGATGGACCCCTCAGCCGGCGCAGACATTTGCAGACTGGCAAACTGAGCTGGCTCAACTTCAGGGGGTTCTGGGGGAACCGAGGAGAGACAGACTGTTGGTGGCACAGAGTTGTCGGGTATTGTCAGGTGCGTTCACTAGACCAAATCATTCGCACGGAATAAATCGCTTATTCTGCCTTTCTCTCCGTTCTCCTCTACGTGACTTATAGGTTGTGGATGCCCCTTGGGGACCGAATAGGTATTTCGGCGTACCACCCGACGTGAGTTGACCAGCCCAAGCGCTCCTGATTCCTCGAATACAGTCTCGGGCGTTCGTGCTGACGAATGTCATTTAGTGTATAATAGGACCTCTCACGACAGACGTTTCGACGTACAACTTTCATTTCTCTCAACCTGCCATAAACTGGGCAGCGGAACACGGGATCACGCTCGTCCAAGTTGAGCAGATCTGCACGAGACCGAAACGAGGCGACGACGACGATGACGATGACGATGACGACGATGATGATGATGACAATGACAATATAATTGATGACTTCCACGAACCCAACAACTCATACGATGACAGGCATGATGTAGAAATATACGATGATGAAGTTGAGGGAAGGCTAGAAGTCTGGTCAATCAAGGGATTGACCGATTTCAAAGGCTCAAAGATACATACGGTGAGTGATCCCGAACTGCGGTATAACCGTGCAGGACTTTACGACTTTTCGGGGATCCTCTCTGATATGTGTGGTACTGTGACAGGTAATGGTCAATCCATGTAAAGGCGTGCGATCCGCCGTGAGAGCATATAAGATCTCTCTCTGTCTGCCCAATGGGAAGTGTGTCTCCACGTCGAGGGAAAGGCGAGTCTGCACCTATGAAGAAGGCAAGAAAGGGTACAAGTTTGGCGGAGCGGTCAGCGTCAATGACATCGATGAGTGGCGATGGAATTTCTGAGAGCGAGTCATCCCTCTGTCGTGCTATCTCGCTGGTGATGGTAATGAGGTTGACCGTTATTGCTACCACAGCATTGATTTACTGTTTGATCATTCCCTATCCCTTGCACCTGTATCGCTGTATACGCTGTTGTAAGCTCATAATGTATTTTGTACTTTTATAGCATGAGTGGTAGCAATGCATATATGCAATGTTCGTTCTGAATCCAATGCCATACGGAAAATCCGCTACTCTCAGCTGGCCAGGAAGGTGGATGTAGTGTGTATTATTTGTATCTAAGAAACGGTGAATTGATGAGGGGGACTGTGTTGATATCCTCCTTGATTTAGGCTGTCTCGGCAGCGGGGTTGGGGGCTTCAAGAGGTTGCTCGTCGTCGTCGATCTCTGCGTTGATGGAAGAGAATAGAAGCATAAGAATGAGATATTCGTCAGCAAATCGATCATTCAGTCTACATTCGTTCTTATCGATTCACCGATTATGGACGGTGACGATTCCATGGCCGGGTAAAGCGCTCGACGGATCAAAGCCCATCCGGTCCTTTCGAAGGACACGAAGGACAGAAGTGAACAAAAAGATAGTCAACACTCACCCTCGCCGTAGATCTCCGGATGAAGCCTGAAACAATCCTGCATCGCCTTGAACTTCTCTACGCAGTCGACGCCTTTAGGTTCCGCCTCAGAGTAGATGAAGCACGAGAAAGCAGCTTTGAAGTCCTCTCCGCACGGTCCGTCGGCCATACCTCCCAAGCAAGGGCAGTCCCAGTTGATCTCGCCCGTCTCTTCGTTGAATGCCCCCTGGGATGGGTTGGCAGCTTCGGCGGACTTCTTTTCGACGACGTGGGCGGCTTCGGACGATTTGGGATCCTGCTCAGCTGCCTTTGTGACGGCTATTTCGGAATGAGAATGATGTGCGATACGTACAGATCAGCTTACGGCTACTCTTGATCCGTTCGAGGACTGCTCTTTCACTCACTCTCTCGCTTATGCACAGAAGCCTTCAAGCTTGGCTGGTCCAAGACAGACTGCGAAACGTCCGGGGTTCGATGTACGATGTTGTCCTGGATGAAGTCTGTGGCCTTTTCGGTGAGCGTGGGAGGCTGAGTCTGCGCTTTTGTCTTGGGAGGTCCGTCTAGTGAGAATGAGCTCGAAGATGGTTTGTCCTGAGCAGCAGACGACGATGATGATGATGAAGAGGATGACGACGAGAACGAGCCGGAGGTAGAGGCTGAAGATGAGGATTCTTTAGTGGGCTGGGGCGTTTGGCCTGAAGAAAAAGGTGAAAGATTTGGTAATCAGCATCAAAGCCTGTCAAGATCGCTTTGACTTTTCGACACCATCCGGAATCGAGAGTTAGACAGACAGACGGCCTTTTGTATCACGTCTGAGTCGACCATGGCTTTTCCATAGCCAGCCTTCCGGGGACTAAACCTCTACAGCCGAGTAGCATTGACAGACGAAGTGACGAGCCGTAGGTCTATTTAAAAGGCTTGTACAAAAACCAACTCACCATCTCGCTTGTGGACAGGCGTCTTGAGCGAATCCTGATCCAAAACGCTCTCCCTGACTCGATCGTCGTTCAACACCCTTCGTCGCTCAGAAGTGAGCGCCAAAGCAGAGATAGCGAGCGTCGATACACCGATCACGATGTTCCTGTTGAACGACGATGGACCAGTGGATGAGGAAGCGGTCGACTGGGTAGAGACGAGTCGCCTGGAGGCTGGTGAGATGGGGAGGGATCGAAGGGATCGAGCTGCTTGTCGGGCGAACATTGTGCTTAGCGTTTCTTGACTGTATCTATGTATGAAATTATAGTGATATTCAAAGAAGCGATATTGTTCTTTCGTTTTTAAGATGTACGAGTCGTTAAGACAGTCGACTGTGTTCTGCTATACTATAGCTACTGTAGCTTATGAGACTTGTCGATCATCGAAATATTGGACGGCAGGAGAAGACTCTCGTTAGTCAGCGTCATTGAAATTCCCGCCCGCCAACCATTTTTCGGAACGCTGATCGCATCGGCGATGAATATGCTCGAGTTGTGGAGGAGTCCGCGATACTCTCCGGCACAATGGCCGCACCGTCGCGGCGGTATCCGCTACAAGATCCAAAGTAGCTGATCACAGTGTAAGATGCTCGCATGCACTCAAAATCGATCTATAGCTTGCTTGACCTGCAGCCGCTACAGTACAACCCGCGAGACGCCGACTCGGTCGATCCGATACGGTCAGTCCGAAAGATAAGTTGATAACGACGACGATCACAAGCTCGATCGAGATCAGCAATTATATTCATCTGATTTGATTCTCAGAATCAGAATCAAAATCAAAGGCACGTCACGTCAACGTCATAGCGCGAAACACGAAATACGAAATACGCCAAAAGTGCGAGAGGAGCGATACGATGGGAGACGTTGCGGATCTGACAGCAAAGACGTACGAGATAACGAGGCTTATACCGTCTGGAAAAGTGACCAGCTATGGTGAGTTGATTGACTTACAATTCCTGAGTGAGACGACCGAGAACGTATGTATGGCGGGTCGCTTGTACACCGGGACGGCCCTTTTATTGGGGTTGTTGATTTGTTGCGCAAGGAGCACATGGCATAGCACCAGGTAACAATGTGATGTGGACCCAACGAAACTGTGCTGACGAGGCTATCTATGTGGATTCCGTCACAGGCCATATAGCCAAATTGGCAGGATACCCAAATTACTCGAGGTACGCCGTCGAACAAACAAACAAAACCTCTTGACGTGACCTCAAACCCCTTCGAGTCAGATGTTGACTCGTCAGATCGGTGATTTCTCCTCGCTCGCGCTGTTTGGGATTTTCCCCGCAGACACGTCGGTAATGCGCTCAAGGCTTTACCGCCTGATACCGATATACCATGGCAGGTGAGTGAAGATCAGATATCCTGATTGATTGATTGTTACGCTCAACACGGGGATTTGTCTGGCTTCGGGTTCAGCTTCGAATTGGTGTATCCCTGTGATGCGGAACGTGAGCCGATAGTCCAGGAGCTAACCAAGGCTGTTTCTGATTTACCCCATCATTCATGATATTCACGTTGTAATCCGCCATCAACCTACGACATATCACGCCGTACCGCTGTACCGCCGTACCGCCACCCCACGTCACGACGACAGCGCGTGATCAATTCAAAGGGCCTGATCTCCCCTCGAGCGGACCTGGGTCTCGGCGTAGCTCGCCAGAAAGAAAGGCTCGAAGCCGAGGGTGTGGAAGTGCAGACTCTCGTCGGTGCCGGTGGGGAGAAGGTCGACCTGCGAGTGTGGGGTTGGTTCCCTGAGACCGTCGACCTTGGACTTGAGCCTGAGCTCGAAGGGTGATGGACGATGGGAATCACCAGCACGTACAGGGTCACACAGGAGATACTCTCATTCTCTCATTGTTCCTTACGTCCAGTGCAGCGGAAGGCGAAGGCATCGCTACGGGGAAGTCTGTCTCGGTCCAAGCTTCGAGGCGCGGTCGTGAAGAGGATCATCATAATCTCTCGCTCACCGTCGTCCGCGCTACAATCTCCGACAATATCACAACGTTATTTCGACAACCGACCGGAAAAGAAGGCGCACTGTGACCTCTCCAAACATGCCGACGGCGCACAATCACGACGTGATCGCTTGCAAAGCCGTGTGATCAACATCCGATTATGATATATCCCTTGACTCCCATTTCATTCGGCAGCGGCCTACGACCTGCGCATCGCCGACTTCGAGCGCATCAATTTTGAAATGCACGTCATGCCGCCCTTTGCGTCGACATACGGGCTGGAGGGCGTCGTCGGCTCAGCCTTACACGCAGGAATTACCTCGTTGTGCAGGGCAATGGAGTGGAAGGAAAGCATAGTCGACAAAGACGTGTCAGACGTTTATTTCCTCCCTATCTATTGAATACACGACCTTCGAACTCCATGTCGTTTTCTGCCATGTACTTTGCCATTGAAGTTGTATATATCCATCCGGTTCACAGTATACGCGAAGAAGGTGACAAGTACAGTTTGTGCTCGGACCGCTTTCCGCCGACAATGCGGTAGTTTTTGCTCATGCCCATCCACCAGTCCGATTCATACAATTCGCTCACCTTCGGTGTCTGAGGCAAAGACTACAGTACACTGCTTTTACAGATAAAGGGGGGAAACATACTTACAACTGTGCTGACTACAACTAAAATTCCCACCAATCTGCGACTAGGACGATACACAAATAGTACAGCACCGCGCGCTAATCAACAAGAGACTTAACACGTCTGGCTGTTTTCGGCGTGAAAATACCGACCAGCTCAGCTATCTGCTCACTCTACCGCAATTTCCCCTGTCCCAGACCTTCATACAGCAAGTGCGTCGATCGTTCGTATTGCGTGGGCAAATGATTCTGGAGCATCATCTTGGAGAACATAGCTGCAGTATGCGCGAGTTCAGCCGTCAGTACAAGCGTTCCGATCTGGTGATGCAATGACGAGGAATAGCGGTCATGTGTTACTTACGTTCTCTGAATCTCTCCACGACGGACTCGCATTGCCGCAGAATCTAGCAGGCCGGGGCGCGAGCATTCGTCGTCAGTTCGCAGGGACCCGCTAAGAAGGGCGAGTGCTAGGGAACCTCTCGAAGGTCACTCACGACTCTATGCGCCTGTCTGGTCGTGGACAGCCGTTGCTCCATCACTCCAGCGGTGGCAGGTTGAGGGGCCATACTATCCGTCACAGTTACGTCAAAGTGTTCCTGCGACAGCAACCGAGTCGAACACATGGCGACCCGTAGTATTTGAGCAAAGCACTGACTTCTTGAACAACTGGTACTGTTTTCGATGCCACTCACCATAATGTATACGGTACCAGGCGGATAGAGCTTATCGTTGTCCATATCCGCTCTCATCGTCTTGATGAGGCTGACCATCCAATCGCTTAGTGCCTCCGCTTCGCTCGCTTCTTCCGGTGTCGACGCAGCCCCGGTTCCAAGAGGGGTTGACGCTGATCCCTGTTTCGACTGGCGTTTCTTGGCGCTGGCGCCAATGACCCTTCCGACGATCTCTTCCGCGACATTGCCTTCTTCACTGAGCGTCAGCGAGATGTTCTTGAAATCTTTCACTCCGCCCAAACTCAACGTCGGGACGATATCGGTATCTTGCACAACGGAAGTGATGAGCCCACTAGCGTATGCGGCGAGATCCGGAGACGCTACTGCGGGCGGACCGTAGGCGTACACATGGATAGGCCGACCGGGTGGTAGTCCGGATGCAATGTTGGTGACGAACGGAGTGGTGATCGGGGGATGGGCAAATGGTTGTCTCTGGGCGGCATTTTGATTCAAGAACGAATGGGCGGGCATCGAGCACAATATGCCCAGTAAAGAAGCGACGCCGCCTCCTAGCGAATGACCAGCCAGTACTAAACCGTAGTCCGCATACTGGGTGAGAGCTTTCAGAAGCACTTCATGGACTGTTGACTGCTTGGCGGTCAGCTTGCGCGCTGACTGCCACATGCCCGAATGGACGTAGTAATGGGCATTCCGATCCCCTTCTTCCACGTCGATCGACTCGTACTCGCAGGTCAAGTCGACCAGAAGATCGGACAAGCCCAGCGTTCCTCGGCAGGTCCTATACACCAAGTCTGATTAGCAGTCGTCCACATTCCACAGAAAGGGAACAACTCACAGAGCGATCGCTCGAGCTTCGTGAATCACGGCTACGTAGTGCACGAGTGGCGGCGCTTCTTGCTGGACCAGCATGGCAGAGGGCTCGGTGAAAGACGAAAGCAATATGCAGTCGATAGGGATGTTGACGTGTTCAGCCTGCGAGAGATGTATCAGCGATCGGTTCCCGCGACAACGTGTTCGGGAGGGCAAGAGACTCACAAAAGACCAGCTATTTGCGTGGTGTTTGCCCCTCTTGGTCAAGTGAGGGAACGGACCCTCGGGTTGGCCCATACCCAGGATACGGAGGAAATTTTGCTAAAAGATTCGGAGTACAATGTCAGCTTGCCTTCTGAAACTGCTCCAACGGCAGATTGCTCGGCATCAACTCACTCCATAAGCGGCGCTGGAGAATTTCATGAAGCGGTGAATGTTCCTGATCAGCCCTTCGTGAGGGAAAAGGTTCTCCGGTGATCCAGCATCCCCAAGCGGTATAGGGCGAGTGGTGCTATTTCGGATTTGAGTTGACGTCGATTGGCTTGCAGGACCCGGACGAACAGCCGATAAGTGTGCCTTTAGCGTTGAAGATGTGCCAGTTTGAGCTGATGCATGTGTGCGTCCTGCGCGATCATGTTCGTAATCTTTGCACCCGGGGTTCAAGGAAGCATAGGGCGGAAGGAGAATGAGCGAGTCGCTAGGCGAAGGAGGGGGAGCTGTGGCACCAACGCTCGAGAGGTCGACCCCGCTGTGATTGGTGAGGTCTAAGGGTGGAGGCCTGCGCCGTCTGAGTGGAGATGCGCTGGTACGTCTAGGTTCAGTGAAAGACGAGGCTGCGGTCTCCCTACTCGAGCGCTGCGAAGTGACGACCGGTCTCGTAGAAACTGGTGTCAACGGTGACATCGCTCGTCTTGATAGAGCAGGATTCGAGGCGCTCCTTGACAGCGAGCTGCCTCGAGGCCTGAGCGAGGAGCTACTTGTTGGAGCTTCGCGACTCTGATGTCGATCGAGGCCCGTTCTCTCGGCCTCTACTACTCCAGACCCGAAACCGCGTTCCGTCCCTCTTGACACCGGAATCATGATAATATCCTCATCCATACTGTCCGCTGGTATCTTTGGGCCATCCGAGCCCTGCTCGATGTGCCTGACCGTCCGCTTTCGCTGCTCGAATTTGTGAGTGACCGTTTGCAGCACGAGCTTGACACGTTCCATGTTGTGTCGCGGATGTTCTATCGCGTCGAGGTATGCACTTGAGCCTATTGACTGGGAGATAGGCAAAGCGTTCGTTTCGTTGTCTGCCTCCAGGAGGCGATCTACCTCGATCCAGTCTTCGTCTACTTCTGTTTGCCTGGTCTCGTCCATATCGGGGAACAATGAAAGGGAAGACTCAGTTTGGGGCACGTGGGTACAGCTCGTCGTAGCAGTTCTCGTATCATCACCCATATTCGGCTCGTCCTCATCTTCGTAGCCCCTTCGAAGTGGGTGAGCGGTAAATTCGGGCAAGCTGAGCTGACGCCGATGTAAGGGCGCCGAGCGATGTCGAACATCGTCGTGGCGAACTTGTTGCAAGACTTGACTGACAAAGGTGGTTTGTCTCAACTCGTCCGTGATCTCCAGCTTTCTCGCCTGCCGATGTTCTTCTCGAGATTCCCCGTTAGGGGGTCCGTCATACATCTCGTCGCCTGATTCCCCTACGATCTCATCCAGATCATCCATCGACCAGTCGGACTTATCATCGTCGGCGCCATGAGCACGGACGGGTCCCGATTCGACACTCCCCAAATGGGACATCAGCTTCTGGTTAGCCTCTCCCAGAGGCGGGGCGAAATGATAACGTGACAGGTTGGTGTTTCGTCTCGTCTCCATCGTTGATGGACCTGGTCCGCCACCGTCCCTGGACGTGTCCATATCAGCCAATGAGAGAGGTCTAGCTTCGCCTTGGGTTGTGACCTCTTCATCTGTCCCAGGCACTGGCAGCGCGATGGTGGAAGCGACAATGGACGGAGTCGTGCCTTTCATGATCATCTTGACGGAGGCTTGAGCTTCTTCCTGCCTCTGCAGTGTAGTATAAGCGTTGACTTCCTCGGCGAGTATTGTGCAATCGTACAGCCTGCATTCAAATCAGCCAGGAACTCCTTGATCGGACTCTCAACGCGAAGCAACTCACACTTTGAGTTTCAGTCGCTTCGATGTCCTCTGCCAAGTGGCGGCTTGAAGACACGCGAAAGCAGTGAGAGCTTTTGTCAATCCGGTCATGCTCGCAATCACTCCGATATTCCCCCTTCTTTCATCGTGCAACACTTCTCTCCTGACCATCGAGATAATTGCCGACAATGCCCGACTTGATTCGCTCGACCCGAAAAGGCCATCAAAGATAGCCACGCTCTCGCTCGCCGCTTGGTGTACAGTCTTAATAGCTCCGGTTGTGATGAAGAAACCAGACATGGAAAAGAGCTCAGCCAAGGTGAATGTGTGGTGGATCAGGTAGACTCCCAAATTGGTGTATTTGTTGAAGATCGATAGGAAAGCGTCGGTGTTTGCCTCGATGTCCGCAACTTGACTCTTGTCGACCTCATCGGTAGCTGGGAAGATTGAATTCGCTAGTATCTCCAGGGGGTTGAGGTTCAACTCCTCATTGGTCAAGTGATACATCCCTCTAGCTGCCCAGATAGCAGATATCAGCATCTGCCTCGTATATCCGAGTGAAAGCTTGGTCGAGTATCGCGATGATTCGAGGATCGCTTCGACCAGGAAAGCCGATATGCGCAAGGACATGCGGGTGGAAGTGGCTATGCCAGTGATCAGTTGGGAGACGTGTTTGGGCAAGAGCGTCGACGCATTCCTCTCGTCGATAGTGGGTACATGGCGAAACATGGATCCTGGTACGTCTGGCGCTGGACCGGCGACTGGTGGTAGTGTCGAAGAAGGGAACGAAGTGACTGTCGTTGAAGGCGCAAGTGAAGAAGGGCTGAAGACAAGGTCGCTTTGTGACGTTGGAATACCGACCGATCCTGCAGAAGTTGGAGAATGACTTTGAGCGTCCATGATGGTTTGCTCTTCCTCTTTGATCGCAGTGGAGGGTGTGGAAGGGCCTCTTCTTATCCGTACAAAACAAGCTCAGAAGAATGATGATTGACTTTGAGCTTGAGAATTATTTTGATGTCGAGGCAACGTCGCGTGACGGTGAGCGACACACGTCAGATGGTGTTGAGCGATCCTTAGACGGCAACGGTAGTGGTCGGTATTATGTGTGTGATCCTGCTGACGAAAAGACGAATGGATGATGGGGGGATGTCACTGATCGATGGAAGGGGAATTATCCCATCGTCGATCAGAATTACTCATCCAATGATCGGCGAGCTGCAGGGCGATGCGACGTGTTCTGTATGTAAAGCCGGATGGTAGTGTAATGAAGACTACTGCAGAGCGCCAGAAAGCACCAGCATTAGCATCAGCATCAGCATCAAGCATCAAGCATCAAAGCATCCTGAGTTTCACATAGACGCGATGGGACGGGAGGGGCCAGAGCAGCAGCAGAGATGACATTTTCAATAAGGATGACCCAATCGTCCGGCCGGCCGACACATCACACACACAACCCACACCCACACACAACGTTCCATTCGCCGCTCCTGCTTGGCCTGTTGTTACTAGAAGCTGAAAATCAAGCTCAAGCAGCGCAATGGTGAGACAAGGATGTGAAATCTGTTTGGAAGTCTATGCCTCGAGTCTGGCATAGTCTAGTGATTGTCCTATCCGACTGGTCCCAACTTTGTCGAAAGAAGGAAATCAAACAGCGCAGAGACAGCTGATTCATTTCGGCTCAAGTGTCAAGATTACTTGACTCGGCACTCTGCTCTGCTCTCTTGGTAGCCGTAGCAGCAGATAACCTATCTCACTCACCTGAGCCGCGAGCCAAACACCTCAATCTTTCCCAATTCAATCAGACTCGGCCCTGTACTTTGCGGTACCAAAACGTCACGGTTCCCTTGCTCGGATCGACCTGAACCCGTATTCGCGAATGAAGTCCTGCCCGTTAGTCGAGCGTGTGCGTCCTACCCGACTACGGCCAACTGGATGTTCGCGTCTCGATTGTTTGATCCTCGATGTTGCACATGTGTCTGAGATCGACGATCGGACTGAATAGGGGAAGAAGCAAGAGGGATTGTCCATGCTATGTCGATTGAAATCGAATTCCCATCTCAGCTCGAGCTGGTCGTATCATGGGAGCGACGCGTCTTTCTTTCAATTTTCTCGCGCAACGTCATTCTACACGACTAGCACACGACCAGCACTGATCTGCAGTCATTATCCCCGCTGAGCTGCTGCGTCTAACTTCGAGGCTAGGAGGTTAGGCACGGATAGTACTGTAGATGCAAAGCTTCCTTGGAGCGCTCACATGTGTGTTCGCTAGCTGCTGCTGGAATCGATGAGTCATGCCGGTAATCAACCGGCCGGATCCCTATCCTACTACTCTACTCCGTACAGCGTTACGCGTTGCCCCTTCCTGCCCCGCAAATGGCATTCTAGCATATTCATGCCATATGCAGCGTATTCATGCCACATGCAGCACGCAGCATTCTGGGAACTCTTCACTTGCATAAGTTGTATAGACAGGTATATGTGCTGATGTCCAGGCGTACTACATGCATGGGCACAGATCAATCAGGTGGATACGAACACAAATCGCTGGCTCGGATATCTGGACACGTCGTTCGCAAGTAGCAGATATGACATCAGCAGAGCTCAGATACAAGGTACAGCAGTATTATGTCTGCCCGACTCACTTTTGACCCAGACGATCATGTAGATCGGATTCGGCAACTTGCGAGTCTCCGACTAAAGTAGTGAAATTAGCGAGACACCCTCGTTGTGTTGGACCTTGAGATGATACGGTGCAAAGGCGAGACAAGACACGGGCGACTCACGTTGATTGCCTAGGGTCAACCAGCTAGAAGTAGCAAACCCGATTCATTGAGCGTAAGTGAGAGCACTCTCGAGCTTGTATGAGAGAAATACTGTCTCACCCAGGTCTGGTATTGTGCTTCCTACCGAACATTTCCAACTTTCTACCGTGCGGTGCTAGTCTATATCACAAGATCTCGTCAGTGACTCGTGATCTCGGCCACATTACATAGGCGCAAGAGATTGGCATATGATGAGCGCACCTCTCGATGACCCCGTAGACTTCGTCAGGCTTCCTGCTTGTCTCCCTCACTTCGGCTACGACCACATCTGTGTCTATGCCCTTGCGCAGCTGTCGGAGGGTCGGGTGGGTGTCCCATGGTATTGGAGCATTTTTCGGATGATCCGCCGGGAGCTTAAGAGCGACAAGAAGGTGTTCGCATGTGTGGCTGGGAACGTAACAGCAAATTTTGTCAGCCAAGAAAGATTTTTATGGTCCGCTATGTGCGCAAATAGGCATCTGATGACCAGCGAGAATACTGGCAGCAGACCTTTTCACCCATCTCGCCTTTCAGATTGGTCTGTGCAAAGGCATGATCAAATTGATTGACTAGTCTACTCACTTGAGCCAATGGCCCGTTCGACCAGTGCGGATCAGCCTTCCAAGCTGATTGGTCTTGACCCAGACCAGCTCATCGACCCTTCTATACCCCCACAGCGCGAACAGCTCTCGGCCGAGCTCCATTGCTCGACCCGTCACCCACAGTGCTAAGATCCCCCAGTCAGGCTGAAGGGATCGCAGGGGCAGGCGCCGCATCTCGTCATCTGTCATGGTGCCGTATGGGAGCTGTTGTGATATAACGCGTCGAGATATGAGTGATGGAAGTCCAATTCCTGGAATGGCTTATTGCTAAGGTCAAAAACCTCTTGATGGACTTACAGACATGTGGATATCCTATGGGCAAGTCAGCATCAGTCTTCAGCAGCGACAAGATCTCCGTACTGATATCACATAGCCACTCACCCAAGGCGGATCTGCGACGATCACCTGGAACCTGTTATAAAAGAATCACAAATCAACTTGACTCGCCGGCACGCCACAATGGCAACAGATACACGTACTGTCCCAGTATCGAGTAATCGAAGCTCCGTATATCGCAGTTAATCCACTGCGGGACATGCGGTGGGTCGCCCTCTGTATCGTTCTCAGGACCGATGAGATGATCTATCACTTTTTTCGGCAAAGGCGGGTGAGCTGCAGACGAAGGAGCAGAGTGTGATTCTGAGGAGGGGACGACATGGAAATGCATGTATCTGTGTGAATACCCGCAAAGGACGTATTCATCTATATCAGCTCGGGATAAAGTCTTCAATATGGCAGTGCAGCATCTCGCTTTGATTAGCAGGAGGGGCCAACCTCACCGACATTCCTTGACACCACCTCGAGGGCCGTTGCCCTCGCCTAAAGAGGGGTTGTTGGCGAACATCGGATCACCATAGCAGAGATTCAAGTATCTGAACAGATAGCAGTACGAGTACAGCCCGTGTAGCGTAATCTGAGCGTTAGCCAGTCTGTTTCGCATGACATGAATTCCACTCAGATCCATGTTTGGGAGAATGCGTATCAACTCACGAGCAGTAGCCAAGCGATACGTCGGTCCATGGACGGATGATCGGCTCGAAATGCGCCTGCGAATTTCAGGAATAAGAACTCACTCGCGGAGATGGTTGAGGTATTGAAGCGGTCAGGCATAACGTAGAGCTTCTTTGGGGGAATCCTGCAGCTCACCTTGGAGCATTCAGAGCGTACCGCTTGACATGCGCTTAGCGTTGTGCTTGAACATACTGGGTTGAAAGGTTTCTGCGCATCCGAGCGCGCTTGGGCCTACAAACAATGGGAAATACATTGTCATGTATCAGCTTCAAGTCGCTGTGCCTAACCCAAGCTTTTTGCTTCTCACGAGATTTGACCACTTGTTGTGTTGCAGTCACGACGAGCGTATCGAAATTGTTGGGAGGAAGACGATGGATGGGACTTACGGCCATTCGGCGAAGTTTTGTCTTACTGCTCTCGCGATTGATCAACCCATTGAGCTCATGTATCATCTCAGCGTCTGCCGACCGATCGCCGCCGCACGGCGTTCTGCATCAGCTTCGACCGCGTCTATGTCTTGAGGGCGCGTCGGCAGAAGTCCTCTTATCGTACTCACTAGACCGTCTTTTCAATGTTGAGGGACCCGCTTCTCCGTCCCCTGGATACCGCTGAAGCGCTACGGGGGCAGTCGATTTCGCGTCCATAACCATTGTCATATGAAAGCGAATATCTATCGTAAACCAGTCTCAATTCGACTGCAGCTGTAGCTTCAGCTTGGGATGGACGGTGTATGCGATTTGCCGGCGAATATGTGGCCAAAGTACAGTATCCGAACATGCATATGCATCGCTTGCTTGCTGGACCGTGTCAACAATCAGTCTCGTCCCAGCACAGCACATAGCGTCGTTAGAGAATCTCGTGCGGAGGTTATCGGATCGACCTCCACCTTGCCGCGTATGGATATGTTGCAGGTATAATAAGGCTAGCTAGGGTGGCCAAAAGTTGGATCCGGACTGTCCGAAATCTCGTCCTCATTTCAGATCTAACCCTCATCTATATTCTACGCATACGTACCAAATATACAATATGTTCTCCCTAACGCTCACCCGCTCAGTACTAAGACGCGCTACGATAGCGCCATCATCGTCATCGTCTTGCGTGATCCGCTCACTATCCACTTCAAGAGCGATCCTCGATCGAAAGTCCTTCACCCGTCCTGGTCCGCCTCCACTCCCGGCATCCGACCAAGCAGAGTTCGATGCGCTCTTAAAAGCCAACGCGACGATCGGCGCATCGCCCGAGATCGTCACCAACCCGGAGAAGGGCATCGAAGCTGCCGAGGCGCAGCACAAGGACGTGAGGAGGGGGCCCAAGCCTGAGTTTCAAGGGGACGTGAATCCCAAAACGGGCGAACGAGGAGGCCCGAAGAACGATCCGTTCATTGCTGGAGATCAGGACTGGCAATACGGAGGACGAGTCACCGTGAGTGCACGAGCGATTGTACATGATGTCGTCCTGTGTGTCCTTGCGATCTGCGTAAACGGCATGGCTGACAGAGCTGTGTCTCGCAGGATTTCTAAGCGAATGATCACCTACCTGGTGATATAGAAGAAACTTGTCATGAATGGTCCGCGACTAGTTGTCATACTGTGGGAGGAGTAGAGAGATTCAGCGATGGACCATAGGGATGCAGAATCTGCCTCGACTGGTCTGCCAGATACTCGCGCACGGAGTGGTGTCTAAGCATCAAGCTCTCGCTGGCTGACACCATGGAGAGATATCAAGAAGATCATGATTTTACGATCATGATCAATATGTCCTTCAGCGTCGGGGTAGCTTACATCACATTGGACTAGAGATTATACATCGCAATAGGGTATATACAGGTAGATGCTGCAGTAATCGTCTCTGACCTTGCTCGTATTGTATCCAGTATTGTGCTGGCGACGGCTACGAATACGAGTAAAACATGCAGGCCAACAAGCCAAAACGGAGAGAGAAAGGGTATTTTACTGCTTCTGAACGGAACGGGGGCTGGCTGTACCTGATAAATGATGTGTCGAGCCCAGACCCAGCCAAGAAACCAATACTCGGCCAAAAACAATGTCCCCTTCTTATGTCTTCCTGCCTATCATCGCACTGACAGCGCTCGCTGCTTCTCTTTCTTCCTTCTGGATCTAGGTGTCCTGTATCCTCTGCTCCTCCTTCTGCGTATTGGTAGTTACTCGAGGTGTCTCACTGTCCGAGCTGGCGCCCTGGCGCCTGGCGACTGACAACTCCATCTCCCCCTGCGTTCGCTTCTTACTCCATTCTTCTGGATAGACCGATCCATCCTGCGTTAGGAAGAGTCTTCCAATCTACTGCGCATATTGCCTGGTCCATTCTCTCGCTTGAGCAATAGCGGCACTCTGGTTTTCCTTCCAATGCTGAGCGACATCGTTGGCAAGGGGATCATCTGGGTTGGGCGCTCCTAACAAGGCTTGGATGGAGAGTCTGAGAGGAACACAAGCGAATGACCAACAGGCGGTGATAAGACCGTCAGCCTTTTCTCGGTCTGTTTAAACACATGATCTTGTGTAGCAGAATTCTTGTATGGCAGAGGGCGTGCTCACAGGACTGTTCGGATTTGTAGAGCCGGAGACCACTTGTCTTTGAGGATATCGAGACAAATTCGGCCGAGCTTGTCTATAACATCAAATCATATAATTACTGTCAGCTGTAGGACGTTGGATTGATGACCCAATAAATGCTCCGACATACCGATATTAGGGTGGCTGCAACGCAAATGGCGACGACAAGTGGTTAGCGGATGCTATTCCCCATGACAGAGACGCGCGAAACGCGACGTCGATCGACCGCAATGGAGATCACTCACTAGATCTTCGTGAGGAATCGGACTTTTGGGGGGTTCATAGGGTACTCCTCGGGTAAGAACAGCTCGAGCTTGAAAACTCCGCCTAACGGTTGAAATGGAACGAGAGATGGGTGACGAAGCGACATGCGGAGCGAACGACATGGGGAGGAAGTGATCCATGCTCGTTAGCACTTGTTCCATTCGTGAGAGTGCATATACATTGATAAAGGAGACATGACGGTGCAGCACTCACCCTCGTAAGGAGATGATTCGGGTCCGGCGACTGTCACATCGAAATGTCTAAGATTGTCATCCTTGGGCGCAGCTGAGATACCAGGAGGTGAATCGGCCATGAGCCTTTCGGTTTCCTGCGGTCACATACCGTATATCGTGATCAGCTCCAACTCAGCTTCCACATCGTTCAATGCCTGTAAGTTCTGGCATCAAAGCAAAGGTAGCTGACTCACCTTCATGATTCGTTTAGGTAGGGCAGACATCTTGACGTCGGACCAAAGAGGCGGAGGGCGAGGGGTATTTGACTGACGGAAGTGTTAATGGGCGTTGCTTGCAAGCCTGAGCTACTGTTATGTGATCCTTTGGAATGTGATGTGCAAGGCAAAGCTTATAGATGTTAATACATGGACGTTGTACAAGGTATCTGCGATCACTCGAGAACCAGGTCGAGACTGCATGACGCATTGCCCGTGGTGAATGTGCTATGGCGACCGAGCGTATTGATCATGTACCATGGTGGCGGCATGGCGGCGGCGGGACATCCCGTAATCACACATTACAAAGACGGAAGAAAATGCAATAAAACCCCCAACAGAAATATTAAAAAGCCCACCAACTCTTATCGTGAACGTAACCGTGGGAAAGCTGAAGAGACGACCGGTTGAGAAGGACTGATGATAGCCGTAGATCGAATGCACAGAGAGAGGCGGTACGGTGAGCGAATCAAACAAGAGTCTTTATGCGATTATTATTTCAATACATCTTCTTTCATCACACTCAATCTTGCTTGATCTCAGTTCATCGACTTCGGCTGGGGGAACTTGTTCACCAAGGATATTATATTTCAACGAAAGAATAAGAAGAGAATCATGTCAGCGGTCAAAGAAGGGGATTTCAACGGTAAGTCCTAAGGGCCCGTCACCGCCCTAGCGATCGGGGTCAAATGGTGGCTTCCAGGACTCTGGACTGATCAGATATCTGCACTGGCCTTTTAGGAATCCGAGAGCAGGTGAAGAAGGTCCTCAAGCAGCCAGGCTATGATGATGGGTCCGCTGGGCCTGTGTTTGTCAGGTGAGCTGCACTCCGTTCGCCCCTATCGTCTTCCCAAGGCAATGGTAAGTTAGCTGATGTGAGCGTCCGTGCAATAGACTCGCGTGGCATGCTTCAGGCAATTTCAGCTTAGTCGAGGTGAGCAGCTTGCATCGGGCGTCTTGTCACGCGCAACTGATTAGTCATTGATACCGTAGCATAATGGCGGATCGAACGGGTGAGCTTTCAGTTAGGGAGACGAACTGCTCGACTTGAAAGCTGACAAGACGCGTTATACCGCAGTGCGGGCATGCGATTCCCACCTGAAGTGAGCTACAATCGGGCGCTCGCTCTGCCTCCGTAACGATTAAGCTGACAGTCGAGAAGTCGGTCGACCCAGCGAACGCAGGTCTTCATCACGCAATCTCGTTCCTCATGCCTATACAAGCTGCGAATCCCTGGCTGTCGCACGCTGATCTGTGGAGTATGTCTATTGTCTCGCCACTTTCGACTTCCACTCACAAGTGCAACAGCAATATGAGAGAATGCTGACTCATACTTTCTTTGATTGTAGCGCTCGCGGGCATAACGGCGATCGAAGCTATGAGCGGGCCCAAGATCCCCTGGGAGCCTGGAAGGACGGATTACGAGTCTGAGCAGGCTGCTTCCGAACATCGGGGCAACGTGGGCGACAGGTCAGCTTCCGTGACTCAGATCTTCTCGGTACAAGCTGAAATTCTCGACGCATCTACCGTATAGGCTACCTGACGGCGCCCTGGGGGCGGATCATATCCGTGATGTGTTCGGTAGGATGGGATACTCCGATCGGGAGATCGTAGCGCTCTCAGGTGCACACGCGCTAGGTGAGTCCGGTCAATATCGAACTGGTCGATCGTCAGGCACTAACAAGTGTTTCATACACCTCATAGGCCGATGCCATACCGATCGAAGTGGTTTTGACGGGTTGGCTGAATGTTTTTCCGCTCAGTAAAGGAAAGCAAAGCTGACTTAGTGTACAGACAATGGGTTGTCAACCCTATACGGTTCTCGAACCAATATTACAAGCTCCTGCTGAGACCGATCTGGAAGCCCAGAGAATGGGACGGCCCGTTCCAGTGAGTATCTTCTCAGCTGACCATGGCTCAAGGTTCCGTTGACCAACAACTGATGACTCGTATGTGATGTATAGGTATGAAGCGACGGTGGCGGGCACCAAGCTGATGATGCTCCCAACTGATGTGAGCTATCTCTAGCGGAATAATCGCACTGCGACATCAGCTGACATGATATCCAAATCTCGCAGATGGCTCTGGTGGAAGATCCGAAGTTCAAAGTGTGGGTGGAAAAGTACGCTGCGGACCAAGACTTGTTCTTCAAAGACTTCGCGATGGCTTTCGGAAAACTGATAGGTGAGCTGCTTGGTACCTCATGTTAACGTTCTACGTGATGGCGTTGTCCAGACGAATCGTGCTGATTTCATACGGGCGTTCCGTGCAGAACTGGGCGTGGATCGAGACGATACCGGGTTCGCCAAGCTGGTCAAGAAATCGGCTGAAGAGGGTAAACCACTCGATCAGACATCCAGACCCGGTGGTGGCGGGTGTCCGTTCGCCGGAACGACGGGCAAAGGCAGAGAAGCCAAGCTGTAATCTTGATCTTGATCTTGATCTTGCGCTTGCGCTTGACCGCAATTCTTGCAACACTGCCTTTGCGCGACCATACGTACGGTACGGTAGCGCTTCTCAACCATTTCAAGGTTTTCCCCTCATGTTGTAGATGCCTTATGACACATCATCGCAATAGAACAGCTCTGTGAATCTGTCATGCCAAGTACCAATCACTAAAGGACCACGAGTGCGAATATGTCGAACGCTGATGCTGCCGTTGACGCGAAACAATTGGAACCAGATATCCTTTATGATCTCGTCCTTTGCAAAGGCTATCATCACACACTGTTCAGAGATATATCCTTTGTTCTCCTCGTCTGACATTGTGCTTTACGGTACTAGAACAGTACCGAGATACTCATTTTGTCGCTTTAGCCTAAACAAAATACCGCCGACTCTCGAGCGCGATGGCTGAAGTAATTGGCATTGACTTGACTTGATCCAAGGGGCTTTTTGGGATGCGCTATTGAACCTGCACCCTCGTTAACACTCGATTGTCCATGTCTGCGTCGTGAAACATTCTCTGGTCATCTCTTGACGAGCGATCATTGTCTTCAATTTTCTTGACAGCTCTATATCCAAAATAAACAATTCAAACGGCTCGCACTTGATTCAACTTCCTTCTTGCTAGCGCCAGCCGTTCGACCCCGGTTCGAAGAAACTGAAGCTTCCACTCTTCGGACTCAGCAATACAGTAACACAGTAACGCTCGATTCGGCCAACCACGATGCAGCGCTCACGCCCCCGCTCTCAGCCCTGGGGGGCCTTATCCCGCCTCGCTCTCTTCCTAAATCTATTCGCCCCGAGCCTTGGGCCGACCGCCCTGGTGTCAGCGCAGAATGACGACCTAATCTGCCCCGACGCGAGCCTGACCGAATACCTCGTAGCACTCATCGACGTCCTCTTCGCCAACGGCCTAACAGTCTACGAGAACTTGATCGTCCATTACTCTGAGCTAGATACGGGATATCAATTCCTGAATGATCTTTATACATCTGGAGAGAAAGTGACGATGCTCGTCCCGACTGATTCGGCGTGGGGAGAGGCGGGGATCTGGCCCCCTTTTGTGGGGTTGACAGATGATTGGGGAGTCGAGTTGGGGGAGCTGCATACACTCAGAGGTGGGTGAGGAGCTTTGACTTTTTGACTTCCTCTATCTTCATCGTGTTCCTAGGCATTCCTCTTGTGGCTCCTTGAGCAGTCCATCGGAGGAAATCAGCGGCAGTATACCGGGAGAAGGTCAAGGAGATGACGCTTCACCCCGCCACACAATCGATCACGTTTGAAGGTTGTAAGCGACACATCACTGTACTTTTGCTTCACACGAGGCGACGAAAGGCTTTAATCTCGCCTGGACCTCATTGCCTCTACGGTGTCAATATCAAGCCATGAGCTGATGGCGTTGTACTGATGAGATGCTGACTCTGCCTATTGTATCACATGCCCTCTCGGTTGGATCATCCCCCTTGCACAGGTGATATCAACTACGCCTCACTTCCCGAGACAGGCCACGGCATAGCCTCCACCTGGCTGGCCCTCGCAAACGAGTACAATCTCACAGACGGATCGGGCGGATCCAACGCCCGCCAAGCCGTGGCCTTGTCACGGAGCAGTGATAACGCGGTGGTCGTTGATGGATGGTGGGGAAATGCGAGTTCTTGGTCTGAGCCTGTAGATCTCAGCTCTCAGGGGAATGTTCTGAGTAATTTGGTCATTCTGCCCATTGATCAGGTGAGCATGCGTAGGGGATTATGGATCGTATCGCTCTGCGCTTTACAAAGCACGGCCGACCACCCTCGACATCTGCGCTTGAGGTTTCCAGGAGTCGACCTTCTAGGGGATATGTACACGTCTCGGTTGATAGAGCCTAGCACTGACCAATGACCTCGTCCCACACGCAGGTCCTCTCATTCCCTCCGGCAGTAGGCGACGCACTCGCCTCC